>CAXAMN010006014.1:23170-51661 GCA_963970005.1 Durusdinium trenchii
CCCCACCCCCCACCCCCCACCCCAACCCATTCACTAGTTGCATGTGGAGTAGGCACCACCCGTTGCTAGGAAGCAGGTAAGTGCGCAAGTGACCTAAATTTTTGATGCCAAGTGCGCAAGTGACCCAAAGTGCGCAAGTGACCGAAATTCCCAGTGCGCAAGTGACTGCCCGGCCGATCAACTTATCAAGTCCTATCAAATCTGATAAATGTATGCTGTTCATACCTTTGTGTTTCTTGCTCTTGCTGACCACGTAGCGCCCAATCAACCTCGACATTCTCGTGTCTTGCCCCAGTTACTTTTATGAGAGTGTTGGTTTTAGTTTTATGAAACAGAATCGTCAAACGGAGCACTTTGTCAATCTGCATGGATAGCCGCGTTCAATTGGGTGTCAGGTCGCAGACAGGCACAGCTTCTCCACGCTTGTACAACTGATTGACAAGGAAATCGAAAAGAGAGAGGTCGCGTTCTTAGAAAAGGCCACAGCGCAAACACTTCACCTTGAAGCCTTGATGTATTTACCTGGCATTGTTTGCCAAGATTGAAGAGCATTATGCTAATGAAGAGCGAGAGAAGGAGGCGCTACCTTCTTGGCTTCATTATGTGGCAACTAAAAAGCCAACGTAGTGCAGATCAATATCTGTGCTCTCCGGAGGATTTTTCTTGGTCAGGAGGTTTACAGTTGTTGCCTTAAGCCACACCATAGGACGGCCACATTGTTTCAGATGAACGCTCTCACAGAATCTCACTCGGGACATAACTGAAACTTTGAGCGTGCATTGTCCGTGTGTAGTCTACTGTTCTTTCTACAATGTTCCTTTTCTTTGCTGTTCAGTATGATGTTTGGCGTGTTTGTCCATCAGTTTTCTTGCATTAACAGTTCCTGTGAGTGCTACAAGTTTTGCTGTTTTTGATGCTTCCACTCTTGCTTAGCTTGTTGGGAAGTTGGAACATGGGTTTCTATTGATGCTGCCTGCTTCATTGGCACCAAACGTTTTTCACCTCTTGCGACGGACGCGATTCACAGTTGTCAAAAAGCAATGCCAAGGGCTGGCTGGAGTAGCTTTGGATAGAATCCTCGATGAGAAACATATATGCGTTTAGTGCGTTCGCAACTCCTGCCTCAAACACAGATTGGTCGACAGCAGCTCTTTATATACACAGTTAGTGGAGGTCCGGGTTGGCCGGACTAGCACTGACACGGAAGAGGGCATGGTGTAGACAAGAAACCCAACTTGTGGTGCTGCCTTTAGTACACCTCGAGGGGGCAATAAGCTGACAAGGTTGAAAACAACAATGAAGAGCCTTGCCCAAGGATTTAGACTCGACCCTAGGCATGTTCAATCAGCATGTTCGCAAGGCACAGTTGGTGCGTCCTGTGGCTGTTGGAACTGCACAGACTTCCTTGCAAATTGGATAGATAGAAATCAAAGACTTCCTGGGAGCACAGCTGCTGCATTGGCTCTTTTGTTTTTGTGAGAGGCTTTTCAGCATGTTTGTGAGCCCGGTCAGTTTGCTAACTCATTTGGCCTATTCTAATGTTTGTTGCCCAGATTTGAAAAGAATTTGCCTTTCAATGTTCAAATATCAAGCTCATGGTAGAGTATTGAGGATGTTTCAATGAGGCATTCAAGTCAAGTGTGCAGAAGCAGTGCTTCGCCGGTTCTTTTAGGGAGTTCTTCTTCTGCTCCTGCTGTGAGGCTCAGCAAGCCTTGAAGGCCATCGAATTTGATGAGAGGCTTTCAACACGGATGTTTCTACTTGGCTCTTGTCCTTGTGCTGTCACTCTCGCTGACACAGCTATCTTATCTCAGAAGCACTCCGTCTCAATATTCTATATATATATATACTTCAATCTACTCCATGCAAATTCGTGCGATTTCATTCGGCTGAATTTGCGTTCCCAGCCATGGCCATTTGAGCTCCATAGAGCACATGTGCAGAGAAGCCAGCAAGTCAGCAGAGACTTTTGCCCTTGCCGGAACAAGGGCAATTCAAGTGTGAGTCTCTATGATTTCTCTCAGTTCAATCTCAAGCCTGCGGAGTGTATTCTGTTCATGACACCATGTACCTTTTGCGGCATCGACGGAAAGGCCGGCCTCAAAGCTTATTCAGACTCTTGCCGCCTCACCACAAAGCAGTCGTGTCATAACTGGAATTCAGGATGTGTATGGTGTGTCAGCCTTTTCATTGCGGCACAATGAATCTATTTAAGTGTTGCGGCAAGGTCAAGGTTGTCAACGGGTTCATGGTTGCCAAGGAAGGCTCTCGCAGGCCTTGCCTGCAAGCTTCCAGAGGTGCCTGGGCGGTGTTGCATCTATGGACCAGTAAGGGAATCTTAGTTTGTCCAAGTGCGGCAGTCTTGATGGAAGGCAGGCAAAGGAACAGAACAAAAACGATCACAAAGGATGGTTCAAAAAACACTAAGCTTTGGAGAATAGCAGAATTCGCACGTGATGCAGACGAAAGACAAGGGGTCATGAACAAACCAGGGTTTTACAGTGCAAATCCCTTGACAGAAGGAAAAGGGGGTAAGATAGCAAAGAGAGAGGAACCACGAGGGGAAGATGTTTTCAATGCGTCTTTTCTCTTTTCCTACTGCACAACATTTGTTTGCGTGGCGTAGTGTTTTGTTCGTGGAAATTGGCTGTGGACACATACATATCATGTATATATACATATATACACACTCTTACACACTTGGCACAATGCAATTAAAAGCCTGGTGCTGGCTATCTTTAGGTGGCAACAGAAACCGTTGCGAGTGAGCATGCCCATTGAAAGGCACTCCGGAATGGCAGCCGTGGTGGCCGTTTGAGGAGGTGGGAACATTGAGTGCAGCTGTCGCCATAATGCCAGTTGGCCTTGAAGTGTCTTACAGTGAAGCATCGCAAGCTCCGCAACTCTGGTAGATTCTGGTAACTCGTAACACTTTGAATCACTTAAATAGGCAAGATGAGCTTCTTAAAAAGCAATTTTGCTCAATTGCTGTTGATCTTTAGTGTTTGACGCTGAAAGCCCTGTTTGTTGGCCTTTTTTCATGTCATTGCTTTAGTCTTACTTGTTGAGCCTCTTGTACAGTAGACTTAATCCAAGTTCTGCAGGCAGTGACGTGGTGCTGGGCTCTGGTGATTTGGTGGCTGCGACGGTCTGGCAGATCTGCTGCAGGTAAAAAGTACAGGTGCCCTGAAAAGCTGAGTTGTATAGTATCATGCTCCAGACTCTTTCTCAGAACGTTGTATTCTGAAGAGAAGAGGTTCTACAGATATAGTTGCTTTTCGAGCGTCGTCCAAGCTTAGATTCTAGGTCTTTGGGCTGTTTACAAAGATGGCAGTCGACCCACTCTGCCCGCCTTGTTGGTGCATTGATCGCTGATCCTGAAGTTTCTCCAGGACGGACAGGCAGGATGTTGAGAACTTTAACGACCGCTTCTTAGGCCGCAGATAAGAAAGGGTTTAGCCGGCTTGCTTCTTGATTGGTGGCTGAAACGGCAATTGTCTTGGCACTAAATTCTTAATAGTCAACCGAAGTTCCAATTTGCAGGTCGCCGTGTGAAGCGACAGCAGATGAGTGAATCTGCCTCACAATTGGCTTTGAGGCTACAATCTTCTTAGCTATGCCATGATGGCCAGTGACAATAAGAAGTACCGCTCTTTCCAACGAGCTATCCAGCAATCCATTGAGCATTGGGCAAGCTTGGGTGACTTGGCTTCAGCATCTCAAGCTTGAGTGGCAAAGTGCAGAGAGAGAGAGAGAGACAGAGTGAGAGAGAGAGAGATGGCCTCCAACCTAGTAGCGACGGCCAACCTAGTACAATTCTTCTTGTTGAAAGTTGCAGCATGTCTTGACAACCGTGTCGGTTGAGTTGGCTGTTGAACATCACATCGTATGCATGTCATTTTGACACAGGAGAGGACACTGTTGTGCTGGAGATCGGCTGTGGTGCCTATGCACCGTTCGCACGGCTGTGCGCCGATGAAGGGGCCAAGCAGGCCAGCTAGACATCAACCAAGTAAAGAATTGAATTGTCAGAGTTGGCTGCAATGTCAAGATGGCAAGGTATACGCTGTCGAAGGCAATACCTGGGCAGCAGAGCGGGCTGCGCGGAAGGTGCCAGCGAATGTGCAGGTGTGGAAAACTGGAAACCGTTGAAACGCAGAAACCAAGCACAAGCATGTGAATGAACGCCAAGCTTCAATCTGAATTGGGGTGAAGGATTGATTGGCGTCACGTTTGAGGTCTTTGCAGGTCTGTCCCAGCAGCTTCCCAGTGAAAAGCTCGCTCCAAGACCCAATGTGGCATGGCGGCATAGCATAGCATGGCATGGCTTTTTGATGAGCTGCTGTGCAGTCTGTCCTCTCATTCTTTGCAGTCAGACACACAGCTAGGATAGCAGCAGAGAGGATGGCCTTTCTCCAGGTATCAATTTAGCATGGATTAAGTCTGTAGAAGATTGAGGAGGGAGATTTGTGGACTGCCTGGGACTGCTTGCCACCAGAGAAGGTCGTTGTGATGGAGACCATCGGAGACTGGGCAGCCAACGAGTTTATGGCAACTTGGCATTGAAGGAGACCCCTTCTATGGGTAGAGTTAATCGCTCTCGCTGCGACAAACAACCTTGGCAACTTCACACCCACACACTTTCTGCACTTGTCACAGGATGTTACAGGCCATTTCATCCAGAAAAGATCAATAATCCCACTCACTAACTAAACCACCAACTAAAAGCAAAACGAATCCCACTTCCAAAGATATCCACAGACAGCACCCTCTGGTTGGTGGGTTCAACCCAAACCTGGTGAACCTTCTTCATCCCGTTGGCCGTCATTCACCTTGACTGAGTCGCTCTTTCTTCATTTGGAGATCCCTGACCCAGCTTCGGACCCTATGCGGCCTGTGCTCCTCAAAATCCTCAAACACCTTTGGTCCAAACGCAGCTACTCAAATGCAAATCGGTGCAGGTGAGCACATTCTTGGATGCCTCTCGAAGATTGTGTCGTCCAGACACAAAGTGGATACCAGGGCAGGTAACTCACTTGCACGAAGCGTATCGAAGAGTATTTAAGTCATGTGATTGTCCAAAGATGCCATGGGCAGACGGAAACCCACTTGGATTCTTTGCTGAGGTGCGCACATGCTATGTGCCAGTGGAGACCCCTACCTGGGGCTGTGAGATACCACCAGGCTTATGGCTTCTGGGCAGCGACGACCAGCGCAGCAGGTGGGCTGACTTTTCTTTCTCACTGACTAAAGTTAGAAAAAACTTTCATATGGTAAGGCCAGAATCCGTGATTTAAACAATATAAAACAAAAAGTCAAACAAAAGTCAACTGGAAAAGTCAAAGTCAAAAACAAGTCAAATTGAAAAGTCAAAAAAAAGGCAAAAACAAAGGCGAAAAAAAGTCAACCATTGCCATAGACCACAGCTCGAAAAAGTCAAAGAAAAAGTTGGAAAAACAAGTCAAAAATAAGTCAAGACTGTGGCTCCTTGCCTTGGCGGATTACTGGAGTTACTGGAGTCAAGAAAAGTAAAAAAAAATCAACAAAAAGTCGAAAAAAGTCAACCATAGACAGACCACAGCTCGAAAAAGTCAAAAAAATGTCATCAAAAAGGCGAAAAAAGTCAAACACAAGTCGAAAAAGGGTCAAAAAAGGTCGGCTCTGGGCAAATTGTCCCTTTTTTGACTTTCTGAAATTTTCTGATTTGACTTTTTTTTTGACTTTGACTTTTGGGATTGACTTTTTTTGATGTTTTTTCAAAAGCCCTTTTGATCAAGCGCCTACCAGGGGCGGGGCGGTCCCTGCGGAGTCTTGGTCATGGAGTGCCATGTTGTTGAGCCACATCTGGCTGATTTAGATGTGGGTACACGATGTTCGGTTGTGGTCAACATTGAATGGAAAGACCAAGATCACTGGGTGCTAGGTGAAACGGTCCACAGACGCCAGAAGATCTGGATTCGGCATGGGATCGACCATTTGGAGGACACCAAGGTCACATTTCTTGATGTGGTGATAGTCAAGGCTGGACCGGTTCCGTCTGCAGAAATGGATGGCATGTCCTTTCATTTTCCCCGCAAAGTGCTCACACCGGAGGTCCTGTGTCAGGTGGTCGAAACCTGCACTGGCCTTGGGGCCCTTGGGAAAGGAGCGATTGATGCTGGGTTCAAAGTCATGGTTCAGAATGAAATCCGGAGTGAGATTTGCGACTTCTTGGAGCTCCAACAAGGCCCTGTCATTGTTCGTGGTGACATTGGCGAGACAGCCACAGTTGCAACCATTTTGAGGCATGCACCTTCCGCTGGAGTTCTGACGGCAGGGGTTTCTTGTCAGCCCTTCTCGAAACTGGGTGATCGACGAGGTGCAGCAGATGATAGGTCGAATTGTTTGCCCAAAGTCCTTCGTGCAGCTTATTTGATGCAGAGTTCCATCGTGGTGCTGGAATGCGTAGCTGATGTCACGAAGTTCCCTGCATTTGAAGAGTGCATTCGTGCCTTTTGCCGTGACTCGGGCTTTCATTACGAACGTGTTCTTTTGGAGCTGGGGGATGTCTGGGTCTCCCGAAGGCATCGGTGGTGGGGTGTTCTTTCCAAAGGCAATTTTGGGCCGTTCAAACTTTTCGATTGGCAGGGGATTCGGTCTAGCCCCAAGATTTCGTTGGTGTTGAACAATTTTGATACTGTTCCCCCCCACCTTGAGCAGCAGCTTCGATTGACTCTCTACGAGCTTCGTTCGATTCATGAACTTGGCACTCTGCATCGCTACACCATCCGCATTGATCAGCAGGCTCCCACGGCCGTTCATGCTTGGGGAAGTCATTTCTATGGATGCCGATGTGGCTGTCGGTCCTCAGGATTGGCTCTCGAGCGGTTGCAGCGGGATGGGATTCATGTGCTGTTGATCCCCACCGGAGGCATGACCAAACACATGGGGATGGAACTTCCTCACATGCGGTATCCTTCGGGTGCAGAATGTGCCCTGTTGAACGGCTTGTCGCCCAACATGGAATGGGGGAAAGATGCTCGTCTCGGATTATGCCTTGTTGGTCAGTTGGCTTCCCCAATGCAAAGCGCTTGGATTCTTTCACATGTGCGCCAACACCTAGCTCAAAGAGGTCTTGTGCCCCCATGCCAAGAGGGCCCGCTTGAAGTTCTCTCTATGCAGCGCACCAAGCTGATCGCAGAAGCCGAGCAAGGAGGATTCTTTAGATTTCCAGATGCAGGAATCCCTCCAGTGATTCCATTCACGGAAGTCATTGAGCAGACCCTTGTGGAAGCACCAGCTGAACCTTCCCGGGGTGTCACACCTGGACATTTCATTGGTATCCTCAATGGTGTCGAGCAGTTGATTCCTTTTCGGGCAGGGTGCCGCATTTGGCATTGGGTTCAAGCAGAATTGGCCCTCTATCCGGTTGACACCAAATTCTTTTGTGGCAACGCCCAAGGTGAAGCTGCATCGCTGAACGAAGAGATTGGTGAGTTGACCCGCATTCGCCTCGACATTATTGAAGGTGAGGGAGTTCGACGATGTGGAGCTTCGTGGACTCGACTCAGAACCCCCCGTGTATTGCTACTCCTCAGGATGTCATCGCCATGCGGGCTGATGGGCCTACGGTTGCTCGTAAATTGGCTGAGGCTGAAGACTGGGGCATTCCATGGGGTGATGACGAGATTGCATGGCACCTGGAACAGCTGGCCAAAGATGCTAACTCTTTTGCTACCTGGATCGATCCATTGGTTTCCGCAAGCACGCTGGCACATGGTACATCCTTGTTTCTGGCAAATGATGCCCCATTCTTTCGAGTAAGTGGCTGGTTGTTGTGTGTCCCGTTTCTGCAGGGTCATTGGATTCCATTGTTGGGTCATGTAGATGGTGACCACATTCATTTCTCAGTGTGGGATACTACGATGGACCATTTCGACAAGGTGCAGGAGCTGTTTCAACCAATTGTTGATTTGATGGGGGCTTCCACATTCTCTGTCACGAAGTACCTTCGCGTGGCAACGACCTTGCAGAGCTGTGGTCCGGATGCAGTTGCCTATTTACATTTTGCTTTGCTATCTTGTATGGCACCAACTCCTCGTTCACTGGAGCAGGTGGCCATTGCCAGGCATCAAGCATTTGTGAAGTCAATCCGAGAGGCAGAAAGGAGCCAAGATGCGGTGCTTTATGGAGCAGGCAATCATCAAGCATCGTTGGCAAGTCAGATCCAGGAGCTGTTGATCGAACGAGGGGTCCAGGCCCAAGATGCAGCTCAACGCACCAACACTGCCATGGACAGGATTGGGCACGCTAAGCTGCAGCTAGCCATGAAGTCACCGTTTCCGTGGAGCCAGCTGAAGGTGTTGGGTAATCAGTGCAACCCTCCTATGCGGTGGATTCTGGCTCATGAACTCGAAGAGCAAATTCGGGTGAAGGCGGCCTCGGGTAGTGAGGTGGGCCACAGAAGCAAGCCCAAGAAGCAGAAACAGGCATTTCAGGCGGTCAAAGCTCCTCCCCTACTCATGATTCGACCTGATCAGATTTTTGTGGCTGACAACACGTTTGTTGGAGTCAATGTTGATGGATCCACAGAGAGCGTGAAGGTGATCTCCATTAACATCTTGGGAGCTGAAGCCACTGGAGTCGCGTTGTGCATGCCAGATCAGAGCCGGCCATACTTGAGCCTCCAGCAGCCGCTTTCCAAGAAGGCCCTTGCTTTGGTGGTGATTGGTGAACCCCGACCCGAATTGTCCGCTCCCAGAGTGACGGAAATTCGCTTTCCGGCCAAGCGCTTAGGTGGGATGGAACCATTGTTAGTGAATGCCGTCCTTGTGCAGCTGGGAGATCGCCCGGTGCAGAAGTACAAGCCGGACACATGCATGAACCTGGACATTCTTCAGGCAAGTGTCATTCGATTTGCTTTGTACCGTGATGAACACCCTGCAGAATGGAAAGTTGTGGTCGATCGACCCCTTCGCCACCTCCAAGAGATGTTCCAGCCCCTTCAACTTTGCACACAAGCAAGCTGTGGTTGTTCAAAGTGGCATAGCAAGATTGAACAAGTTGCCACCCCACTGGTTGACATTTGGTCGAGAACTTTCCTGACGAGCACATTCAGGCAGACTCGTCCCCAGGATGCTGAAATCTTTTCAGTGATGACCGGCTTTCCAAGAAGCTCCTTGAGCCAGTGATTCGAGCTTCGGGCACAAATGGTATCTACGCAGAGCCGAGAGCAGAGGATGTCCGAGAGGCCTGCAGTGATTTCCAGGTGATCTGGCTCCCAAAACAAAAGCGGGAGGAGGCCACATTGTTGAGCAAGCAAATCCCGGAAGTAATGGGCCTAGCGCGATCAGGTGATCGCATGGGTTTGAGGGTCCAGACCGCGCTGGCCGAGAAGGTTGCGACCACAATTCGACCTGATGAAGTCTTTGTGTCAGCTTTGGGTAGAAAGCAATTTCAGATAGGTCCCATCCCGTATGGCACCCAGCGACAAGCACTTGCCAAAGCCTTGAAGGAGTTAGGATGGAATGCAAAGCCGGTTCAAGTCGTTCAGTCAGGTTTCTCGGTTCAGGGACTGCATTGGTCCATTCAGGCCACAGAAGATCCACCGTGTGCCATCCTTCATTTCAGGTCGTCGGAGGCGATCATTACGTCCATGAGTTCGGAGGCAGTGCAGGACCGTCATGTGCCAGCAGTCGTGGCAGCCAAGGGGACCATCGCCAAGTTCCATCCCCCTAAGGCGGCAGACAAGGACATGAAGGACATTCTGCAAGTCAATGATCCGTGGGCGCGATTCCAACCCTCTCCTTATTCGGCCTCCAATGTTGACGTATCCCAGCTGGTGAAGCATGTGCGATCAGAGGTTTTGGCTCAGCTGCCTGCCCCAGTACCCACTGCACCTGGGGCAGATGTTGACATGACAGGTGGACAATCTTCGCAGGCTGAGGCCCGGATCCAGGCACTTGAAAAGAAGATGGACGAACTCACCAATGCGCAGGACCAGCTGCAGGCGACTACAACGAAACAAGCCTCGGCTACTGCGAGACAATTGGCTGCTCTCAATGCAAAGGTTGATGAGCAGAAGAGCGAGTTGAAGTCCATGTTTGACCAGCAGATGAACCAGATCGAGCAGTTACTCTCCAAGCGAGCCAGGACGGACTGACTCGGTTGCAGTGAGTGGATCGTGATTCAGAGTTTTGGGGTGCTGTTGATGTATCTCATTGCATTCTGGCTGGGGTTGGCCTTTTCGTGTGCTTTGTGATACAGCAGTGGGGTAGGATGGACCGACAGTGGTCTATCTGGTTTTCTTTTTCGCAACCGACCAAGCTTTGGCTGTGGACCTTATTGACGGTATGCAGAATTGGGGAAGCATCCCATCCGGGGCCCACGGATTTTAGCTGGCAGTTGGGGTTGATGAATCCGACAGGTTTGCAGGGCAAAGAGCTGCTTTTGAACAATGTCGGGTCAGGTATTTTTGGGGTGACAGAGACTCATCTGTCCACACATGGAATTCAAAAAGTTCGAAGAAGCTTGAAATTTGCGAGATCACCTTTCACGAGCCTTCTCCATGGCTATCCAGCTCCGAGCCCACTCCCAGGTGGTGGGCAAACATGAAGGGGTTGCGTTCTTGACAAGTTTCCCGGGTCGCTGCTTACAACATCAGTTTCCGGAGACTGTTTGGCAAACGGCCCGCATTCAAGTTGCTGGATTTTGCGTGGAGGATGTATGGGTCCAAGGGGGTGTCCTCTATGGCTATGCTTCTCAGGTGAATGGCACTTCTCCCCATGTGCTTACGGACCAGCTGACTGATTTTGCTATCCAACGCATTGCACTGGAAGCAGTTGGGCCAAGGTTCATTATGGGAGACTTCAATGCTACTGAGGAGGAGTTGCCAAGCATCCGGCAGTTACGTGCCTTGGGCTTTCGCGAATTGCAAGAGGTTGCCTCTTCTCGGTGGGGCCATGAGGTTCAGTCGACATGCAAAGCACGAACCAGGCCGGATTTGGTGTTCCTGTCCCGGAGTTGCAGCATTGCTTGGTTGACGTACAGATCCTCCAGGACCTTTTTGCTGACCATGCAGTCGTGGTAGGGCGGTTCACTGGTATGAGAAGTCAAATTCCTCGATCCTTTTGGCGGATGCCTCAGCAGCCTCCTTGGCAAGTGACGTGCCGTTCTCTACACAGCAAGGGACGGGACGTGACCCCCAGAATCCTTCGAGCTGGTATGCGGGAGTGTTCGCCAGGTTTGAAGGTTCATCGGGGGAGAGCATGCACCATGGAGATCACGGTTCGTACTGGTCAAATTCCTCCCATCAAGAAGAGTCGCCAAGGGGAAGAGTTGCCTGCTTACTTTGGTCCCTCCAAGCCACATGCACATTGGTTCCGACAACTACGCCGGCTCCAAGCCTATTGCAGGTTGGTGGATCGACCGGAGATGACTCCGGCACAGCTTATCCAGCAGAGAGAGTTGTGGCAGGCAGTTCGTCAGGCGGCTGGATTTGGAGGGAGTTTTACCCACTGGTGGTCCCTTCATGGGATTGGCTTACCCGGTGCTCCTTCGTCTGTGCCAGATTTCCCACCGGCTATGAGGAAGCTTACGCCTTCTTTGATAGTTTCCGGACACGTGTTCGAAACCTGGAACACCAGTTGAAGTGGACACGGATTCGCACTGCCCAGCATCGGAGGGTACATGATCCATGTCTCATCTTCCGTGACCTGAAAGCGGAGAAAGCTGCGTCAGTTGAAGTGTTGATCCAGTCAACTACCGGAGAAGTTGAAGAGGTTGACCATGACGAATCTGCCATCACATTACGCACGGACACCTTGTTCAGCGGAGATGTACCACTGGTCTTGGCAGGAAAGCGGCGACAGGTTATCCATGCTACCCCTGATAAGCTTTGGCTTGATGATGTTTCGGGGGCCGCTCCTGGCAGCGTCGTTCGTCAAGAGAAGTCCACGGGTGACTTGCCTTCGTTGTTTTGGGCTTTCGGTGCTGAATGGGAAAGATGGTGGCATCGGCGCATGGATCAGATTCCAGGGCGCTGGCAGAGGTTTCAAGCAGAGGTCCTTCCTCTCATCCCTCATGCTGAGATGCTGTTTGAACCGATTTCACTGGATCAGTGGCGACGTGCAGTCCAAACCAAGAAGAGGCAGTCAGCTACGGGGCCTGATGGGGTGAGCCCGGCTGGATTTGCTGCAGTTGCCGGATGGCCTGACACAGGAGCTGATTGATATTTGTCACCATGCAGAACAAAGTGGTCATTGGCCGGTTCAAGCTTTGGTAGGTATCATCACAGCCTTGGCCAAGGTCCCAGGGGCCACTCGTGTCCAGCAGTTTAGACCGATCACGGTCCTTTCCATGGTTTACAGAGTCTGGAGCACCTTTCGAGCCCGTCAAGCCCTACGCCACTTGGGTACCTTGGCTGGCCCGCAAGTGATCGGCAATTTACCCGGGAAGACAGCTGGCCAAGTTTTGTTTACTCTGCAGCGGCGTTTGGAGCATGCACAAATTTACACAAAGCCACTAGTTGGGATGGTGGCTGATCTGGTCAAAGCTTTTAACGTTCTCCCTCGTTTTCCAACCTGGATGCTATGCCATGCTTTGGGACTGGCCGATGGTCTGATTCGGGCGTGGGCGGGAGCAGTCATCCCGTTGAAGCGGCATTTTCGGGTGCGAGGCTCTGTTGGTCCACCCGTAATGGGCAGCAATGGTTTCCCTGAAGGCGATGCTCTGTCCTGTGTGGCGATGGCGGCAGTTGCCATTGGCTTTGATCGCTGGATGTGCTCCTCTGCCCCGGCAAGTCGCCCGACCTCCTACGTGGACAATTGGGAGTTGATAGCGCCGGATCCGGATGCTCTTCGACATGCAGTGGACCAGTTTCGGACTTTTGCAGATATGATGGCATTAGAAGTGGATTGGGGTAAGACATATGTCTGAGCAACGCATGGGGTTCATCGGAAACAGTTGCAACAGCTGGACCTGCCAGTTCAGTACTGGGCCAAAGACTTGGGAGGATGTGTTTTCTACGGCCGTAGACATACCACAGGTTTGCAGGCTGCCAGATTTGAAGCTCTAGGTCCGTTGTGGGGGCGTTTGCGAGTCTCCTGCGCTCCATTTAGCCAGAAGCTGCGGGCGCTGCGGACGGCCGCTTGGCCACGGGCGCTCCATGCATGTGCGTCTGTACGGATCACGGAGCAGCAATTTGCATCGCTGAGAGCGGGAGCAGTCCGGGGTCTTCATTTGGACAAGCCGGGCACCAATGCCATGCTCCTCCTCGGTTTGCATTTTCATCCAATACATGATCCGGAGTTTTTCGCATTTTGGCACACACTTTTGGATTTTCGCAGGCTCCAGCAGGAACAAGAGGTACAGATTGATTTGCACTGGATCTTGTCCCATCTACAAGGTTGCTTCCCTCCGGGACCCCTTTGGGTTTTGTTTAGGGGCTGCCAAAGACTCCAGTGGTCCTGGGATGTCCAGACAGGCCTGTTGCGAGATCGCATCGGGAGTTTTAGTTTGTGGAGGGTTTCTCTGAAGGAACTGGAGTTTCGGGCGGTTTTCGCATGGCAACATATGGTGGGCACTTTGTGTCAACGCAGGCAGGGCTTTGCGGGATTAGCTGAGGTTGATGCCCAACTGTCCATAGGGGTCAGTTCATCCCTGCCGGACATACAGCAAGGCCTAGTCCGAACAGCACATGTTGGAACATTCTTCACTCAGGATGGTCTGAAGTATTCCTCTTCTGATGGCAGTGAGGCCTGTGTACATTGTGGTGCAAGGGACAGCATAGATCATCGCATTTGGTGCTGCCCGGTCTTCCAACCCATTCGTGCAGCCGCCTGGGAGGAGGTGCCAGCGTGCACGAAACTGCACTGCTGGCTGACGTCTCCGAAGGAACAGTTGCCTTTTCTCCAACAGTTACAAGCAGTTCCGGACACTACTCATGTGCTGGAAACTCCCGCTGCATGCTCTGGATGGCAGTTGTCTTTTCCCTCAGGTACCTCGGCTCAGGTTGGCAGCCTGGGCAGTCGTGCAGGGGAGGTCTCCAGAAGATGATGGCAGCCCGGAATGTTTGGCAGGGGGGCCTCTGCGTGGACTGTGGCAGACCAGTGGCCGCGCAGAGATTGTGGCAGTTCTGGCAGCAGTCCGCATCGGCATTCGTGCAGGGTGTCGTACACGCATTTGGTCCGATTGCGCTAACGTTGTCAACAAGGTGCAGATGTTGTTGGACGACCCATCCATTGGGCGACCTAATGCCCATGATGCTGACCTTTGGGACCAGCTTGTTGTTGAGCTGCGACGTGATCATGCCATTACAGTGCACAAAGTGGCAGCGCATGTCGGGTCTCAAATCCCGGGACCAGTTGAAGAGTGGGCGGCTTACAACAACACCATCGTTGATCAGCTGGCCAAGAGTTTCAATGTGCAACGACCTTCAGAGTTTTGGACCTCCTGGAATCGGCTTCTGGGTCAACTGCAACATCTGGAAGCGGTTGGACACTATGTCACACAGATCCGCACTGCTATTGGTGAGGAGTCTATCAAACTGAGCAAGACATCCGTGAGCCCGGATCAGGTTGCCGCTCCCCCAGACACTCACATACCTGCAGTGCAATGTGTTCCATTTCCCCCGGGGACAGTCATGCCAGGGGATGCCATACAATTGTTTGGGTCGGAGCAAGCTCGGAGATTGTGGGCTTGGTTGCAAGAGGTCTGCGCAGGACATGTCTGGGGCAGCTGGGTTTCGCCGGCTCAGATGTATCTGGACTATCAGTTGACCTTTGGCAAAGTTGGCCCTGTGTATAACTCCAGTTCGAAGCGTTGGAGTGACCCGAATTTACCAGGGCTTGAGAGACTTCGTGGACATGAATTCCCGGCTCAGCTCAAATGGTTCAACCGTGCTGTTCGGTTTTTTCTGCAACATGTCCAAGCACACAGGTTGTTCCGCTTGCAGAGACCATGCTCGGCCGTGTTGTCACATTGGAGCTTGTGTTTGCCGCTTAGGTGGTCCCCGGTCCGCAGGGACCGAGTAGATCGGTGGCTGCAGAGACAATTGCCTGGTGGAGCCACGAGACGCAGAGCTTTCGGACTTTCGTGCTTGCCAACGGCCGGGAGCGACCCGACTATGGCCGTTGAAGTTCCGATCGATCGGCAACGATCCTTGGTAGCGAGTTGGCAGTCGACATGACTGACCTCTTTTGGACCTGTATGGGCCGCAAAACGCCGCCTGTTCAGACAGCAGTGAAAGAGTGAAAGAGTGATGTTTTTTCAAATTTAGAAAACAGGCTCTTTCCAATGAAGTATTTTTTTTATAAGACTAAAGATCCAGTCAATTGTAGGGAGACGACAGGGTGCCGGACTGCCAGACAATGCAGAGCACATAGGGTTGTGAAAGGCTGGCTTTGTCTGACGTGGCGACTCTGGAATTCTACGACTTCAACAACTTTCGTGAGGAAGCTCCACTCCACTTTAATAGAGGTTCTTCCCGAGGAAACTTTTTTTGTAGTCTATGATTTGCATGTGCAAGTTCATCACGACTTGGAGGAACTTGCTCTCACCTACAGTAGTGTGTACAGTTTTATCTTCAGCAGGACGTGTTACTATAGTAAATATTGTATGCACCATTTGCAAGATGTGTGTTCATGAATTGAGGAGCCTATGCTCCTGCAAGAACGACAAGCAAACTTCACAATGAATCGCTCTGGCGAACTGCAAGGCTTTCTGATATGGGTGGAGGCGAGTTTGCTACCATTGGGTTGGCAAGTTCATTTGGGTGGGGTTTGTTCACGTCTGTTCAGAATAATGTATACAGTGTTGACATGTAGAGATTGAAGGTGTTGCCCTTTGGTGATGAACATGAGTGCTTGCAACTCGGTGGTCATGCAGGCAAGTGACGTGGAACTGTTGTTGGGAATGTTGGCAACATTATGTTACGAGTACTATCGGTGTAATTATATAAGTAAAGATAGGGTATTGAGGTCATCCAGTTCAGACATTTTGGCACCAGTTTCTATTCTGCGCTGTGCATTGAAATTGAACTCTGAGGAGCTCGTTGAAAGATGTCGACATTAGCTGGAGCGCAATGCTGTTGGCACTTCCAGAAACACTCACGGTGGTCAAAGGTGACCGCTTTCCTTGTAAGACCAATGCCACTTGGCATCACACATATCATTTGGTTCTTTTGACAGCTTCTCCATGTTCATCGTTTCTTTTTGCAGAAGTGATGTGCTCATTGGCATAGCAATTTCCTGATGAGGTGCAACCTGATACGGTGGATGGACCATTGCTTCACCTGGAGATGCCTTGGACAAACAAGCAGTTCCCAATTTGCAGACAGAGACCTAGAAAATCCATGAAAATCCTAGAATGGTCCAGAAGACCAAGACTGCCTTCGGCCAATCCTATCTTACATTCACTGTCGCCAGTCTCCAAGGATGCTGCAGTTTCAGTGGAGCCTCAAAGCAGGGGCAAAATGGCAGCTCAGCCTGCAAAGTACAAGCGAGTCCATACCAAGTTGTGCTCAAGAACCGACGTTGGAATGGTTTGAGCCAGTGTTGTGTCCAAGCCCAAACTCTTTTTCTGAGCTTCTTGCTGACTCATTAATTTCCACATAGTCTGCAGTAGCCAAGGATATTGCCTGAAGGACAGGAGATACTTTTTGCCAACCAGCCTGAGGATATATTGAGCCCTGAGCAAGAGTTTCTTTGGGAGCTGCTGGGGCCTCCGTGCAGAAAAGATCTGTGCTTGCACTGCACTGTGAACCTATCAGCCAACGCCATTCATCCCATCAATGCAAGAGAGAGCCGACAGAAGGTGTTGTTGGCAGATTTTGTTGGCATGTTGTGACAGGCCTAGCTCCAAAGCCTCCAAGCGTAGTGGTGCGCTCCTGATTTGCAGATGTCTACAACAGCAGCTTGCAATTGTGTGCAACACCGGTCTGTGCAAGGGATAATTGACTAGAGATCTTTGTTTTTTAGAAATAACCTGAAAGATCGGGTTTATTATTGACAGTAGATGACCGTAGTTTATCATTGTATGGTTTCGGAGGCCCGGCAAATTTTATGCTTGTAATTGACTCGTAGTTTACTATTATGTGAGCATTACTGATAATAGTGCATGTACACTTGAAGCTTCCTTCCCTTTCGCTATTTGGTCAGGCCTCAGCAAACAATCATCCTCACGACCTGGTACAAGAGAAAGCCACAGGTCGAAGAAAAAATAGAGACGTGTCAAAGTCACATGTCCCTGTCAGAACATTTAAACTACGGATAAGCCTCCAGAAGTCAGAAAGGAGCTATCAGGAGCTATCGACATGTCTAAACGGTT
Organism: Durusdinium trenchii; assembly: GCA_963970005.1. NCBI lineage: Eukaryota > Dinophyceae > Suessiales > Symbiodiniaceae > Durusdinium > Durusdinium trenchii. The sequence continues at coordinate 40,475 of CAXAMN010006014.1, forward strand.
CTGACAAGCAAAGCTCAGAGCGCAAGCGAAGCAACTTGCAGCTTGCACGCTTGTACAAAGGAAGCCCTTGGGCGGAGTGTGCTGAAACACGGCAACCCAGCCTTCTGGGAAATCAGAAAAAGTACCTAGAAGAACATGCTTCCGACTCCGACTTCCATGTTGGCATTGCTCAGAGGTTGAAACTTGTTTGCAATTTGCAGCAGCCAAACAGGCACACGAGCTCGCAAGAGCCACCTTCTACGCGCAGCTTTCAGCCGCGAGGCCACACATTGTGCGTGCGTTTTGTTTCAAACCAGGGGCATCCCGGCTTACATCAACAGACTTTATATGGACCCTGAATGGACATCTACAATGCCAGGATAATGAAGCACGTTTGTGCACATTTAATTGATTTCTATGCTTCAGGTGCACTATTACTACTAGTAACAGAGTGCATCGCTACCAGTAGCAAGTGCATTACTACTAGTAGCAAAGCTACTAGTAGCTATTTGCTACTAGTAGTAATGCACTTGTTACTAGAAGCGATGCACTTGTTACTAGTAGCATAGGCAGCATAGGTTTCTATATACATCAAAGCACCAGTTTGCACTTTGACTGTTTTTGGCTGTTCAGCTTCAAACGCGTATGACGAGGGTAGATGCATCGGGGACCGCAACCAACGACGGTACTGTTGGCAAATTCTTTGGACAGGGCAGATTCTGCAAAATCATAGCAATATCGTTCTTCATCTTCAAGGTGCACAGATTGGCCACTGTAAGGGCACCTGTAGCCAAGACTACACGGACTGGATTCCTAGAATGGACATCGATGTTCGCCGTATCTAGGATGACAGCTTGTCTCAACCACAAAAAAGATGGAAAGGGCAAGAACGGTCATCGATGACAATCTAGCACAACATGGATGCTGGCTTGAGCAGCTCTCCATTGGACTACGGTGCTGCACTCAGTTTCACCGGGAGTATTTGCTAGTATGAATCTCAGGCAAAAGACAATGTAGGAATCAGGAGAGGCCAACACTGCGTTCGAAGACGAGGCGATGGCTTTCTACCTGATGGCCGAATTTATGTCTCTTACGAGGGGGTCGAGTTTGTCCGTTGGAAGGACGGTCATGAGTTGGAGTGTTGTTAAACTTGGCTGAAAGCAACTTGCTAGAAACGCAGATAAACTTCCAATCAGATAGATTCACCGCTGCTTTCAGGAATGGCCAGCTTCTGTCTCAGAGGCTACAAAGCTTTTAGCAGTTTCGCCATACAGGCTGGGCATTAGTGCTCCACCACGGACCGCGGCTTTTTCTTTTTTTATGTTTGGCCTCCTTTTACTGGCCGCAAGACTCAGAATTGTTATGCTGTGAATCAGTTGATCGCATTGCAGGTACGAAGAACTTGAGGAGCACAGGGTGATTTCAACTCTTGACAGAATTGCGATGCCAGTCCATCGTGACTGGCGAAACCTTAGGTGCACCTGTACACAGGGATGTTTCAATTTGTCCGAATACATTGAGCCTTGAACAGCTGAACAGCGAAACAATTCTGCCGGAGGATGAAGAGACGTCGGAATCTGAGGAGGACAGCGCAAACCCACCGCGAGAGGCTCAAGGAAGTGAACCGATAGCTATGCAGGATCTCGTGGCGCTCCCTGTCTCAGCTGCAGAGGCTTTGTGAGTTGTTGAACTGACGAGAAGTTGTTTGAGTCTAGTTTATATAGTACTGTTTCCAGTCTTTTGTGTCTTCCCTGAACATTTACTGTAGATGAATCATTCTTTGTTCATTTTTCTTCCTTTCCTTTCTTCCTTCCTTCCAAGCGTCAGAATATCCAAAGAAGAGAGATGTTTTTTATTCCTGGTGCTGTCTGGACGTGCTAGGAGCTGCCAGAGAGAGTGATCGCCATCCTTTCTGAGGTGAGTTGCTGAGAGACGAAGGACTTCAGAATTCGCTCGGAAGCAGCTGATTTGAAGCCTCATCCTGAACGGTTCAATTGGTGATAAAAGCTAGGTGGGAAAGCAGAAAACAGCAACCTTGGACTCCAATCAGTTCCTGGATTTTGATAGAAATCTAGGATGGACATGTACCGTTGTGAAAGCCTCAGGACTACAGTGGCTTCTAGGACCACCCGCACTCATGAGATTAAGACGATTAAGGCGCCTGCTTGAGACACATGGCTCAAAAGAGACCCGCTGCCTGCCGCAAAAGCTTCAAAGTGCCCAGACAATTCATAAGGCACCAAGAACCTCTGAGGGAACTGTGACGCTTCAAATCAGGACACTAGGCTCGTGGGCACTGAAGGCCAAAGTAAAGCTGTTCAAGGTCGCCTGAAAATGTAGAGCCGACGGAAAGTAGCAAGTCGAAGAACAACGCATCGCTTGCATACCATGGAACCTAGCTGCCAAAGACCGAATAGTGAATAGTAAACACGCGGGGTATGCCGATATGCATGCACAACAATTTTGCCTCGCTTTACCCTCTCAGGATTGCAATGGAGCAATTATTTATACAAGTCTTATTCAGCCATTGTATACCTTTGCATCGTGCTTGCATCGGCAAACTGCTTTTGTGCTACTCTTTGGTTCATGATGTGGCTGTTTAGACTGCGAATAAACACATTTGACAAGCAGACATGAGCAACAAGTCTGATGGAGCAACACCAATCTGAAACAAGATGATCCATCACTTCAACCGAACTTCAACCTGTATACCGTATACCACAAATTTCCTGGATGATAAAGATAAAGTAGATGATTGAACTGATGTGTTTGATACTTTGTCTCGGATCTCACTCATCAATTTGAATCCCTATATTTTGGTCTGTCAGCACTATCCGGCAGGTCAGCACCTCCAAGTGCTTTGCCGATACCTCTTGTCAATCTCCAAATCGTTGTTTTCTTTTCTGAATGTTCGAATCACTTATAGACCATCGATCTAGCCCTGTAGACCACTCCCAGGCTCCCGTATCTAGAATCTAGAGTGCCATTGATGCAGCAGAGCAAAATATATCATCGGAGGATCGGGTTTGATGTGGGGCGCTAGCTAGATCTTTTTGGCTGAAAACAGAAAGGCTACGCCATTCATCCAAGCTTCGGTCATTTTGATAGCGTGTCACATATTTTGTGCAATGTGCAGCAACCCTTTAGACTAGAGCAGAGTGCAGAATGTAAGCGTATGAACACTATCTAAAGGTTCTCTCTGGTGATGTTGGTGCAGACAGTGATGCCATTGATGCAAGGTGGCAGAGGACAACCTGACCTTGGATTCTGAATTGATGGTGAAGACCTTGGCAGGGACTAGCACGGCTTTGGAATTGAAAGGTCAACTAACGCCATTAATCTCAATTAATTAGTTTCCTGGATGTTTGGTAGCTGATCGTGCCAAGAGTATTTTTAGTTCATTCTTACGAGCCAAACTACCAAACATACCAATAGGAGAAGCGGATTCAACATGATGAAAGAACATACATCTCAAGTGTTCCAGGAGTTTGGAACGTACTAAGGATGGTATTGATTCCCTGGGTGCAACTCTGGTGAGCATCTTAGACTGTACTTTTCAGACCTTTCTGCTGCCCAGCTTTGGGGCGTATCATTTGTATATCAATGAATGGTCATGTAGCAAAAACCAACCATCTTTGGGGTTGCCAAAACGAGTCTGGGGACTACAGAAAGCCCCATAGGAGACCCGCAGTACTGTTTGAACGTATTTTGGAAGAGTGGACAGCACCAGGCCGTTGAAGTGAGTGGTGCGCACTGCATGTTCGAAGGGTGCCGTGAAATCCTGTCAAGGATCACATGACTACATTCTTTTTACTGCAGAGTGGGTTGCAAGAAGCCTGCGAGGTTATCAATAACATCCAGATGCAGCTGGGAGTGAACATTACCGTGACTGATTGGATGGAGAGAACCTCCCAGTCGCTTTGCTTTGCAATGTTGCAAGATGTAGCAGCCTGGTCACAGAGTTGTACGTAATATACCATGTTTTTTGCGTTTGAAACTCGCATGACTCTTGCATGCTCGAACGTACGCAGGAGATGGAGCGTGTTTCTGATGTGGTCAACCGTGTGATGGAGGACTGCATAGTGTGGTTTGATAGCACCGATTCCCCGCGTACCAGCAACACACCAGGGTGCAGCCAAATCTGGATGACTTGACAGGGTGGTCAAGAATGCAGTCATGGCTCCATGCTGCCCAGAATCTGTTTGTTACGAAAGCCAGCCGATGCTGAAGTGCTTGATGGGCGAACAAAATGAGTATTAGGGGGTGTGGGGGTGGGGTGGTTGCGTGGTCGTGCTTTTCGGGTAGGGTGAACCCAGAGCCTGGTGGCGGAGAGCAAAAAAAGGGTGGACAAAATGTAGTCAAAACGCGCCAGTTGAGCAGTTTGAGAAGAAGCGAACAAGACGAACAAGAGATGTGAGCGTTGAGGCTACTGAGCTGTTCCCGCCTGTGTTGCAGACTGGCTCGATATGCGTGACGCGTGCTATCGAACTGAGAAGGGAAGTGTGTTGCACTTATCGCCTTTCTGCCGCTACGCCAAGGGTCGTGCAAGTTTTATAAGCTTTATAGTGCGTCATTAGCATCACAAACTGGCCAGGCGCTCGGTCTAGCTGTGTGTATGGTTCTCCCCAGCAAACTTGGACGGTCAGCTGTAAAGACAGCAGCCTGCAGGCAAGTGTTACCACTTGAAAGACCTCAACTGCTCCGCCGTAGTCTACGTGGTCCAAAAGATGGTGGGCCAAGCCGCATCCAGGTGGTGTTGTCATGGCTTCGGGGAAGGCAAAAAGGGCACCAGCAAAGGAGTGCTATGTTCTGGGACTTGTCTAGGACTCCCCAAGTAGCTGTCAAGAAAAAATTCTGGCTGTTCCCAGTCTCTACAAGGGCTGGTTTTCGTCCCCTCCCTTCTCAGGTTTCAGTTTTTGTTTTTTATCTTTATATATCGTGTTCTTTTAGTCCCTGCCTCCTGACTTACTTCATTAAGTAGGCGCCTACTTAACTAAGTAAGGGAGTGAGTTTCTAGCTACTCAAGTTATTTAAGCTTCTAGTAATTGGACGCTAGATAGCTCACGTTTCTTCAAGGAAACCCCCCCACTTTCAAGTGGGGAAGTTTCCTTGAAGAAGCGCTCGCATTAATGATTTGGTTCCTAGATGTTTATGGAATTTTAATTTTCCCACGTCATGTTGACAGATGCCTATAGGAGCTTCCCACACCAACCGCTCAACCGCAACGCACCAAGACACGTCTAGGGCCTAGGATGACACACGGCTTGCTTTGTGTTACGGTAACTGCACAATCTACTTCATTTGCTGCACTATGACTATGAGAAGACTGGCTTAGCATTAAATTCAGACCTGACAGAACTTAGTGCCCCAGAATCCAGTCAATCAAGTCTAGAGACGCTCAGTTAGGTTGTTTCGCCACAAATTTGGCGAGTTGTGAGGTCGAAGGCGCGCAGTCAAAGACGAACACAGAGAGGCCTGTTTCAGCTTCGCTGCCTTGATTCTTTGAACTGTAACAATCTACATGAATCTACATGCCGTACTCACGTGCAGTTGATTTTGATGCGGCATTGTGCAGGTTTGCTGACAATTGACAAGTTTCAAGCTGCACACAAGTGCAAGAGAACTATGCTTGTAGGGCACAGACTTCGGCAGAACATGGCATCTTTGCAGGCAGAGGATGAAGAGCCATCTCCATCTCCAGCATCCCCAAGCCGGCTTGAAATCGTTGAGAAGGTGAGGGTCAAGGAGTTAGACCTCCTGAAGGTTTGAAGGATTGTTCAGTCTCACGATGACGAAGTTAGCAACAACTCAGTGAGATGTTGAGTCTTTTTGTTTGAGGTGCTGTCCATCTTGAACGAGGTGCTTCAGCCACACTAGATGCGGGTGGTACGACAAAGTTTGTTTTGCAGTTTCACGGAGCTTGCTCAGGTGGCGGATGAAGATGAGAGTATGCAGCTAGTTCGCAACTTCAACGAATGGATTGCATGAAGTGCTAACAACTGGGTGCCCCAAGCATTCGTTTTTTTTTCTAGAGCGGGTCATTTCACGAACGCCACTCGGTTACAGGTCTTAATGATCAGGTTCCTGAGTTTGGCAGCTCCAATTCGATGTAAATGAATGGCCACAGGCATGCAGCCAATCCAGACCATGTAAGCTCTATGCTTGACCAAGGTGCTTGGACACTGCGCTGCTTGACGGTATTGACTCACTCGGGTCCACGTTGCTTGCATAAATAAGGGGGATAGGCGGATATTTGATCATTCGACAGAAGACTCCAGACACATCGAGACACTTTGCATTACATGAAGACATCGTAGAGCTGCGTGTCCATGTTGCTCGCATTGTTTGAAGTATGTTCGGTCTGGATTTTTTGCTCCGCCACCAAGGCTTGTGATCAATAACATCCAAGCATCCTTCGGGGTGGTGATGAACATCACCGATTGGATGGACAGCTTTTGCGTTCTATTGCTTGTGTAATGCTTCTCTTGAGATCTCTTCAGTCCTCAGCTGCCAGTTTTGTAAATTCCATACTGCGGGAATTGTCATAGCCACAGGAGATGGAGAATGCTGGGGATCTTGCAAACTTTGTGGTTGGTTTGGTGGAAGCACAGGCGAGCTGAGCAAAAAATGTAGAAGAAATCAGGAATTGTGCGGGTAAATGAGATAATGATGAAGAATGATGAAGAGAATGGTGGTACAAGATCTGGTAGGGCAAGAACAATGAGTGTGCGTGCTTGTTCTCTTCGTGACAGGCGCCTGTGCCAATCCTTGAGAAAATGCCATCCAAAGCCAAGCCGTCAAGACCCAGAGAAAAGCAAAAGGCACTTTGTGGGCACAAGATTGTTTTGATGCCTGATGCTGCTATGTACGCCTTGGGTCTTGAGTCTTGAATCTCAGATCCCCGTTCAATTCAAGCCACTACATGCCCGTACTTAGTACTAGTAGGCTTGAGTCCCAAGGTCCTCAATTACCCCTTGTACCCCCTGGCTACATCTAACAACACTTCCGAACCCAACCTTGCTGGATAATATACAGTATTTACCAGTGACGAAGCTGGGATGAAGGCTCGTCTCGAAGATTCCAAGCCACCTCAAGTGCCTTCACAGCTCTCCGCTTCTGTGGGTGACTGAGATTCTTTTCAGACAGAACAGCCATCAAGTTTTGCCCAGATCGTAGAAGAGCGGCTGTTGGTCTTTCCCCACAAAAGATTGCCAAGGTTTCTGGGGTGAAAGTACTTCGACAGGGCATTGGCCCACGAGTATTCCTTGTGCGTGGAGCCCAGTCAAGCTCTGAAATCATCCACCTGTGTCCAGATGATTAATTAGATCGCCGAGCTCATCTATAAAGAGATACAAAAAGCAAGTGCCTGCGGCAGTGATAGCGTAAGTCAATTGAACGCACTTTGTCGCCTTCAGTTGAAATGTTTCTCGCTGTCAAGGGATGCTCACCCTCCAGAAGCGGAGGAGCTAGCAGGCTTGGAGAAGGCAGAAGAAGCTTGCTGTTTGAATCTGAAGCAGCTTCAGCAAAGCATATGTTCAGACATATTTGCTGTTGTAGGTGCAAGAGAAACGTGCAGAACTTGCTGCCGCTTTGGCACCTTGCACCGTTTGCTCTTTGATTTTTGATGAGGCGAAGGGGGTGAAGCGTTTCTTTCAGCTGAGGGTTGTTGAAGGAAGTTTCTCTCGCACCCATTGTGCTCTTCATGTGGCAAATCGCAGGAAGCTTGCAGATGCAAAAGCTTGGCTGAGCTGGTGAGGCTGTACACACGCAGGGCCCGGCGCTCAGACAAAGCGTACAACACTACCGCTCTTTGGACTTTCCATAGCATCGATTATTTGTCATTGTGCATCCGCCTTCACTGTATTTACCGTCACTGTATTTGCCGTCAATAGTAACTTGCTTCCAGACTTCAGGTCAATGCGCATCGCATGATCTATGCAGATGTAGTGGTTTAGCCCTCAGCTGGAATGTGGGACCAGAGCAGCTCAGCTGGCCTAGCCTTTGGGCTATTGATGTCCTCTCTGTTTGAACATATTTCTATAATATATATATATATATACAGTCGCACTGAGCGCACACTTCGTTACAACATATAAGAGCTCAGGAAGGAGAGCCTTTAGCACTGGCGGCCTGGTCGTTTAGCCGTTGGCAGCCTCAGGGGTCACTTTCTCTCGGAATCGAGTAGAGTTTTTGAGACCATCGAAGGTGTCATTGCCAATGCCTTGGCTTCATCGTTGGAGAAGGCAGGCGTCGGTGGGCTCAGTGATGGTGGTTTTTTCAGCGAATACACTTCTAACTTCTGTCAAACCTTATCAAAAATGGACCCAGCCGTGGTTTGCATTGTTCCATAAGGTGCAAGATGTGCGCCTCATTCTTTTCAAGGATCCCTTGCTTTTGCCAGAGCCATCCCAGGTGGCCTCCTTTGTTGTACATTTGAGATGATGATCTCTACATGATGTGCAAGCTCCCCACTCTTGATGACTTGCACTGAGGACGTGGACGATGAGTGGCGAGGTGGTGCTATTGAGGTGGTCATCCAAGGGAAACGGAGAACGACAATTTTGTTCTCCATGTAACTATAACATAATACGTATGTAAGCGGACAAAAAGGTTGAATCGAGAAGCTTCACACAGCTGTCAGTCGCATTTTGCGCAAACCTAGGACCTGTTGTCTATCAATGCGTTCACAAGACTGTGAGTCCTTGCAGTTGTTCCATTGAAGTTTGGAGCCTTCACACCGGGACTGAGGCTGTGCTCTTCACTGCATGCGCTTGTGGAGCCTCCAAATGGGCGAGAGAAGAGCGGCGCCGCTTGCGTGAAAGAGGTGGTGAGACTCTGAAGTGTAAAATAACACTGGGACCGAGAATAGAGTTCAGTAAGAATAGGAAAAAACGTACCGTCAGTTCAAAGCAGCTTCAGTCACATGGATTTAGACTTCCTTGAAATTGACTGAGAGCAGCATCGATGCAAGGCAGATCGAGGCAGCTGAATGTTGAGGCCAACAAGATTGTTTGAACTTCGCAACACATTGTGAGCAGCCAGTAGATTGAGATGCTGACATGCTCGCGGGATGTTATCATTATGTTATTATTCTGGTTAAGATTAGAGTCACGCTTGGAGCAGCTTCTCCTGTTGTAACTATGCCGCTAAATCAATCAACATCAGCTTTGCGAAGGGGTTGCCTCTCAAGATCCAAGATGTTTGCAAAGTTCTATTCATCAGGATGAAGTGGAGGATATGCAGATGCGCCTTTTTTGGGAGGAGGCCTACTGCAAATGTATTGCTTTGCAGATAGAACGCTTCCCGTGAAATGCCTTGAATTCCTGCATACAGGCTTGACTTGTTTGAATGCTAATCAGAAGGAATCTGCCGGTTGGCAGCCAAACACTCCGTGCTGCCAATGCGCTACTCAGGGTGCCAAGCCTGGACACTTGCAACGCTTGGGGCCGAAACGCTTTGCGGTGAGCGGCTGAGAGACCCTTTTGCATCATTTGAAGCCCAAAGCCAAAGCATGTTGTTTGCAATCTGGACCCAGCGGGGTCAAGGAGCTGGCGAACGCCACTGGCCGCAAGGCAAAAGAGATGGATACTACTCTGGGATGAAATGTACATATATGTGATTATACGGAATTATATGTATATATAATATGTGTATATATATATATACGTGATTGATGTCTTGGTTGGTTTTCTCATATTGTCTTGAGCGCTGCCTTTTATGGTAACTTGTGAGTGAGCCATAAGAAGTCAAACCCTGAGCAGCTGAAGCTCAAGTTAGCACATGTGTGCCTGAATTGGTCCTTTGAGTCCTTTGCGCATCGTTGTCCAGATTCCTCTTCCTTTGTCAGTGATGCGACTGGAGGTTGACCTGTTGCAGTCTCTAACTCGACTGGCGCTGCCAAACAACTTTGAGGCCGTCAATCAAGCAAAAACGCGTCGACCAAAACAATCATGTGCGACAGGGACGTGCGGCCTTAGTAGGAGTGTGGGCGTCTCAGGAAGCTCAGGTTGCCTGAATTGCCCAATGATTTAGTAGCTTCTTGTTACTAGTAGTAAGGCACTTGTTACTACTAGCGTGGCACACAAAAAAAAAGACTTCAAAGACCTGAGAGCAAATCTGAACCTGAACAGATGAAAGGTGATTTGCACTCGCACAAAGTCTGGTTTTTGTGAGCTGAGGAAATCGGAGAAGCCGCCAGTGACGCGCAACACATGGTTGCTAAAGAACAAGCCGTCAAAAGCAGCCGAAGATTGGACTGGATAAGATTGGACAAGCAGCTTGCGTGGCTTCAACTCTGATGAATTGTTCTGTCAGAAGTTGATAATCAGCTTCCAAGTAGGGATCCAGTCTTGCTATCCAGTCTTGCTTGCAGCCTGCCAAAGAGTGGGCAGCAATAGATTGAACATTGCCGTGGTGATTGCTTTCCAGCAAAAGTCTCCTCATAAGTCCTTTGTAGTTCTCCCGGAATTGCACAGACATTCGGTCACTGCATTCATTGACCACACCAGTGAATATTACTGATCAGGTTTGTCAACCTCCATGAGGCCAGCTCGTTTCGAGTCATATTGATGTGGCAAAGTTCAGAAGCTACAGTTGTATTGGGATCACCTGAGCTTTTAACGGCATAAGCCACACCACAACTGTATTGCTGATCAATTTAAGCCATGCAACTTATGCAGCGCCCTTTTGTTCGACTGTTCGACTGTATCCCTGTCCCTATCCTTCGAGTCTCATGTTGTTGTTCGAATGTCAGGGCAGTGCACCAGCGCCTGCGCCCGCAGCCGGATGAGATGCAGGTAGGGTGATGCACAAATTGAACTATATAAATCCAATGAAATGCCAACACCAATGCATCAGCTCCACACCGCACATGTCTTAAGCACCCTTGAGCTGTTCAGGTTTTTAACGAGCCGTTGCCTGCAGTACATGTGATGAAAAAATGGTCTTCGGATGCAAGCAGCAAGCATCACTCTAATGTAGACTAGCGCTGGACAAGCGTTACATGTCACAAAGTCATGCTGCAACAGTTCCTATGCTGATGCATGCAAAACATGGGCAGCCGAGGGCTCAAGCTGAGCCTAGTCTGGAACGTCTCCAACCTACAATGTTACAACCATGAGAGACAAATATACGGGTCAGAGATATACAAACACACACACTTGGAGGCACTCTGCGGGCTCATCCCGGGTTGGCACGAGGCCAAACACA
>CAXAMN010006014.1:68132-100928 GCA_963970005.1 Durusdinium trenchii
GTGTATGATGAGTGGTGTATGATGAGTGGTGTATGATAAGTGGTGTATGATGAGTGGTGTTTGAGATCAATGGTAGAACAACGAACTGGAGCTAGAGATCAGTGGTAGAACAATTAACTAGAATTACAGCTAATGTAAAAGTTCGTAACGCGGAAGTTCCTCTAAACTTCCTTTGATCAGTATCATTTATGTCAGCCATTTTTGCATATGAAGCACACCTTGAGGCCGAGTGCTGGTTGGTGTTTACTGCTTGTTTCAGGACATTTGGGGGGGAAGGGTTCCATTGCCTGCGTGATGAGCTCATGCCGCCGCCTACACCTCTTTCTCACAGGCAAGGGGGTCTACACATTGTTTAACACTCTCTGTAGACTGCCCATGCAACTTGCAAAGCTTGGCTGTGTTTTATTGCAGTTCATTTCTCAGATTGAGTCGTTATGTACCTTCCTGAATAATTTGCGATGCCAGGGATATGGCCTCAGATGGCCCGCGATGTTACGTAGGAGTGCCTTCCTCAATGCTGATGTATTCAGTGAAATGTGGTTTGAGTTGGTAACAGAATGGGCAAGACTAGCAGTTTGTTGATCCCCATGCTAGAGTTTGCTAGAGAGTCTAAACATGCTAGAGTCAGTCAGCCAACTTGTATTCACACGGTGGCGCCAGAACCAGCATGAAGTGCATTGAACAAAGACGAGTGGCACTGATGGTGTTTGTGTTTGATCTTCGAATAGTTAAGTTTCCCTAAAAATCTACTAGGAACAAGGACGCCACTAGGGGCTCCTGGCATCGCTACTAGGAGCAAGGACGCTACTAGGGGCTCCTGATCGTACTACTAGTAACAAGAAGCTACTAGGAACAAGGGCATTTCTACTAGTGCGAGCACTTCTTCAAGGAAGCTCCCCCCGCTTAAGTAAGGTACTAGCTACCTAGCTACTACCTCACCTCGACGGCCTACCCCCCCAATAGCTTCTTGTTACTAGTAGCGATGCCCTTTGTTACTAGTAGCTTCTTGCTCTAGTAGCAAGGCCAAGTAGCTTGCTCCTAGTAGCTCCTCGTAGCGTACTAGTAGCTTGCTCCTAGTAGCTTGTTCAAGACTGAGGTGTGCACCTTTCAGAATCAAGGAAAGAATGCTGAGAACCAGGCCTGCAACGGGTCAGTTGTGAGCCTTTCGCAAGTTCCATGAGCACTTGAACACTCAATTGACTGAAAAACAAAAAGAACTGTTGAGGATTCCTACATCGCCACTGAAAATGGCACAAAGAGCTTGGTGGCTGTTCTGGATGGTCATGGAGAGCAAGGTGAGCCTGTTTGAAAGCTTGCTGTGATTTGCAAATCATAAACGGCTCGTTGAGACTAGAGCAAAGGATTCAAAGGATCGGGAATTCCCGCCCTCTCAGGCAAGAGAGTCTCAGAGTTTGCCCGTTCGCAGTTGGCCAAGAACCTCTATGCCAGCAAGGTGCCAACACCTTGCAGAATTGCTGTACACAATTCTGCAGAATCGAATTTTGCTGCAATTGCTTCTTTAAACAATTAAGGACATCTACAGACTGTATGTGTATAAATGGGGTTGCCTTACTTCAGTTGTTTGGAATCATTCTGCTTGGAATATCTCGGAATAGCGTTTTGGCCAATATTATGTGCATGAAATCTGCCAATGCTGGAAAAAATTAGAATGTTTATGAGGATAGGTCTTGGTAGAGAGGAGCAAGGATGGAAGGTTCTCAAAGACCGAAAAGGTATCAAACTTGTGTTCCTTGAGATGCATGCATTTTGATGCACTAGGACCACTAGGAAAGGTTGAAGGTCATCTTGCGTGTATCTCCGATGACACCAAACCACAGGGTGCCAACCCTTTGCAGGATCTCTATACCAAGCCTGCCGTGGCGATGGAGAATTCCTTTGCAGAGACACAACGTAGCATTGAGCGAAGCCATGCCATCGATGCACAGCGTTCGGGGACGACGGCCGGAAGTTTGTTGAAATGGACGGGTGGACTGTACACTCCAGACTTTAGCCTAGCGACCTAAGGGGCCTAGGCACTACGGCACTACTTGATGATTTGAATCCATCCGGACTTTGCATTGCAAACTGGTTTGGAACACCTCTGGCATTTCTGCAGGCTGTGGTTTGCTATCGGCATCGCGATCACTTGGTAGTGGCCAATGTGGGTGACTCACGAGCAGTACTTGGGAGATGTAGCTCGAGAGAGGCCCCGGATGCTGCACCAAACATTGTCACCACAAAGCCTGACAGCGATAAGAAAAGGAGGTCAGCAGATGCAAAAGTGCATGTTGCATGAAAGCTTTTTGGGTTTTACCATATCTCTATATATATAGTCTATACATATCTACAGAGCGTACTTAAGAATATGTCCTCAAGTCGGGGAGAAATGAAAAAAGATCAGGCCAATCATTTGCAAGCGGGAGCAGTGTCAAAGATTCAAGATTCAAGATCCAAAAAAGCTCTTGAATCCAGAAACTTGGAGGAGGAGAGACTCGGCATTCAAGAACTGTTTGTTAGATCTTGAATCTTGGATCCAGGTACTACTTGGAACAAATTTTGCCACAGGAACCGGTTTGAAAACGTTTGCAATGGCTGACCGGCCCCAAACATGCGAGAATATCAATCAAACTATGCAGAACATTGCCACATTTGAAGAAGCCATCAGTAAAGAACTACATCACAAATGAGAGTTGGACAATACATTGAATTTTATGGAAAGATGGCCAGAGAAAATGGTCTGGAACCCATTGGTGAAACTGATGAAGAATTCAAAGCATTTGGAGCGTCAATTACTGATGTGCCTTGAACAAGGTGTTCAGAGAATCAATGTATCAGCCAGGGTAGTCTGATGTACTCCTATAAGCCGTCAAAACAAGACCCTCGTATTAAAACAATTTTTGGATTGATTAAGGATGATCACATCAACACACTAAACCAAGACTTCAAGGCACTAAGAAGAACGCTTGGTATGAACAAGGAATACAGCCACATCCACACCAGAGACGAACCCATTGAATGTAGGATGATTGAAGGCATTGAGGACCTTCTGAAATACACTGAGAAGGATGAAAACACCATGTTCTACAAAGGCAAGCTGTATTATCAAAGCAATCAGGCAGGATACAATCACATCACGTTTTGTTCAGGCAATATTTCATACGTAGTTGAATTTCAGGTTCAAGCTGTAAAAAGGACAAATGTGGAATCAACTATAAGATGAAACCCCCAAATCTAACAGGCTCAACCAGTGCCAGTATAACAGCTGAGGCTAAGAAAACATATTTTAAGGCTTACACCTGACAGCCGGGCGCCGGCCCAACACAGGGCAAACGTAGGACGGTAGAGGGGATAGAGGCAAAAGACATGAGGCGACGGGGGCCGGGACGTCTGTGGGTCGGTCGGTCGGTCGGTCCGTCGGTCTGTCTGTCTGTCTGCCTGCCTGCCTCCCTGTCTGTCTGTCTGTCTGTCTGTTGTCCCTCTCTCTCTCTCTGTCGCTGTCTTGGTCCCTGTCCGTCTCTGTCTCCGTCTCTGTCTCCCTCTGGCCCTGTCTGTCTGTCTGTCTGTTTGTCTGTCTGTCTGTCTGTCTGTTTGTCTCTCTCTTTGGGACAGTGTGGGGCATATGTGGCCACATCTGAACCTGTCTTATCCCATCTATAGGGGCTATGCTGAGTCATCTTGGGTTGGCGCGTGGGACGCGCGTGCCATATCTGGGACCTATGTAGGGTCATCGTGCGACTATGTGTGCCATATCTGAGACCTATGCAGGGTATTCTGGAGGGCCAGGTTCTGTCCGCCCGGCGCGCATGACCCACACCACCCTTGAAAAACACAGCGTTTTTGCCTTTCTCCCTCTTCGCCGGGCTCCCGTTCAGTATGTGTAAAACACAGTGTTTTGTGTACCTCATCCGTTGCTGTTGGAGCCTGCCCGACACCCACGAAATGTCGATTAATCCTCTCCGCGCGGCGCGCATTACCGACACCACCCTTGAAAAGCACAGCATTTTTGCATTTCTCCCTCTACGCCGCGTCGCACTTCAGTATGCGCAATAAACCCTGTAAAACACAGTGTTTGGTGTACCTCACACACCCGAAACACTGTAAATTACATGGTGGGAGGTGAACACGGGGTGGTCGGCGGCGGGGGTTGCCGTTCCCTAAAACTTTGCCCTTCGGGCGCAACACGGGCTGGCCCAGGGGCCGGCGCCCGGATTTAAGGGTTTACGCCCGACAGCCTTCCAGGGGCTTTGAGGTAGGGGGCTGGACGGTGGAAGATTGGGTGCGGGTGCAGGTTGGGCGGGCTTGGGGCTATGTTGCGCACAGCTTGGGTCTAGCTTAGGCCATCTGGAGCCTTTGTTGCGCGGTCTTGTGGCTATGTTGAGCATAGCTTGCGTCTAGCTTGGGCCATCTTGGGCCTATGTTGGCTCAGCTTGAGCCCATGTTGGCCTAGCTCGGGCCCATGTTAGCCCAGCGTCCGCCCACGATGCAGACGAAGCACACCGGTGCAGCACGCATTTCCAGCATTATTTGGGCCTATGTTGGGCTATGTTGACCCATCGTGAGCAACAAGAGCGGGAAAAAACAACGTCAAAAACCCTAGTTTTCTGGGGTCGGCGGCAGGGGTCGGCTTTGCTTTCTGCTTCGCAGAAGGAGAAGTGCATTACGCAGGACACGGCCCTGACGGGGTATACGCCCCTGGCCGAATTTAAAGGCTTACGTTAACAGCCGGGCGCCGGCCCACTTTTGGGTCTGTGTAGGGCTGGGTCGGGTGCTCGTTAAGCTATCGGGGGCGTACGGCCCTGGGTGGTGCCAAGGTGGGAAACTGGTCCGCGTCGGAGACGGGGGCCCTATATTGAGCAAAGTTGAGCTATCTGGCGCGCATCTTGGCCCTAGGTTGGGCCAAGTTGGGCCCATGTGGTCTATGTTGGGCACATCTTGGGCCCATGTTGAGCCTATGTTGGCCTATGGCCTATGTTGGCCCCATGTTGGCCTACGTTGGCCCTATGTTGGGCCAGTGCGCATCTTGGCCCTAGGTTGGGCCCATGTGGTCTATGTTGGGCACATCTTGGGCCCATGTTGAGCCTACGTTGAGCCTATGTTGGCCTATGTTAGGCCTATGTTGGCCGAGGTTGGGCCTATGTTGGCCCCATGTTGGCCTATGTTGGCCCTATGTTGAGCCATCTTGGAGGCTATGTTGGGCACACGTTGGGGATATGTTGGCTATCTTGGGCCTATGTTGAGGATATGTTAGGCAATGTAAGTCGTCTGGAGGGCCTCTACCCACAAAATGTCGATTAAGCCTGTCCGCCCAGCGTGCATTACCGACGCCACCCTTGAAAAACACAGCATTTTTGCATTTTTCTCTTTCCCACGCGTCGTACTTCGATATGCGCAATAAACCCTGTAAAACACAGTGTTTTTTATACCTCACACGCACACACGAAACACTGTAAATTACGTTGATATCAGTGAACCGGTGGTCCCCCCGTTTTGGTCCGGAGGGTCGGCGGCAGGGGGGCGAGCGTCTATAACCTTCGGTTACCACCGAAGGCCCTCCGGGCAGGGCACGGGCTTCGTGGCCGGCGCCCGGATTTATGAGGCTTACGCCGGCCCACTTGGGTCTGTGGGGCGTATGTCACGCCTATGTTGGCCTTGATGGGGCCTATATTGAGCAAAGTTAAGCTATTTGGTGCGCATCTTGGCCCTAGGTTGGGCCAAGTTGGGCCCATGTGGTCTATGTTGGGCGCATCTTGGGCCCACGTTGAGCCTATGTTGGGCCTATGTTGGCCTATGTTAGGCCTATGTTGTCCTAGGTTGAGCCTATGTTGGGCCTATGTTGGCGTATGTTGGCCCCATGTTGGCCTGCGCTGGCCCTATGTTGAGCCATCTTGGAGGCTATGTTGGGCACATGTTGGGGATATGTTGGCAATCTTGGGCCTATGTTGGGGAGATTTCATGCAATTTATGTAGAAAAAATCTTCCGATACAACTTTTTACGATTCTTCCTTCCCGCAAAGCAAAAACCATGGAAAAACCTACGTTTTTTAACATCGCCAAGATGAAATTCTCGGCCGCCCAAAACCCTGTAAAACACAGCGCTTTGTGTACCTCACACACACAAAACACTGTAAATTACATATAAATCTGTCGACCGGATTTAACCTGAGGTCGGGCGGAGGTCGGGCGGAGGTCGACCAGAAGGGTCGGCGGCAGGGGCGGCGAGCGTATATAACCTTCGGTTACCAACCGAAGGCCTCCGGCAAGGACACGGGCGCGTGGCCGGCGCCCGGATTTATGAGGCTTACGCCTGACGGCCGGGCGCCGGCCTATTTGGGTTTGGGTATGTGCAGGGCTGGGTCCTGTCTCTGTCTCTCTGTTCTCCCTCTCTCTCTCTCTCTCTCTCTCTCTCTTTCTTTGGGACTTGGTGGGGCCTATATTGAGTAAAGTTAAGCTATCTGGTGCGCATCTTGGCCCTAGGTTGGGCCAAGTTGAGCCCATGTGGTCTATGTTGGGCACATCTTGGGCCAAAGTTGAGCCTATGTTGGGCCTAGGTCGGCCTATGTTAGGCCTAGGTTGGGGCTATGTTGGGCCTATGTTGGCGTATGTTGGCCCCATGTTGGCATATGTTGGCCCTATGTTGAGCCATCTTGGAGGCTATGTTGGGCATATGTTGGCTATCTTGGGCCTATGTTGGGGATACGTTAGGCAACTTATGTGCCCAACACCCACAAAATGTCGATTAAGCCTGTCCGCGCGGCACGCATAACCGACACCACCGGTGCCCTGTTAGGCGAAAGTCGTCGCCGCCGAAAGCCACGAAACACTGTAAAACACGATGTTTTTGAACGTTCTGCGCAAAAAACCTGCTAGATACATATAAATCCGTCGACCGGATTCGGGCGCAGGTCCACCAAAAGGGTCGGCGGCAGGGGCGGCGAGCGTATATAACCTTCGGTTACCAACCGAAGGCCTCCGGCAAGGACACGGGCCCGTGGCCGGCGCCCGGATTTATGAGGCTTACGCCTGACAGCCGGGCGCCGGCCTATTTGGGTTTGGGTATGTGCAGGGCTGGGTCCTGTCTCTCTCTCTTTGTCTCTCTGTCTCTCTCTCCCTCTCTCTCTCTCTCTCTCTCTCTTTGAGACTTGGTGGAGCTATCTGGCGCGCATCTTGGCCCTAGGTTGGGCCAAGTTGAGCCCATGCGGTCTATGTTGGGCACATCTTGGGCCCAAGTTGAGCCTATGTTGGGCCTAGGTCGGCCTGTGTTAGGCCTATGTTGGCCTAGGTTGGGCCTATGTTGGGCCTATGTTGGCGTATGTTGGCCCCATGTTGGCATATGTTGGCCCTATGTTGAGCCATCTTGGAGGCTATGTTGGGCATATGTTGGCTATCTTGGGCCTATGTTGGGGAGATGTTAGGCAACTTCTGTGCCCAACACCCACGAAATGTCGATTAAGCCTGTCCGCGCGGCACGCATAACCGACACCACCGGCGCCCTGTTAGACGAAAGTCGTGTCCGCCGAAGGCCACGAAACACTGTAAAAAACGATGTTTTCCACATCATGCGCAATCATGCTGGTAGATAAAATATACATGACATAAAAATCTGTCGACCGGATTCGGGCGGGGTCGGGCGGGGGTATACACGCGGCTCAACAAAAGGGTCGGCGGCAGGGGCGGCGAGCGTATTTGACCTTCGGTTACCAACCGAAGGCCTCCGGCAAGGGAACGTGCGCGTGGCCGGCGCCCGGATTTAAAGGCTTACGCCTAACAGCTGGGTGCCGGCCCACTTGGGTCTGTGTAGGGCTGGGTCGGGCACACGTTAAGCCATCGGGGGCATACTGGGCCCTGGGTGGTGCCGGAAACTGGTCCGCGTCGGAGACGGGGGCCCTATATTGAGCAAAGTTAAGCTATCTGGTGCGCATCTTGGCCCTAGGTTGGGCCAAGTGTGGCCCATGCGGTCTATGTTGGGCACATCTGGAGCCCATGTTGAGCCTATGTTGGGCCTACGTTGGCCTATGTTGGCCTATGTTGGCCTAGGTTGGGCCTATGTTGGGCCTATGTTGGCCCCATGTTGGCCTATGGTGGCCCTATGTTGAGCCATCTTGGAGGCTATGTTGGGCACATGTTGGGGATATGTTGGCTATCTTGGGCCTATGTTGAGGATATGTTAGGCAATGTAAGTCGTCTGGAGGGCCTCTACCCACAAAATGTCGATTAAGCCTGTCCGCCCAGCGTGCATTACCGACGCCACCCTTGAAAAACACAGCATTTTTGCATTTCTCCCTTTTCCCCGCGTCGTACTTCGATATGCGCAATAAACCATGTAAAACACAATGTTTTTTGTACCTCACACACACGATACACTGTAAATTACAGGGGCAGCAGTGACCCGGTGGTCCCCCCGTTTTGGTCCCGAGGGTCGGCGGCAGCCAGGGCCAGCGTCTATAACCTTCGGTTACCACCGAAGGCCCTCCGGCCAGGGCACGGGCTTCGTGGCCGGCGCCCGGATTGTAAGGGCTTCGCCCTCGCGCCGCCGACCCCCTTATGTAGGAAGGACCTGCAATGAAAGCCTAATGTAGAAACGAGGAGCAAGAACTCGACTAACGTAGAAGCGAGCCGCGACGAGCGAGAATGCCTGACGTCGCCGAGAACGCCCCAGGTGCCTTGTTCCATCGAATTCCACAGCAAAAGACCACCAAAATCCGCCCGCACCGAAGGTGCCAAGGCGTTTTTATAGGGCGCGCGGTATACGTAAGCTAGCATGAGCAAGCCAATAGCTTTAGCTAGGGGGGGGGCATTTTGGCTCTAGAATCCTGTGTTTTTCATGTTTTTGGAAGCGGCTTAAAATGCTGGAAGATGAATTCGTGCTATTTTGAAGCCCCTGGTGACGCAAGAAATGCCATTTTCTTCCTTTGCATGATTTGAATCATCTGCGCGGTAAAGTGTAATTGGACTGAGGCCGGACATTTGGCTGAACAGGCTCCCCTAACGTGGCTCAACATAGCTTCCATATTGCCTAACATAGCCCTAGAAGTCACTATCTAACGGACGTGTCTGCGAGATAGGGACTTGAACGCAAAACATGGCCCAACGAGGGCTCAAAAGGGGCTGGAATAAAGTAAAGAGATTGCCTAACATAGCCCTAGAAGTCACTATCTAAAGGACGTGTCTGCGAGATAGGGACTTGAACGTCGTAAACATGGCCCAACGAGGGCTCAAAAGGGACTGGAATAAAGCCGCCCCCCAACGTGACCGAACATAGCTTCCATATTGCCTAACATAGCTTTAGAAGTCACTATCTAAAGGACGTGTCCGCGAGATAGGGACTTGAATGTCCGGATATTTGGTGTCCGCGAGATAGGGACTTGAATGTCCGGATATTTGGTTTGAGAGGAGCAAAGATAAGCAGAGATCAGGTCCAGGAACAGTAGCATTTTCACGTGGCTCAACATAGCTTCCATATTGCCTAACATAGCCCTAGAAGTCACTATCTAAGCAAGCTATGCTTGTGAGAAAATCTTACCGTTCCTGGAAAAGGCTATGTTTGGTCACGTCAGGGGGGGTCTTTGTTCCGGTCCCTTTTGAGCCCTCGTTGGGCTATGTTTACGACGTTCACGTCCCTATCTCGCAGACACGTCCTTTAGATAGTGACTTTTAGAGCTATGTTAGGTAATATCTTTACTTTCTTCCAGTCCCTTTTGAGCCCTAGAAAATGTTACCGTTCCTTATCTCTGCTCCTGTTGAGCCAAATATCCAGCGAACGTCTCGAGCTACCTACGGAAAAGATACACCAATTTGCGACGTTCCCACATTCTAGCGCTATGTTAGGCAATATGGAAGCTATGTTCGGCCACGTTGGGGGGGGGTGACTTCTGGGGCTATGTTCAATGGAAGTACCTACCTTGACCCGTTCCTGGAGCAGGACTGCAGTCTTTGAGCCCTCCCATGCGGTGCGCGGTTACCGTCGCGAAGCGACGTGAATATTGTCCTGACAGGGTGCGTAAGGGCAGTGTCGAGACCCAATGAAAAGAGCTAGTGAAGGCTTGCGCCGCAGAGGGCTTGGGGCCGAGCACGCGAACGTGACCCCAAAGACTTCCTCCCAAGACTCCCGGCAATCTGCCTTGCCACAGCCTTCCACAGGTAATGGCGCGCCGAAAACCACCAAAATATTGTCCTGACAGGGTGCCTAAGGGCAGGTTCGAAACCCAATGAAAAAAGCTAGCGAAGCCTGCCGCTGAGGGTTTGGGGCCGAGCGGAGTTACTAGCCAGAGTTACGATGTCGCGAGCTGGTGCGGACAGGCTTTCCACCATCTAATTCCACAAGTACACGGCAGATGTCCCTTCAGGCATACTATTTCCAGTCATACTTGGATGTACTGTGGTGTACCGAGCGGAGTTGCTTGCCACAGCTTTCCACCATCTAATTCCACACCAAAAATCACCAAAAAATTGTCCTGACAGCCTAGCAGCCGTTTCGAAACCCAATGAAAGCGGCTTGCGAAGGCCCGCCGCAGATGGTTTTGAAGTGCCTTATGGTAACTCCAGCGGACAGGGTGCCTAACAGCAGCGTCGACTGCCTAACGTCGCCTGGAACGTTTCCTGGAACGTTGACCGCTTTCCACCATCTAATTTCACACCAAAAATCACCAACAAATTGTCCTGACAGGGTGCCTAACAGCAGTTTCGAAACCTTGCAATGAAAGCGGCTTGTGAAGGCCTGCCGCAGATGGTTTTGAGGTGCCTTATGGTAACTCCAGAGGACAGGGTGCCTAACTGCAGCGTCGACTGCCTAACGTCGCCTGGAACGTTTCCAGGAACGTTGACCCCAAAGACTTTCAAGGCTCCCGGGAATTTCCTTCGCCACAGCTTTCCACCATCTAATTCCACACCAAAAAGGGGCGAGCCGCAGCCAGCCAAAATGCCTAACGTTGCCATGGCACGTCGCCTGGCACGTCGCCTTCGCGAGCCCATAAAACAGTCGCCTGGCACGTCGCTTTCGATGCCAAGTTGCCTGGCCCAGTTGCCTGGCAGCTGAGGTGTTCCTATAAGGCAGAATGCAGCCGATGGCCACACCTAGAAACGACACCTTCGACACACTCTGGATCTGCTTCTCCAAAAAACGGCAGCTTCGCCACGGCGAAACACTCTGGATCTGCTTGGCCTGGGCAATTGTTTCACCCTGCGGTGTCCCCGGCGCCGCACCTAGACGTCAACTAGGCAGGGGTCGGCGGATTATAACCACATGTCAAAAGGAATGTTCATGTTCAACCAACAAATGTTCAATCCTTTACACAAATCGTATCATAATGAAGTTGATATTGAAATCCTAAACTCGTGTAGAACAATCACACCGGCTGGAAAATTTCATAGTTTCACATTTTTTATCACAGGGAGGTACATTTGGAAATAGACCAGGATGAGGCTTACGCTTACTGTTTAGGGGAAAGAGTAAACAAACGCATGGATTGTTTTTCTTTCTGAAATAAACCCGATCCATTAACGTACAGCATCGTTTAATAGAATTTGCGGATAAAGTTTAAACTTGAACTTTGTATTGTAAACAGTCCTCTTGTGTGTATGATGTTGATCACAAAAGAACTATACAAAAACTTTACAACAACACCAACATTTCAGATAAACAGCGCGATTATACAATGGCCAAAAAGATGATTGTTAGTTGACGCCCTTCGTGACATGTATAGCAGACACGTTTTTCACTTGACATTTGGCTCAAGAACTCTATCAAAAGGTGCTACTGCTGATGGTAGCTGAGAACGTTGACACGCACACGCTTGACTAGGAAAACCATCAGTTTGAGTTTCAACTGCAGTTGAAACCATGGTTATCACCCGCAGTCACTTGCTGAGCTTGAGAGACCTACCCATAGACTTAGGCTCCACCGGGCTTTGCTCCATCATTATCATCTTGGCTTTCAGAGAGGTTGAGAGAGGGTGTCACGGCGGTCGCAACTCCGTCGCAAGGAGGGCGGTTGCCGCAGGGTACTCTGAGAAGTTGAGGCACTTGAAGCGCACACACCGTGTGAGCTCGTCGTCGGTGAAGGAACAGCTAGACCGTCCTGATGTTGAGTTGTCTCTTGTAGAGTCCGACCTGTACTAGAAGGCAGACGTGTTTACAAAGGCAGTGGAGGTTGCGTTGAGGCCACAGACCGTGGGACCTGGCACCTGGTTAACTTGGAAATCTGCGTAGGAAACTACAAGCTGAAGAACACCTTGCACCGGCCTGAAGCTACATGAAGGTCTACACCTACAACATGCACTTGCGCCTGGATAAGCAGCAAGCACACAGAGCACACAACCAGCCTACAAACGAGAAACAGAAGTGTGAGTCAACGAGGACTCCACCCGATATAGTTCCGGACAAGACGGACTTGACGAGGGCTTCTCAAGCTACCTCCAATGTCCGGCGTCGCAGGAGCAGAGGGGGAGTTGAAACCCTTCGCGAGTGACATGTATAGCAGACTTGGTTTTCACTTGACACTTGGCTCAAGAACGCTGTCAAAAGGCGCCGCTTGACTGGGAAAACCATCGAACCAGTTTGAGATTCATCTTTGCTGATGTTATTACAGGGATGTTGGAAAAGGGAACTTAAAAGAGCCAGAAGAGTACAAGTATAGATGTTGAAACGCAGACACTTTAAGAGTAAGGATTGCAAGTATTGTGATGTTTTCAAGTTCCGAAAAAACATCAGCCACCAAGTACCATACTCCTTAACGGTATCTGACAAAAGTACAAACAAACATTGTTAATGTGAGAACTGTTTGCAAACGGCTCCTGTGACAAAATTTATATATTCCAAGTAGTGCCTGATCCAATATTCAACATGTCTAAAAATCACGCCAATGCTCACAAAACAGGCAAGACAGGTAGACTTGTCAGGGAGGTAGCATATAATGTGTATATTCCTATATATATGTGGCCTTCGTTGAAAGCTTTGTTGACCGTTCTGACCCTGGGTTGGAAGGCACAAAGGGGTGCACACCACAGAACGGTGAAAGGTGGCACCGAAAAGGTGCTGCTCGAAGCGGGAAGGCAACACTGAATTGGATGTGAAACCACTGCTAGGGGACAAGGCGATAAAAAAATATATAAAGTAATGAGATTCGAAGCCCTCCACGTAACCCTCCAGTCCTCGTTATTCGATACCCAACGTTCAACAGGGTCTTGCCACTCGCGTTCGGTCACCGGCGCCCACTTCGAAGACGTAAACAGCACTGCTTTGCCCCCAGCGCCCCCTGCCAACTCAACGGTTGAATAGCCTGACGCTTGCCTTTCGTGGAACAACATGGTAAACAATTTCTCAAACAAGCACTGTCATGTCATTAGGGTTATTTCAACTTTGTTCTATTTTGATTTCAACCCTGTTCAGCTGTCCTGGGGTTGAGTCATGTTCAGTCTGGTTTTCAGGGCGATGGTCGCAGCTTGAGAGCAGTGGACCTCTCCAGTGACCAGCGGCCTATGCGGGAGGATGAAAGAACTCGCATACTGCAGCAGGCAAGTCAAACACTAGGTTGCAGCCTTTTTGGCAGCTCAGACAGGGTCCTTTGGTTGGTGTTTCGTACGCCTCGTGGTCTTTCGATAAATGTAACAATATTTGTAGTATCCTGTAGTGCTTTAGGCACAACATTTTGAGACACCATAGAAGTGCGTTTCTTTGTTTGCGCTATGAAGCTGTGGTGTCAGCTGCTGCTGTGCTCCTGTTTACAGAGTGCTCCCATGTTGTATGCAGGGCGGTCTGGTCCACCAGAGTGCGATTCCAATGCGCCAAGGACTGGTTTCAACGACGCAACATGTTTTGCTTGCAAAGGACTAATACATCTAATGAGTGCGAGGACATGAATCATCAAAGAATCCGTGTGTTGCCACAAGAGAAGGCAACCTACCTCATCACATCATTCATCCGACGAAGATTCCACTAGTTTCTCCACTGTCAAGTTGTAGTTATTCAGATCGGATGTTGTCCAAGCAAAGCAAAGCGAAGCAAGATGAAGCAAGTTGACTTAGCTCTTTGTGCTTGTCAGGCTTCGGACCGCCTGTACTTGTGCGAGTTGGGCCAGAGCGTGTTTGGGACAAGACTGGCCGTTGTGGCCTGTGCGTGACGCGGTCACTAGGACCAGCAAGGGACATGGATCGAGTAAGAGCAGCTAAGTCAACCAAGGAGTTTTGGAAACTGTTGAGATGTGTTGAGTAAGCTGTTTACGACAATGGCCGAAGTTTGTAACAGTAGTTGTATTCATGTTGTGAGGCTGGATGTGCCCCAGTCTGATTGATATCAGTGTCCTTTCTGAAGCTGTTTGAGGCTTTAAACGTAGGCACAGCCCTGAAGATTGCAGAGAGTTTTGTTGAATCCACATCCAATATCCTTGGATTTGCCTCACTTTTCGAGAAACACAATTCTGCATCACAGAGACTATGCCTTTGTGATCTACTTGCATCATATTTCATTTGCCTTTGGCCTATGCATGTGCTGCTTTTGCAACACTTCAAGCACTGTGGCATGGCTGATCTAGATGAGCTGTACAAGCCACTATCGCAGAGAGCACAGCTTGCTGGACGCTGCTCCTCAGTTGGCCAACACAGACTTGGTAAGGATGTTGTTTCCTCGTTTTCGTTACTAATATTACTTATATAGTAGTAGCCAGCAAATTTGCCTAATTACTAATTGTTGATTTCCCGACTTCTTTGGGCAAGCAAGGTTCTAATTGTGGAAGCCATTTCTCTTCTCGAAATGCGCTTTTCCGACACTTGCACCACGACGGCTGCGGTGGAAAGCGAAAGCGCAGCCGGCGGCTCTTGTTGCTTTACGGCTACGTGGGAACACGCTTTCACGGGAGCCAGTTAAACGCAGACGAGTCACGTTTTCCGACAGTAGAAGGGGCGTTGCTGGAGGCTATCCGGCGCGCAGAGATGGCACAACACAATGTTTTTTCATGCCAAGTAGAGGTGTGCTCCCGCGCATCTAGAACCGACAAAGGTGTTCATGCATTGGCCAGCGCCGTGTGCCTACGCATCACCCAACAAAGTGAGGGTGACTTGAAATCTTCACAGCAGGAGGCCTTCTCTGAAATTGTCGGTCAACACCTCCCGCCTGACATTAGATTGGTTCAAGCATTTGATGTGCTGGACGCTCAATTCAATGCCCGCTTCGCTTGCCAAAAGCGTGAATATTGGTATTATATACCTTATCAGCATTTACTTCACCCAAAGGAACAAACGATGATGGCCAAGTTAAAAGCCGAAGGCACGTCTTCAAATCATCCTTGTGCATGCCGTGTTTGGGTATCAGGGTTGCCTGAATCAGCAAACAACGATCAGCTTTTCGACTTGGTGGAAACTCTGCGGAGCAAGGAGGATTTGCCAAAAGGGCGGCTGCTTGATGTGCAGTTTTCGCGGAAAGACTGTTCCGCAATGCTTTCTTTTGAAGATGCCCGGTCGGCCTTGTGCCTTTGTTGGAACTTGGATGGTACAGAGGGTCCAGTGGACAAAACTGGCTATAGAAGTCCTTTGCTGGCCTTGCCTGAATCCATAATGCAGATACTGCAAGAGGTACACAAGCGTTTGCGCTCCTCGCTCAAGAGATTAACCGGCACAAGATCATTCCATAACTTTAGTCCAGGCTTTGCTGATGCGTTGGACCCAAAAAGTATTCGTAGCGTATATCGCTGCAGATCAGGCGTGACAACTGGTTTCAAGGACTTTCTGCGTGGCAAGGCCTTTGCAGTGCTTCGGATCACCGGCAGAGACTTCCTATATCATCAGATTCGTGGTATGGCAGGTCTGGTTTGTGCTGTAACCTTGGGAATCGTGCCGGAGGCCTACTTGGAACTTGCCCTCGGCGAAACGCAGATTGAAGTGCCATTGGCACCAGCTGGCCACCTTGTCCTGGCCGAATGCTTTTTTCGGGATGGCCTGTTTGGTTGCCCCTTTGGTCAGGCCAATCGGGAAGAGCGAGACAAGGCCGGAGGCCGGCGAGGTCTCCCCGGGCCTGCAGCATGTGCCCAAGAAGTGATGTGTAGGAGAGTTGTAGATGAAATGTGCAGCCCCTCCTTCCAAGAAGTCTTTCAGAAGTTTGCAGACAGACTTCTTGGAGAGCAAGGAACAAGAATGAGACAGTTGTTTAGTGATAATCAGCCAAGCAGAGAGAAGTGAAACGGATGCCAGTATTTACTCTAGTTATCTCAAGTTGATGTTCCAATAATGTTACACGTGCATGTCGAGCTGCTCATAGTTGACTGCAATCATTCGAAGACGTATCACTGAACTGGCAGGAGACCTTTCCATGCACCCTTTCGTTATAGCACAACCAGAGGCAGGGCTTTGGATGGCCACGGCCACGGACTTGCATGGCCTTGGATGGCCGACAGCACGTGCTGTCGCTTTGTCATTGTGACATCGTGAGACCCGCGAGACTTGTTTGGAGGTCTCGGAGAGGACCTTGTGCTCAAAGGACAAAGTGCTCATCCTTGGAAGCGATGGTGTTTGGGATCGAATGATTTCACAAGAGGCGTGGACAGGAATTGCACACATGTCATGAGATATTGTAGAAAAGCAGATTTACCATTGTTGAATTGTTGAATATCATAGTTCAGGGGAGTTAGAAGTGGTAAAGTCAAAGTATTATGATGTTTGCAGATACGCAAGCGCGTTGCAACGTTGCTGTTTTCACTGAGGGCTGGGTCTGAGAAGCCAGGTTCCAATCAGAGCCATCCAAGCTGAGAAAAGGGCTCGCAGTAAACAATACAGGGTATAAAAATACAAGGGCCAACCACTATGTCATCATTAAATAATGCGTTTGTTCAAAAACATTTGTTTCATCATTATGTGTGGTGAATTACAATTATCCAATTATATGTGAGTTAAGTTGCGGTCTATACCACCGCTGAGGCTCTTACAGTAATATTTATACACTTTAAAGGTATTCACAGACAATCGCACGAAAGAGGCAGTGGACATCGCTGCCAAGCACACTGATCCCAATGCAGCTGCTCGGGAAGTTGCCAGCATTGCTCGGCAGCGATGGCACGTGGAAACACAAGGCCGCAAGGCCGCAAGCCAAGCGCAGTTAGTGTCTATTGGTGCATATGACTGAAGATAAACTTTGGCTGTACGAGAGCTAGCTGGCTAGCTGTGTACCAACCGGGCAGCAATACTACTGTATTTTTTCATGAAAGTGTGTTTCTGAAGATATGCGTGCCACACACACATACCCAGCGACAAAGATCCGGCATTCATGAACCCATACACACATTTCAAACTTCCTGGTGCCAAACAAATTTTGCCTTGGTCGTTTTGAGTTAGCTCTAGGAATACAAATTTACAGGCACAGTGTCTGTGTACCCGAGAAAGTAGGGTGTGACAGCATCAGCAAGATTAAGTAAGAGGCTAGAGAGCCCGGAGTGCTGGAGCAGGAGTGTGGTGTGGAGGTTAGGAGGGAGGAGTTTTAGCTTCTAGATTGTTCTAGCGTCAATGTGGGCAAAGCAAGAATCTACAAGATCAAGATTGGTGTGACCAGTGCCAGCAAGGGCCTCAAGTCAACGCAATTCAAGAATCTCTGAGGAAGCTACATACAAATCAAGATTGATGTCATGCATTTCTTGGTTTGGAGAGTACCGTTAAGTTCTCCAAAGAGTGCTCTACTCACTCAACTGAGCCGACAAAGTTGCAAAGCAGTATAACTCCTTCCCAAGTTCCTGTTCTGGAAAATGCGTAGTTTCTTTGATGTGCACCTCTTTGTTTGAGGATATCTTACTATGTTCTTTCTGAGCTCACACTCACCTTCCCACTTCCCACATCTCGATGTTTGTCCAGAGTTGTTACCATACACTCTTCGTGCTTCTGATTTTGGGAGTGTCTTCCGAGCTGAGCTTCACAGCTCCAAGCCGCAGTAGATGATGATAGATGATGCCTGCCATGGCCCGTTGCTTTTTACCTGGCTTTGGATGTTAGGATTTTGGATTGTATGCTGATGGCAACGACTGTAGACACTGTAGACTGTTGTGTGCAAAAAGGGATCTTGTAAGGGCAAGCAACAGTTGATCTTAAGCTGCAGCTGAGCCAAGGCCAACTGTCAGATGACATAACTGCGGTACCTGGGCCTGCATGGTGCATCCTTCCAGGGTTTCTTTGTTTCTTGCGTTGTCAAACAGGGTGAATGGAGAATAAACCAAGAAGAATGGCCTTGTAAATTCTCGCTTTGGAAGTAGTTTCATCATTTGAGCTTTGACAAGGTAGTGATGCATTTGGACCATGGTGATCCAATGAGAGCCTCTCCGCGGCCAAGCTCAAAGAACCGGACGTTGCTTCCAAACCCGACCCTTCCCAGGCAAGAACGAGAGAGAAGAGAGCACTTGTGGCAACTATGCCAGGGTGTAGACTTACATATAGAAACGATATGAAATTAGGTCACATGATGATGTTTTTGAATCCGTTGCAGGTTGTTCTATGGTTTTCTCTTTTTGTTCTTTGTTTCACATTCTGACTGGGCGGAAGAAATCGGCGAGACTGATTGGCTGCAGGCCTTCGTTGGACACTGCCCCGGTGAAGGCCCGCGCCAGGCGGTTGGAGCCACTGAGGAGCACACGAGCTGAGAGGCCTAAACTTGGAGGGTTTGAACTTTGGACGCTTGAGGGCAGCACAACAACAAAAACGAAAAGATATCAGATATCAGAAAAGTAAAACGCACTGTTTTGCTCATTTGTTCTTGAAATCAAAAATATCAAAACCACTCTTGGCAATTTGGCTCCAAAAACTTAACTTCGAAAGCAATGCCTAACACTGGACGCGAAAGGCCAACCCTGCCAGGCTTGGTCTTTTGCACCTACCTGCAGCTGGACTTCCGACTCGACGTCGCGGAGGAAAGGACGTTCCATCATGTTCCATCCCTCATGTGTTGTTTGCATTGAATAAAGCAACTGTCAAGAATGTGTGTGTGTGTGTGCGCGATGCTTACGTATACATACCGTGTCGGAACCTGATCGCACCGACACTTGTCGGGGCAATCTTTCCTGCAAGGCCTTCAGCAATCGTGAGCTAAGAGCACTTGTGTCACGAAATGCTTTGATGGGAATGCCTAACCTAAAGAGGAAAGGCTATTTCAGCTTGATTTCCAGTAGTCGAGGCCAGCAAGCCCTACAAGACACTTAAGACCGATTCGCAGGCCTTCCGTTGTTTAGATGCTTTGGTTGACGTTGACTTTTTCGATTCCCTTGCTTCAAAGCATCACCCCTCGCGGGTGCTTTGGAGTCTAGTATCAAGCTGGCAAATCCGACCAAATCCATATCCTTGACAATTCTAAGCAAGCTCAGGGCTAAGCCCAGAGCATTTCGGCGGATGCAATCGTGAACATCTCACAAGCACCCAGAAGAGACCCATGCCTGGTTTGTTTGCTGACTTTGAATGTGCTCAGAGTCAGGTCTTAAGGCTTCTTTGGTGCTGTCCATATCTCACAGGAGCTTCCATCTTCCAAGAAATGGATGTGTTGTGCCAGTTGAGTGATCATGCGCAGTTGCGAAAGAAGTGTTGGAGCTCCATAGTAGTCGAAGCAGTGAGCACAGAAACTTGCTGAGCTCTACTGCATTTGCTGTGGGTTGGAGCGAAAGTTGGTTCTCCACTCAAGGCCTCTTGCACTTTGCTTTCAGCTTCAGCTTTCTGACACCACGGTTGCAGATTAGTCTACAGTGCCGCACTGACTCCAGCCAACATGCAGGTATGTGCTGGTTACATGTGTTGAGAAAGCTGATGGATGGATGCAAAGGATCCCGCTGAGTGCCAACATGTTTTTAAGATGCAGCTGCCATGTCTCAATTCCAGAGCTGACACTGCATGTCAAAGGGCTTCTCCGGAAGATGTTCAGTTCTGATTTGCAGATTATGTTTGTACCTGACCAGCGTGTTGCTTCTTGGGGAGGTTTGCCCTGCGTATGTGGCTGAGGGTCAACGCAGGTGGAATCACATATTCAGGTGGAATCACACTATGTTTAAAGTATACATTCCTAGAACATATGAATGAGGCGGCATGAGGGGACCATTGCGCATAAAGACTGTTTTGTTCGTTCCAGAGTAGAGACACCCATGCGTCTTGCTCTGTGTAAATGTTCCTGTGAGATTGGCAATGCAAAAAAGAGAACTTGATTGGATGTGAAGAAACATGGAGAATCCCTTTGCCCGGCAGCCGCTGTCAATTCGGCTGCTGTCTTTTTATGAAGTTCATCTCCTTCATGTCTCCACCTTCAGCACAACTTCGGTGCCGTGCCAACGATGCTGGCGTGCTTGTAAGCGGCTATATGTGTTTCAGAGCATGGGTTTAGACTATCTACAAGCACATCACGCGCACTGTTCTTAGCAACACGTATGCAAGGCATTGCTGAGCAACAGGGTTCCAATCCTCTCATGCCTTCACAGATTGGGAAAAGGCGTTTGATAAAGTACAATATGGCAAACTGTATTTAGCTTTACACCGAAGTTCACGAACATTACGTTGCGGTCGAGGTCATCAAGAATTGGTACCACAACCCTGCTTTTTAGTGGAGGACAAATTTGGAAGATCATCGACAAAGCAGCAACGGTCGGGAACAGGACAAGGATGCCCTCTATCGCCATATTTACTCTAGATTATTCTAGATGTATTAAACATGGAACTCAAGAATTGCTGGGATGTTTGTTCCACTTCTATGTATGTTAAAAAGTGTGACGGTAATAAACATAGAAGTAAACCTGTGCTGAAGCATGACAAGATTAGGATTACCATGACGCGCTTCCATGTTTAATAGTATGGCTCAAAGACGAGAGGAATTCAAATAGAAGAGTGAACACATATTCTACAAATAGGTTTGAATATCATAATGTATGTAAATCATGACCATTGTACATAGCATAATTTGCATCACAAGATCACTGCGCAGCCCTTTTGTGAATCAAGAAAAGGTGCGTATGGTACCGGAGCAAGGACAAGGGTAACCCCTTTGAGCTCCAGAGAAAAGCTCCTAGGTCACTGGGATCCCGGGTGCGATTTCGAGCCATAGATTTGGGGCCTTTGGAACCCAAACAGCTGGACTGGTGAAGAATTGTTGTGAGCAACACTCTGTGCCTGTACATTGTGTCCTAGAGACGTTGGTACACAGGAGAGATGGAGGAGATCAGAGAAGTCCGTCAAACTATAGCACAGAGTACGCTGGCAACAACATCAGCAGCTGAGGCAGTGAAGAAAGCAGCTGAAGACAAGAAGTCATCAACAAAGTTGGTCAAAGCTGATAGCAAAGCCCAATATCTTTGACTGGCTATATGAAGGACTTGAAGAAAAATCATAAAAATCCAAATGACAAATTTGACATAGAGAGCTGGTGATGAGTTCAATTCGCTGAGGAGAAAGTACGAACTAGTAGTTGGTGGACTATGGATCCAACCAGGTAACTACATCCAGCAGCCGCGGAAAGCCTATGAAGAGCAGATTGGACTGATCGAGCTCCAGCAACTACCATCAGACGACTCAATCCAGATGGAAGACAAGTCAGATGTCTTTCAAGAGCAAGAGAAGATCCACCTTTTCAGAAGCATTACTGGATCAGGTGTCTACCTATGTCAAGAGAGGTACGATGTAGCATTTACAGTGAAGGAATTGGCTTCAAGAATGTCAAATGCTACAGCTATGTCATTTTATCGCTTGAAGAAGTTCTTAGGATACATGAAGAAGACATAACTGTGGACTATTGTCTAGTACTTTAATTTCCACAAGCAGGAGAAGGTTATGTCAAGAAAGGAGAAAGCTATTGGTGCTTGGAGACATTCTCAGATTCAGACTGGGGTGGAAACAAAAGCCACAGAAAGTCAACATCAGGAGGGTTCCATGCATTGAAAAGTTGCCCATTGTTCAACAGCAGCAGGACACAGAAGATCATTAGCTTATCTTCATGCGAAGCAGAACTACATGCTATAGTTCCTCAGCATCAGATGCAATCTATTCGCGCAGTTCTTGAATTTGCTCTTGGGACAAAGGTGGACCATTACATTTTTCACAGATTCATCGAGCGCACGCCAACTTGTGAGACACTTTTATGGAAAGTTGCTATGGATTCAAAACAGGAAAGACTTCAAGATAGTACAAGTACCAACAAATAGCAATATGGCAGACCTCAACACAAAGCCACTTGGAGGACAAAGAATCAGATACTTGATGAACCTCGTTGGGTATTGGCAAAGTGAACACCAAACCAGAGTAGGAGAGCACGCGAGAAAGGTGTATGAAGAGAAAAAGAACCTGCGCAGGAAAGGTCAACAAGATTGCCAAGATGCTTGTGAGAATGGTGGCATTGGAGGGCTTGCAGCCAATGGTTTCAGAAGCATTCTTGAAGGGAGACAACATCCAGTGAAGAAATCCAATGAGGAGTGGAAATTCTGGTCATGATCATTGCGTGCAACATCATTGGTTTTGCAGCAGCGATCTTTGTACTCTTCAAGATCTACAAACACTTTGAGATCAGCTACTCCAGTGTAGTCGACTCAAGCCGCTTCAAACTTGACTACATGGAGAATCTAATCAGGGGAGTTGAGAAGAAAATTGAAGAAGTTGAAGAAAGGGTTGGAATTTGGAGAGAAGAAGAACTTGAAGAGCGAATCTATATTCTACTATATTCTACACAACTACGCCAGGAGATTTCATTGTGGGTTGGTTCTCACTGGAGGCTTTGTTGAACATGAAGTGCCAGACCTTCAAACAATCATCAGTTATGATCTGCTGGGAGAGTTGAACGCAGGAAACTTTTAGCCAGAAGGAGCTTGGAAGATATGCAAGCAACAGAAGGACAATATGGGCAATGTTGCAGGCAGCTACAGATGGAGCAACACCATCAGAGGGACCATCGAACAGAATGTTCAGAACAGGAAACAGGGAGATATCAATGAGAGAACAATACATTGCAGATCTAGCAAGCCAAATGTGTGGTCGACTTGGAGCAAAACTTGATCAACTCAATGAAAGACATTGGAACCTCATGAGCAGGGGGTTGAATGAGGCAGCAGATATAGTGGAGGAAGAAATTGAAGAATATCACGAGTTGTTCGCATGTGCAATCATGAGGAGAATTTTTCCAGCCAAACCACAAACAGGTGTAACGCCAATCTCTGGGAACCCAGTTGCTGAGAGAGATGATTAAGCCGGCAAAGGAACAAGAATTGAATGGAACAGAAATGACTATGGTGGCAAAGTGAGCTCAAAGGAGCATCTTAGAGTTTCACAGTGCCAAGAAGGAGCGCGAGCCATTTTCCATGTGAATCATGACCATTGTACATGGCATAGTTTGCATCACAAGACCACTGCGCAGCCCTTTTGTGAATCAAGAAAAGGTGCGTACTAATGTATATAAACAACACTTCTCTATGCTACCCCCCCAAAGAAACAAACTTTCATACAGGAATTCAGTATGGCGGCGTCAGATGATGTGGGCTCAAGGTTGCCATTTCCACAAAACAGGTGAGGGCTTGGATTGGATTGAAAAGCTCCAATCAGAGCACTCGCACATGTGAAGCAAAAGGTGGGAGAGAAAAAGGAAAGACTTGCAGCTTGCAGTAGGGAATTCCCAGTATGTTCCCCAGTAAAACCCTGTCTAATAAACATGGAAGATATCCACAGGTGAAGCTAGGACCAAGTAAAAACTGGATTACGCAGAAGTGCGTCGCACTTCTTGAAATGTCTATGTTTGATATATCCAGCTTTTCTCTTGCATTCCCCAGCGTGGCCAACCATGACGCACTTCCATGTTCCCCATTGCCTCCCCTGGCCCTGGTTCCATGTTAAACGCCGGGAGTGTATTTGTTTTGGTGATAGTCATAAACCATGATGTAACCTGTCAATGAGATGAACGATCTCTAAGAGCTAGAAAAAGCAGGTGCTAGTTTGGATAGAATCCATTGCGCTGACAACACTGTACTCCTGGCAACAAACACACGCGGCAAACAGAAGACTATTGACATGTGATGACGTGGACGTTGTTCGCGCGGTGCTGATGTTGGGTTTTCTGTTTCAGTCGCGTGGCATTCAATCTTCACCAATTTCCTGCTTGGATGTTTGGAGGCCACACGACTAAATGTTTGGTGTAACTAAGGCCCACTTTGGATCAAACAAAGACCACAGTTTCGCAATAAGACAATTGCAAATTTTGTCATGAACGTCTCGTGCTCCTGTGGAGCATTTCCTGAACCACACTTTGCAATCACACACATGGACGCCATTGAGGTTCAAGCACGAACATGAAGTTGTTTGTAGATGTGAATGCAATTGTCAAAGCTGTTCCTTCAATAAGTTTAATTGCTAGCATGAAACAAACCGATTGGCGTTTGAAACAAAGATCCTGTATCTTGAGCATGTTGGGTGCTGGAGGCTTGGAATACTGTAAACGTTGCTTGTGATGAAAGGTTTGTTCCATAACCATAGGCATATTTGCTCAGATGATGAAAGGCATTTTCCTGCTCCTTCAGCTGGCAGCGGCCCAGGCTTTGGGCATTAAACACGGAGTGAAAAACGTTTATTGTTGGTCTTAATGCAGGGCTCCCAAGTTTCTTTGACTTGAGTTGCAATGTTGCAATGGAGCAAGGTGATTTCCCTGACTCAAGTAAGATTTGTGCTGCGTCGCAGTTCGCGTTACCCTGGGTTTGGTTTGCCTTTGGCCAGGACTTGTCAGGGGTATGTGCGCATGAACGGATTGTCTCTTGTCAGCAGAAAACCAATCCAAACCCAGACGCGAAGAGACTCTGCAGGTGGACCTAGCAAATGTTTGCACAAGCGTGTTTTTGTAATAGTGAGGATGCTTGAGAACAAAACAGCAACCCTTTTTTAATTACTATATATATATATGTAAAGTTCACATTCTTGGTTGCAGCAGTACATAGTTGAAACGCACATGCCGTCATCCCGCCGCACGCTCGTCGGCTCAAGCTCGAACAAGCACCAAACATGGCTCTGTCAAGAGGTTTGAGGTGCGCTTTGCTTGCCACAACAGTTGCGAGCATCCCAGCGCAGACTTGTGAGGAGAAGTGGTGCGCGTAAGAGACAGATTTGCCAATGGGTCAAAACACCACCCATGCTCCCCATGAACACCAAGTAGTTTGTAAATAAAGAGTTCCTCTGACCTCGAAGCAGCACATTAGGCACTGGCCCAACTTTGCTCGAACAGTTCGAACAAATCCCAGGCTTAAATGAATCTTTGTGGCTTCAAGTTGTGAATTTGAGCAGCCTGAAGGAAGTTGCAGTGGCAGCCTTCGGCACCCGAAATTGTTATCGCCCTGGCGAAAATGCGGAAGGACATGCGTTGCATGAGCGGGACAAGTCAATATTGTGAATTTGCTGAGACTAGTCAATATCTGCAAAATTGAAACTGCAAGGATGTAGTGCCACTTGCAGAGACCTTTGGCTAAAGGTCCAGAGAATTTGTGGCGAGCCAGATGCCACGCTTTCCTGTTCGGCATCTTGGTCAAGCTTTGCAAAAAAGCTTACAATGAGTTCGAAGGTTCCACCATGTGAACGATCACAGTACTCACAAGTTTGCTGTCACATGTTGCCCAACAACGTTTGTCGGTACGACAGCACATTGACATGTTCTTTTCCATGAGTCCACTTCAACTCTAGGCCGTTGTTTCTAAACTACTTCAGGCATTGCCAGATTGGAAGGCAACTTGGCTCGCTCTGCCTTGCAATTTATCTCATGTGAATGATGTGTGGTTGCAGCTGCTTTGGTCAGTCTTCATATTTGCCAGAAGTTGATCTGACATGACCTGACAATCAGAGGTACCTCCAGGATGGAATTGTCTAAAGGCTGTGAATAGCATTGCCCAAAAGTGGTCTTCCGATTGTGCTTGATAGTTGGCAGAGGACTTGGAGCTGCGCTAAGCTGAGGGCCGAACTTTGCCTTTCAATTGACAACCTTTATGAGAGCTTAGTCTAAGTCATGGCAGTATTTTCTGTTCACACTTTCTAGTGGAACTCCAACACAGTGCAGCACAGATCTCGCAGCGATTTGTGTCACTCTTCGACTGAGTCAGACAAGGCATGACTTGCCGAAGTCAAAACAACGACCGCGTGTATCCAGATCAGTTGTGTTGGGTATAGTCAACGTCAGTTTGTTGACTTTGGTCTGGAGTATCCTAGGCCCATAACGCAACGGAACTTCGCGAGGGTGAGGTGGTCTACAGAGATATTCGTTTCAACCAGACACATAGGCCTGACCGGGTGCCGCAGCAAGCTGTTTGGTGCTTGTTATCAGACTGTTTGCTGTGTGGGTAGCAGCCACGATGCTTTGATAATTAGTCTGAGAACGCTGCTAGCTTTTGTTTGCTTTTGCACTTGACAGGTGGTTCTACAAAAACGAGAACAATGTCACGGTAATGTCGGACTCCAAGTGAGTCAAAAAGAGCAAACAGTGTCTTTGTATGAAATAGTTCACTCAGAAGTAGCAAAATTGTGCGGTTGCGCTTCAATCCACCTGAAACAAAGAGGGGATCAAGCAAATTCTGTGCCCGCTCTCCACGTTAGGAATCAGCCGGACCAATACAGGAAGGCCCAGTTCAGCTACCACTTGCAATAGCTGCAACATTACCGCTGCATGTGTATGCTTTGTCTAAGCGTGTATCACATGCTGCATTTCCTGGAGGTGATAATCAATCTTGAACCATGTCGAGGTGTTGTCTATCTTTTTGTTCGGCACACAGCTACAGGTGGTGGAAACGGTTTACAGCAACTAGAAGGAAATTGAAGTAGCATCGTTGGTATTTCGAGTAGATTCATGTAGTACTGCCAAAAGCTCAAGGTTTTTGGACATATGAGACACCATGCGAGATGACTGGACACGATGACCGTGCTGAGGTGCGGAAGACCCGAAGATGCTACCCAGATCCCTACAGTTTCGCTCTCTAGTTTACCTGCTAGACAAAGCATCACTTTGCATTGTGAGAGAGGGCCTGCTTTCTTGCACGAGGCTGCATTGATAGCAGAGAGGCCTGAATCTGAAACGTGCGCAAATTGCCTGGCAAAATGCAAGAGGTCGCAAACAGTTTCAGAAGCTTCAACAGTCCTCAACCATGTTCAAATCGTTCTTATCAGTAGCTTCGGGGCATTCCAGAGTAGTCAAAATCTGGGTTTAGAGGAAAACATCCTGCACAAAGCAAAAGACGCCTTCAATTCAAGGCTTCCATGTGCAAATGGACGCACTTTATGCTTTCAGCTTAGTTTTGCTTCTATTGCTTGCTGTTGAGCTTTGCTGATGTTGAATGGTTGAACCTAAATGAATGATTCATGCTTGCATTTTGTTGACCGCCAAAACCAGCGATGACCAATCGAGCATACAAAGAGCGGATGAGTATAGAAAGTTGGCTGAAACCTGAAGAGCGACAAGCCCCAATATCCATGTTCAAAGTCTGTTTGGGGCCCGTTCAACAACCGATGGCCTGTCAAGAGCAGTAATCTTGTTGTTCGTGTTCTTTTTGCCACCCAACGATTTTGACAGACGCTCAATTGATGTTCAAGGTCTCAGATTGATGGCAGCCGAGACGGTTCGCCAACCTTTTTCGAAGTGCCTCTTTCTTCAACAAAGTGCGCTGCTTAAATTGTTCTATGGTTGTGCAAAGGAACCTGCTTCGAAGCATACATTGACGCACCGGTCTGCAGCGAGAGAAAGTGTTGGTTGAAGTTAGCCTTCGAGTCTATTGCCAACAATATGCACTCAACCCTTTGCGTTCTCCAGGTACTTCATATCCGTATATGCTGCCGAAAATTCGGTTGCTTCTCTGCATTAAAGGACCAGGACCCCTGACCATTCTTTGTGGCGCCTTACATGTTAGAATGCATGGGCTATGCACGTGGTTTGCTGCAAAGACGAGCCGGTGCTTTGGCGCCTTCACCAAGGCGTATACCCTCACAGTTCTTGCAGATATCGGCGCGTTCCCGCGACCAGGGGCTAATGGCCGGCTCACTGCCAGGCTAGCATCAGTGCAAACGGACTATGAAGACCAAGCAAAGGAAAGGAAATAACAGGAACATAATGGGCTCCTGGTCCAAGGATCTCCATCCACAGATCCGCTAGAGAAGGAACATGAAGGAACCTGTTGTTCGCTTGACCTGGAGACTTTGCACAGGCAGTTGACTGAACTTCAAGTTCAGATCTCTTGGGATGCTGCTGGCTTTATTCCAACAGGCCCAGATTAGAAGCCAGGACAGTGCTGCGAAGAAAAGATAGAACAGCGAGTTCCACTTGCTTTTTCATAAAGGGCCTTTGCCGTTCTTTTGTTTTCGTTTGCTCTTGTTTTCCCTACTGGGGCAAAGGCACCCAGTCACTTCGAACACTTTTGGATTCTAGAGGGTCCTTTGAGTCGAGGTGTTTCAGATGCGAAGCAGTATTGGGTCTACTCTTCAATGCTTTTGGAATCGGACCGCGCTGCCCTGTGAGCCTCAGCGTTTGAGCTGGTTTGTGCACTGCTGTGTTTGGACAACATCGCAGGACAACCGCACTAACATGGCAGTCTTCCTTCGCCCTGACAAGATCATGAATACGGTTGGGACCTGGGAAAGTTGTTCACGGCAATGGTTGTGCATGGCAAAGCTAGCAGAGGTCTTCTTGCCACAGCTCTACTCTAGCCTTGCTTCAAAGACATGATGTTCACACAATCTAACGTGCATAAAGCTTAGAGAAGGAGTTTTGCCTTATTGGTTCAACACCTAGCCTCGAGTCACATCAAGTCACGAAAGGTAGCCCTTTAGGGGATACCTTGAGTTTGTCTTGCGAAGCAAGTGTTGGGACGTCCGGGTCTAATAATTGATCGCTCAATTCAGACCCCCTCCCCCCCCTCTAAAATCAATTCTCTCCTGGAGAACGTCTTCGTGAGCCTCTCATGATTTCAGGATAGTTGAAACCCTCTTGAACATTCAGAAAGAGTGAATATGAAATTCAAATCACGAAAGGTGTTCCCCGAGGGGATACATACCTAGAGTTTGTTTTGTGAAGCACGTCAATTCTGAGCCTTTTATGGTTTCAGGATAGTTCAAATCCTATGATGTTCCGATTCAATGCTCACCGATGATCTGAGCCATGGGGCAAGTTTGTTTTCCTAAGAATCTTTTTGAACATTTCGAGGGCATATGTTTGAACATTTAGAGTGCATATGAACATATATTTACGAAAGGTCGCCTCCGAGGGGATAAATCACCATGTCGAACATTGCATTTTTGTTCCTGCCTCTCGCGTTCTCTTCTCTTCCCGCTGTCCTACCTTTCGTGTCTCCCTCCTCTCAAGTTATATATGTCAAGTCGCCCGTCAGGTGTTTTCACAGTGCCTAACCTTACTGCTTGTTGGTTAGACACCATTGTCGTGCTCTCTTGATCAGACTTATCCAAATCTCACCTCAACAAAAGGCTTAGGCTTGGCATTGCATACCTGATTTTGTATTACAGATGTCCAAATTGCTATGTTGATCATGACCTCATAGTATCATCCTGAATCATACATCATAAAGGCATGGTTCATGTTGTGTTTTGTGGACTTGGCTTCATTGATCCGGATTGATCACCTTTAAATCCTATGGGGACCCTTCATGCGGTCAGAGTTTGCCCTTGCCACTGAGGTTTGCGGCCTGCAAAACAACACAGACCGTCAGTACACGATTGTGTCGGGCTCAGACATACATGGGTGCCTTGTTTGATATTTTTTTGTGTGTGCGGGTGATTCAATTGTTCTGAAGTGTGATTGTGCAGAAACGAGTGATGTAGGGCGCTATATAATTGAGATAGTGTGTTGGATGAACTGGCTGATGCATGTATTGACCAGTCTAGATGACAGTCAGCTGTTTTGCCAAGTGCATGTTGGTGCTTGTTCCAAATAATCTTCTCTCATTCAAGCCCAACCGAGATTCCCGCAGAGCAGTGCAGCAATGGCAAGTGCAACGCTACAATCGATGGTGTCATCACAGACAAAAGGTGCTGCAAAGTTCCGTGTGTCAAGTTTGGGAAAGGAGTTCCGTAAAGTCTTTCAGCTATCGCACTTTGGGAGACCTGTGACTGTGCTAAGCAAAAGGACACCGCAAAAAGAATGCTTTTGGGCATTGCGAGCATGCCACATGAACCAACGATCGCTGTCCTGCCAGGTATGTTTTCAACATCGTAGCTGAATCTCACAGAGGCCACAAGATGGCTTATGCCCACATCTTATTTTGAAGTATTCTGAAGCTTTGAACGCCACTGTCAACCATTGTCAACCATGGACGCTGTTGGACTTAGGCGGGGCTCATCATGCGGACAGACTGGGAGGTCATCCGTCAAGCAGCCAATGATCGGACCCTGCGAGCATGGTCCTTAGGAAACTTGATTCCATTGGTTTAAAGAGAAGGTCTTGTTGTTTGTTCATGAAAGGATCCAAATGAAACCATAGCCATAGAAGAGTGGAACAGACTGATAGTATGATAGAGTCGAGTCCGTGAGAGCGAGATCTTGTCAATCAAGGCAGTTGCCCAGCTTTCTCATGTCAAGTCATCAAGCAAGATAGATAGAGATAGATAGACAAATTCCCACCAAATGTTCCGTTTCACATGTTTCACTTCACATTCTTCCTGCCGAGGTCGTCGGCGCGGTCTCCGGCAGCGCGAGGGGCTCGGTACACACTGCCGACACTCTGGAGATAGGATGTGGAGGACTTGACAGATTTGACAGAATCAAACGAGTCTCCGAGTCCTGGCTACTGTGAATCACTATTCTTGCACCTTTTTGCCTTCACAGGTGCTCGGCATGGTGATCATCATCTACTTCTTGATGCTAAAGCTGTACGGCTAAAATGCTAATTCGCATGTTGCTCTGGATGAGAATTCTGGTATTTTCAAGACATTGCTGTAGTAATTGTCTCACTCTTGGTTTCACTACTTCAGCCCATGAACAAGAGCTTGGAGTTTGATGAAGCTGTTCTCGCAGATGGGCCCCAGATTCCATAGGTCACCATGCAGCTTCGTGTGCTCTTGCGGTATCCAGGCATCCTGTGCGCGCTTGTAGTTGCTGATATTGTAACTGTAGTTGTTCAGAGTCGACTTGTTAGTCGCATTGCAACTCTAATCGATTCGAGTGTCCAATCGAATCAGCAGAGTCAAGCGCGCAGGGACAGAAACTAAGCTTGGGCTGTCTCACCTGGCACCAGTTGCTCTGGCACCACTGCAAATTCACCTTGCCCGAGATGCGATGGTTATGTGTTTGTATCCTAAGCTGTGCGGCAGGAAGAACAGAGGTGAGATGAAACTTGTTGTGCAGTGCTGACCATGCGCCATGTGTATGGAAGAAAAATGCGCTCAAAGCCCAAACTCTGGGTCACCAAACAATTCCAAGTCGGACTGCCTCATAGTCAACAGCAAGTTGCTTGTTAGTAGGCACTTGTGTGCTGAGTTTGTGTCCCGTGGACTGCAGATTCTCACTGATACTCTCAGATAGATTAGTCGCATCGGTTTGCACTAAATGTTGCCGTTACTTGCGTCGAAAGGTCTTTGGGAAGTCGCATCGGTTTCATGATTCCATGCTGTTTTGAGAACATGCGACATGCAAATGATCTAGCTAACCTTTCTTTCAATGCTACTG
The DNA here is from genome assembly GCA_963970005.1 of Durusdinium trenchii. Taxonomy (NCBI): domain Eukaryota; class Dinophyceae; order Suessiales; family Symbiodiniaceae; genus Durusdinium; species Durusdinium trenchii. Next base: position 99,731 of record CAXAMN010006014.1, read on the forward strand.
GGGCCTCGCTTTAAGTCGTATCAACTGGAGGAAAGTCGTATCAAAATGGCGTGCCCTTGGGGATTGGCTTTTCTATGGATGTTTGTTGTTGTTCTATTTGTTCTACGAACTGATGTTAATGTGCTGTGCCCATGCGTTGCTTGCTTGTGTGATAGATTCAACAACCTTGTTGCATCACTGCATCGTGTTTTTTCAACAGACAGCGTGAGCTATTAGGGTTCTTACTTCAAGGAGCTGCGTGTGTGCGTTTTCGAGCGTGGGTGCTGGTGCCGCTGAAGGGTGCCGCTGTTGTTCCAGTGTAGGAAGAGCTGCGTGTTTGCGTGCTCGAGCTTGGGCGCTGGTCCCGCCGCAGGGTGTGCTGGGGAGCTTGGGTGCTGGCGCGTTGCAGAGTGCCGCTGCTGTGTGCGCTTGAGAGCTTGGGTGCTGGTGCCGCTGCAGGGTGCTGCTGTGTGCACTTTGGATCTTAGGCATGTGGCCATGTGCACTTTGGAGCTTGGGTGCTTCTGGGCTTGGCATGGTGCTTGGGCTGGGATGTACTGCCTTGGACCTCGCCCGGGCCTCGCCTAGAACCACCATATCCTCCTGCTGCTTGTATGCTTGTATGCTTGTGTGCTGCTTGCCTTGTGCAGCTTGCATGCTTGTGTGCTGCTTGTCTGCTGCTGCTTGTGCTGCTGCTGCTGCTGCTGCTGCTGCTGCTGCTGCTGCTGCTTGTGCTGCTTGTGCTTGTGTTTCTTTTGGGGTTTTGAAGCATCTGTGAGCTAGAGCTCCTTGCTGCTTCCTTCGGCACCAATGGCGCAGGGCAGTGGTGACTGTGACATGGTTGTCACACCTGAGAAGAAACACCTGGCTGCTGCTATTGCTGTTGTTGTGGTGTTGGTGGTGGTGGCTGCTGCTGCTGCTGCTTGTTTGCTGCTTGTTTGCTGCTGCTGCTGCTGCTGCTGCTTGTTTGCTGCTTGTCTGCTGCTTGTTTGCTGCTTGTCTGCTGCTTGTTTGCTGCTGCTTGTTTGCTGCTTGTTTGCTGCTGCTGCTGCTTGTTTGCTGCTGCTGCTGCTGCTGCTGCTTGTTTGCTGCTGCTTGTTTGCTGCTTGTTTGCTGCTGCTGCTGCTTGTTTGCTGCTGCTGCTGCTGCTGCTGCTTGTTTGCTGCTGCTGCTGCTTGTTTGCTGGCTTGCTGCTGGCTTGCTGCTGGTTTGCTGCTGG
>CAXAMN010006014.1:100938-113711 GCA_963970005.1 Durusdinium trenchii
CTGGCTTGCTGCTTGTTTGCTGCTTGTTTGCTGCTTGTTTGCTGCTGGCTTGCTGCTGGCTTGCTGCTGGTTTGCTGCTGGTTTGCTGCTGGTTTGCTCCTGGCTTGCTGCTTGTTTGCTGCTTGTTTGCTGCTTGCTTGCTGCTGCTGCTGCTGCTTGTTAACTGCTGCTGCTGCTTGTTAACTGCTGCTGCTGCTGCTGGGACCGCTACCAACGAAGACGCCCATTTGATCTGGTGACATCAGAGTTGGCCACTCTGACGTACCTGCGGCCCATTTTTGAACTGTTGACCAAGCTGTTTACTACGGTGTTTTGCAGTAAGCCGCTAATGCACCACAACAACTTGTTAAACACCTTCAAATCTACGGACTTCCTCGCCTTTCGGTTCCTGCGCCATTCAGTTCTTTCAAGTCAAGGGGGACTTCGTACTGATACCAGCTCTTGCGAGCAACAATCTAAGTGTGTGTGTGTCAGCTTTGCACCTGCTTTGGGCATCCAGCTATTGAAACAAACACTAGCACTGAGCCCCAACTGATTGCAAGGCGTGAGCTAGGACAACAAGCAGCCTGCAAGACCAACTGCCCTGTGCACGCAGGAAAAAACACAGAGAACCCATACGCATCGTTGCGCTGGGAAATCTCGGTTTGTAGGCATGTTGGTGGGTGTACAAGAATGCGCCTTGCTCCTCGCACAGGCAACATTTACCAGCCTTCAATTTAGTACTGTATGTTTATTGGGGCTGCAGCTTTAGGAGCTTGAAGAAGGTGAAGACCCATGATCGTTGGGCAGATGACAGCCAAGAGATGGTTTATCAGTCGAACCCAACTTGGTTCAACTCGAGTCCTTTTGCTACTTGCACAGTACTTGTACTTCTACACACATTCATGCAGGCAGTACAAAGCGACTTAGGGTTTTGATGTACGTTGACGAAAACCAAGAGGCAAACTCCAGCGCCAGGTAGTGCGTGGCTCAGACCATAGCGAGAACATGCCAGGTGTTTTATCGCTTTTCATACCTGCGACGTAGCAGAGACTTTTTGCGCCCCTAGACATGCACAGTCGTTGTGCAACATACAACCTTTTAGCATGTTTGATTCGATGCATTTCGAGCCACGTGCAAGTCAATAAGAAGACCTGACACATTCAGCACGATCAAGATCTTTGCAACATGAAGTTGCTGGTTCAAGAAACGTCAAGAAACTCATGTCCAACAGCTTGCTAGACCCGCAGAGTGTTCGCTCAAAAGTTTGTTTGGGTTCTGGGCTGTTGACTCTTTGGGCCGGGCCCAGTGAGCAAGGGCCCTAGCAAAGACGCTATTAGGTGGAGGCCATCGCAAGTAGGTTGGAGGCCATCGCTACTAGGAACAAGAAGCTACTAGTAGCTCCTATATTTGAGCGACAGTGATTTTGTACGTCCTCGCTCTGCTCCTTTTTGCCTTTGGAGGAACATGTCTGCAGTCTCCGGCAGCTCCCTCAGATTTAACACTCGGTTCAATTCGACAGTCGTTAACTTGGTGATGATCGCGCATGAACTTATATAAGCGACCGACCGACAAAATTATTGGTTCACGTGTTTAGTCAGGGGGTGACCCTGAACTATGTTGAGGGCTTTGTTGTATATGGAAAGCGGTACGGTCCTCACCAAAAACGATATATATATATATTATATAGTCAAGATGCACAGGTACAAAGATGTTTAACTTCATGGAATGTTTTGCATTTGCATGTCTCATTGAGCTAGCCGCAGCTAGGCTGTTCTTCTTGACACTGTGGGGGCACATATATATATATAATATGGATTGTAGGGGTCTCGCAATTTCCACATGCTCCAATGTACACAAGACTGTGTCTTGGTATTGCCATAGGGCGATAGGTGCGGGCTTTTGTGTGTTTGCGCGACGGAAGACCATAGCTTTGGGGTGCAGTGTCCAGAGGAGTGTTATAATTTTACATCCATACCCCACGTATTTGTGTCTCCTTTTCCTGCCAACATGCGATAAAATAATCAGATTTCATAATCAGAAGGGATGTCTGAAGTTTGGGATGATGTTGTCACATTCCATAGCTGTTTATGGAAGAAGTGCAGTCAGAGCTTTGACTCAAGTCAAAGTACTCCAAATCTGTCCAGAGTGCGAGCCAACGGAAAAAATGCGTTGTTTTTGTTTGTTTCTTTTAGAACGCGGAATCTCCCAGGTGAGGCCGGCACGGCTGGCACGCCTGACCTCCAGGACGGGTGCAGTGTGGCTCCGCCTATGGGCAGTCACGAAGACATGTCCAAATCCGATTCTGCCAACTCCAGGCAGAGATTGCACAGACCATCGAGACTCAGGTAATGTCCCGCGTCAGACTAGGTGAAAGCACTAGGTTCTAAATCTCTTCCTTGGATTGTCTTGACATGTTTTGACTCTTCAACAGCTTTATTCCTAGCCTACCGAGCATCGTTTCTTGGTATCATGCTTTGTCAAGATCGGCGACTCGTTTCCAAGAAGCATAGACTTATTTCCATTGCTCAACATTGCTCATTTCCTGTTGCTGCACAGATCTCAACATGGTAGTCGAACCAACGATGTCGTTGTCGTCACTGCAGCTTTTGAGAGGACCAACCACGGATCATGCCAATGTACCGCTTTATATTGCTTTATATATACAGTATATTACATTGAACTAGTGTATCAGGCCTTGCCTTTGAGCATCGAGAAAGCTCTATCACTTCCTCACTTTAATCCCCACATGCTAACTTCCTGAGACTGCCTGAATGCATGTTTGTACAAAACAACTCAATATCAACAGCGTTCACCAGTGTGCATTTCGGTGTCGAAACTGAAGCAAATGATTTCCGCTTTGTCCGAAAAGCTTGGATCTGAGTTAAGTCACAGAGCCTTTTTGGACCAAATTCGGAATTGCTTGAGTGGATGTGCGTGTTCAAGAGAAGGTCGACCAAGAATTGTTCCTTTTGCGCTTTGCCAGCCAACAGGTGATGGGCCAGTCACCGGGGAAGCTGCCAGGCCAGTTGGTTTGTTCAACAATTCAACCTGAAATTCACAAGGCGAGGTGAGCTCGTATTTGTGATAGATTGAACGTCTTTGAAGCAAGACATTGCTCAGGATCAGTTCAGCTGCAGCGGGGTGAGCCAAAACCCACAGGCTGCACTGAATCGTCCAGGGGAGGAGCTGTGAATTTTGCTTTGGACGCGCACGAGACTTGAAGTAGACTGGCAAACTGGCAAAGGGCAGTCCATCGGTAAAACACTCCATGCCAAGGTTAATGTTCTGAGGCCTGGCAGAGGATCTGCATGGCTATATTTGCAGCTGCCTCATGATCATGAAGGCAAAGATTGCTCTTTGGTAAACACAACAAGGATTGTTTTTGCATGTTCTGCTCGGATCAAGAAAGCTCCGCTTGGATCAAGAGAGCAACAGCGCAATCCTGCGAACTGGGTCAGAGCCGTTCATATCAGCGGTATTTGCATGTAATTGCTGATAAGATTTGCAGGTATTTCTGCCCTTGGAGTCAGTTCTGGTGGTGAAGCGTACTTGCAGATGGAGACTTAGCCCAGCGGCCTTGCTTGATTCTGCTGTAGCATGGTGTAGCTGTTTCTGCCAGCTGTCAGAACCGGCTTGAATAAGGCTGGAAGCAGGCAGCAACAAGAGTGGAGGCTCTTGTATTGGCTCTTGTATGCTCTGGCGATCGCATCGAGTTGAGTCCAGAACCTTTTCACATTCGACCTGCTTTCGTCAGATACTTGGCACGTCAAGCTGATGTTGCCTCCTGGCTTCGACCCCAAGGGTGTCAAGTACATGCGACTCCCGCCATGTTTTCGACTCATGGTGAAGAGATGTGAAGAGACAAGCTGGGACATGGAAGACAGAAGCAAATTCTTGTAAAAGTTGCTTTATTGCCAGTTGACGGAATATTGGAGTGTAAGACGGAGACATTGCAAACGTTCTTGCTGCTGAAGACATACTGTCTTGGTCAATTGCTTCTCTGAGGAAATAGGTGGTATATAGTTATTTGCTGCTGTTTTTCAACAATGCCTTTGATATCAAATCTTTGGGAAGATAAAGTCTACTAGCCGCACTAGCCACTGTTGGTGCTGAAGGCATGTTTACTTGATACTCCTCATCAAGCCAAGAACTTCGCAGACCGACGTAGATAGCTTGCAGAAAACAGGGCGAGCCTGTTGCATGCGTGTTTAAGGTTTGCAGTGGAACACCCAAGCATAATGTGTTGAATTCGACAACTCTGGTTGACCTTCTGGCTTGAAACAAGGGATCACCACAAGAAGCGGCTCTTGTACATGGAATGTTACTGTACTATCAATAGTGTGAAACATGCAGAGGGTGGCAGGGTCTCCGCATAACACCATCCACAACTGCGCTGCTTTTCCGACCCGGCTTCAAGGTTCCTTTGGCAAGTTTGTTTGTATAGTTACATAACAAAATAGTCATCTCAAGGGAGTGCAAAGGGCCAATGGCTTACAATGCCGCTGTTCGACCTTTCTGAAGCACACTGCCCCGTGGACTCTACAGCTGTGCAGCAGGTGCGCAGAAAGTGAGTCATTATCCAATTCCAGTTATTTGTGTCCAAGTTTCGCATGTCACTGCCTGGGCCAACGAATACAGGCAATATGCTGCACTACTGCACTACATATATAATAGGATGCGAGCAGCATCTTGGCAATCGTGACGAGATCATCGAGATCTGAGTCCACATGAGTATACCAGAGACAAGGTATTGAGAAGATATGACAAGATGTGGGTTTTGACCTGTTTACATCAGCTTGCCAGTGTCCAATTGATTCGTGCGCAGGTCTTGGAGTACTTTGCCTCAGAACCATGGCCTTCCTCGGAGCCGAGCCTCGGGCATTCGGGCACCTATGGCGAAGTACGTCCATCTGGTGTACGCCGTTTGCTGGAGCGAAATAAAGAGAAGAGACGAGAGAACAAGTGACTAGATAATCCCTAACTGTTAGCGAGCTAAGTAATTAGGGTGTTTAAGCAATCATGGCCTTGGAGATTGTGGGCTTGCCTTGTTGTGCTGGTTTGGATTCGTCAAGGTTGGTTTGACTGTCATCTTTCACAGAAGGGTGTCTAATAGGCAGCGGAGGTCATGGGACTTCCTTTTTGGCAGTCAATGACAGAGGCCCGCTCCACGGCTTCAGATGTAGCAGCTGGGTTTCTTCCCACACACTGAGCACTGTCTCAGATGCGTACCCATAGAGCTCGTGCGAAGGACTACATGGCCTCCTTTGCTCCAGTGACACGGGACGATGTCTTTGCAGATCTGGGTTCTGGTCGTGGCGCAGTCGTCGCGCAGGCACGACATGAATTGATGTCCAGAATTGCAGTTTTGCACCCCATGATCACAGGTCAAAATCAGAAGCCATGGGGAACCAACAGGGCAACTCCCCCACTGTAGTCAGTTTTTTGGTTGTGTCCAAAGGCAAAAGAGCCCAACGAACCACCAAACATGTCAAAATCAGTTTTTGTGCTGCTACGTGGTGCATGTTCGAACGGGCATTTTGCTGCAACATAATCTAGGCGGCTTTGCTCGTGGCTTTTGTTTCTCCAGTTATGTTGATCATTTTGTTTTGTTACCTTTCAAAACTCCAAAGAACAGGGCTTGGAAGATTCGACGCAAGAAAGGAAAACACTTCAGGACAACACCGACAAATGTCACCCAGGGACTGGATTGGCAAAGAACGGACAGTTTCTGAATGTTTGGCATGTCGGAAGGAGTCCCATTTCTAAATGAAGGACGTCATCAGGATGTATCACATTGGCAAGCATGCTGCAAGTTGGTTTCTATATATTCTATATATAGATTCTAGATGGTCTCCATACTTGCTACAAGCATGATATCAAAAATACCTGAACCAAGCTTAACGACCCCTGTTGAAGTATATATATACCCCTAGCAGCCCGAGCGGTCAAACCCAAAGTACACTGCGGAGCTTGAACCCTTAAATTGTTAAATGTTTTTCCAATGGAGTCGATTAGGAGCCAAAGCTACCTCGCGTGGCTCGTATGACTGACAGCTCAGGTTGTGTTGGAGACTTCTATGAAGGCTATAGGAGTCGAGCTCTCACAGACTCTTGGCCGCCTTGGTCTCGATGAGCGAGAAGTAAACTGATCGTATCTAGTCGATCACCGATTTGGCGGACCGTGGACAATAAACTCTTTGGGTTTTTGAGATCGCATGTTTGGTGATTTGTGATAGTTTCTGAGATTGTTTTTCAGCCTTGAAAATCAGGAAGAGGGCGGCCACTGCTTCGCGCGTGGCCCAGCGTTTGGAGAAAGTTGCACGACAGCGGTTGACATTGCTGCAAGGACACTTGGCAAGCAAGCCTTCACACAGGTGCTAGAATGTCGTGTGCTTGTGTCCTTTGTTCGCAATCGTGCCACCATGAACGCTATTGGGTCCTTGAAAGCTTCAGGTGATTTCTTGGAAAGCCACTCATGGCACAATGCAACCCTGGTCTATGTAAATTCAGCGGCCACTCGCCTTCCAGCTGCTTACAAAAGACACAATCGGAAAAGCAGATGAATGATTCAATGCAGAGTTCTCAGTTGTTGTTCTTCCTGTATCTTCTTGTCATGTTTTAAAACTGTTGGGCAGCAACTCAGATTAATTGTGCGGCAGGGGTTTGGTCAGTAGGACTGTTGGCACTTTCTTCACGAGGCATACTTTCTTGGGCCGTAGCTTGATGATTGTCTTTGCCTAGTCACAGACTCTCTGTGAATGCCAACAACAACTCTTTAAAGACCAAAAAAGGAGGTGGTCATTTGAATGGGCAAGGAGACGTTGGACGGCTTTGACAAAGAACAGCAAGGGACCCTGAAGTAAAGCATTTGGGAAATATTGGGATTGTGTTGAATCGGCAAACGAGGCCTTTCCAGTTCCGTTGCTTTTCAAACTTCGGTCAGCTTTGCAACGCCTTCAGCCTGGAAGCCTGGCACTGTCAGTTCGTCGTCTTCCAGGCAAAGCCCGTGGCAGCTTCGGACTTGACAAATTCCGGATCTTCCTTTACGCTACTAGTAACAAGTGCATCGCTTCTAGTAACAAGTGCCTTACTAGTAGTAACAAGAAGCTACTAGGGGCTCCATCGCTACTAGGAGCAAGGACGCTACAGGAGCAAAGGGCATCGCTACTAGGAGCAAGAAGCTACTAGGAGGAAGAAAAACAATGACAGGACTCCAGCGACGCGTTGTGTCCAAGCTTCTTCAACACTGCACTTGACATCAGCAATTGCTGTGCTGGGAAACGTGTAGGTTGTACCCGTGGCTTGTGGCCAATTGGTGCCTTGTCGTTGCCATTTAACTGGGCACGACACTTGTCTGGATACGTTGTTCCATAACGTTGTTCCATAACACTCTGTCAAAACGTTGCACCAGCATGTCCTCATCCCCTCATCGTTTGTTAATCAAGAGTCCTTTGGACACTTCCTGTTTGTTTATGTCACCTGGCTTGAACCAAGGACAGGTTAAAGTGCACGCCTACATGGTTGCACCTGGGCTGGACGACCAGAATCATACACAACTGGACTGGTTGAGCAACTATGCTCCACAGCCTCAGGCAGCCAATGTTCAAGTCGGAGAATAGAGACGTTGAAACTGACAAGCAAACATTGTAGGGCCTGTGAAAGCTGCCTACAAGTCTCTCCCAGGTGGGCCTCGTGTCTTTTGGTTGCAGGCAGTAGACTGCAAGTCTGATCTTCCAGCGCTTCGACGCCTGTGCACAGCAGTTTGGAGACCCAGGTGAAACCGAACGGCAACTGTCGCAAGGTTGTTTCGGTTTTTGGGATGGCAAAGGCCCAGCTGCTGCTCCAAATGGTATTATGACATAGTGCCTTTGTTCGAGAGATGTGTGATGTTCAAGCAAGACAGACGTTCGTAGCACAGCATGTCATGGAGACACTGCGGTTGCCAGGTGCGGTGAGCATGTTCTCTCTTTTTCCATCCTTTTCCATCATGCACTATTTTGTCCCAGGCAGGCTCACCCACAGCTCTGAGCGTATGGGCACGTTCCTGGGTTGATGGCCCAGGAGAATTCCAGGCCAGAAAGAAGGAACCTTCGAGACCTTTAAGTGTCCTTTCACTCCATGTCCAAGCGCACCTGAATCTTGATAATCTTGTTCTTTTGACGAGGCAGATACGTCCACTTCTGCTACGCGATGTGCATGGAGTGGGGTTGCAAGCCCGGAACAACTTGGATAGGGGCTACACTCGGATGAAGAAGATATAATTACATTATCTATCATTATCTCAAAATACAACGAGTCTTCTTGTCCCGATTCATTCTTTTGGTGTGCGTGTGTGTGTGTGTGTCGCTTGTAGCGAGAGAGGTTGGTTTCGGATTCATTGTTCAGCATGTCCTCCTACAAATGCCACATTCGTCGGGCTTCGGAGTCAGCAATGCTTCCGTTTGCAGGAGAGAATTTCATGCGCAACATGCATCTTGGTTTGGATGATGCTTGACTTTTGTGGACAATCATGTTGGATAATGTGTATGTTTTTCTTTGTGTCCAGTTTTCTTTGGCCAGCAAGTTGGACGCTGTTTGCAGCTCAGGAGTTGCAGCGTCGCGGCGCGGCACCAGGTGCAGAGCCAGGCTTTGCAATTGTCGCCTTGTGACCTTCGCTAAGGGGAAACAAGAGATAGGAGATAAGATGCGACAGGAATTGTGTGCCAAACCATCAAGATGGCACCCGGCTGGCAAGCTCCAAGCACATGCGAAGGGCAGGAAACTGCGCAATTGGTGTCGTGGATCTAGCTACTCTCTTTGAAGGCCTTTACACTGACCAAATCCGTGCAGTCTGAGAGTTGAACAAAGGATCCGCTGGGCGACTAAGCTGAACTTGTCATCAGAGCGACCTGTAGGCTTTGCTTTCGCACGCAGCCTCCGGAACCTGGATTTGCAGGAGGCCTCAGATGAGAGAAAGTCAGAGTGAGGGAGCTTCATTGTAAAGACTTGGGGATAGACGGAATCTACTGACTTGTCGGCTGTTCCCTTGAACTGAACATGCTAGCTGCCGGCTCAGGGTGGACAGACTGGGCTGGACGCTGCTGCACCATGCTGCTGAAAGCCACGCTGCCAGGGCACTGCAGGCACTCTTAACTGCACGGCGTGGCTTGGAAGCGAAGGTGTCATTAATGTACTGTATTCTGTTCCTTGGCGTGAGGGGTCCTTGCATGCGATTGTCAGGGTGTGTGGCATGAAAACGAACTGTGTGTCTACTCTCATGACATTGGTGTCTCGGAATGAGGTGATGACTTCGTGAGATCTCCGAAACTTTTGCGGGTGGCTGAGTCGAAGCTAAAGTCTTTAGGTGCAAAAATTGCGGACACTTGTTGTCACTGGTTGGAAGACTTGAAGCGGACCTTCAGGTCGTGTTTCATCGTGTTTCAGTTTCTGGGTTTTCACACTCAACACCTCTTCACTCAGGAGCGTGATGCCTCCGGGCAGACAATCTTGGCGAGAGCTGCAGACAACGAGAGCATTGCGCTGTTGCTTGAGGCACTTGCTGCACTACTCTTTCCCCTCTTCCAAGCAGTGTATACAAGGCCACATTGGATTTACAATCAGTTCATGAATATATTTTTGAGATTGACAGCTACGCTAGCCAAAGATTGGACATTGCCAGATTGTATCAACATCCGAAGGAAACTACACTATAAAAAAGTGATACCGTATCACGGTCTTTTGAATTGCAGGTTCCTTCGGATGTGCTTTATACTGTGTTTTTTCCCGAATGCGTAACGAAGGGTTCTCGTTTAACTCTGGGGGTCTAGGGGTAGAGCCTTGTTCGCGACGCGTCGTCTCAGCGTTCGCAACCGTCCGCAAGTGACCGCAGTAGGGCGCTAAGGCCACTGCCATTGGGGGAAGCTTTTGGAGAGGGTTTGGGATGGAAAGGTGACGTGTCAGATTCGTGTGAAATAGCGTGGAAACGTGTGGAAATCTAAGATGTTGAAGTATGGAGGTTGAGTTCACTGCGCAGGCACAGCGTTTTGTGAGATCCGCAGTTTTCTGCGCAGCTCCCAATGATTAGCGTTTGGAGAGTGGTGTTTTTGCGGTGTTGGATGTGGCCGTGCCATTGGGGTTTGCGTTTCAGGGTGTTGCGTCGAAGCTCTGCTTTCGTGACAAGTCTCAGCTGAAGCGGCGATTTTGGTGGATGGGAGTGTGCTCAGAACGGGCCGAAATCATTCCAAACGTGTGGTGTGGTACAAATTTCGTTGAAGCTCGCATGAGATGATATTGTCACTTTTCGTGGCAAGCGCAGTACTTTGTGCGGGCTTTGAGGTGTGGATGCGCGTTAGACGTGTGGACGCGGAAAGATTCGTGGCAGGTGCAGGGAATCGTGAGGTTGTGAGTTGTGGTACAGGTGAATGTCGCTGTGACATTGGGATTGGCGTGTGAGCGGGTGTTGTTTGGAGGGGCTGGAATCGCGAAACTGCTTGGCAGGGCTGCGTGATGTGTGTGCTCCGATGGGTGTTTCCGCTTGACTTTTGGAGGAAGTCTCGTACGAAACGCTCGTTTTGCAGACTTTGACATGTGAGTTTTTGAGGAAGTCTCGTACGAAACGCTCGTTTTGGAGACTTGACGTGTGACTTTTGAGGAAGTCTCGTACGAAACGCTCGTTTTGGAGACTTGACGTGTGACTTTTGGAGGAAGTCTCGTACGAAACGCTTGTTTTGGAGACTTGACGCGTGACTTTTGGAGGAAGTCTCGTACGAAACGCTAGACTCGAAGCATGACTTTTGGAGCAAGTCTCGCGCGAAACGCTCGTTTGACTGTACGCATGACTTTTGGAGGACGTCTCGTACGAAACGCTCGTAGTGTATGGGCAGACCGTGTGGTGAAATTACGTTCGTGATGTCGCAGTGCCATTGGGAGTTGCGCGGCCTTGGTGGGAAGTGCGTTTGCGTGGCGCCGTGCCACTGGGGAGCGCGAAACATGCTGGTGTAAACGCGGCGTGTCGCTGGTGAGCGGGATGATTGGTGGTATCACATGATATGTTTGCTTCTAGTGTATGGGCAGACCGCGTGGCGAAATTACGTTCGTGATGTCACAGTGCCATTGGGATTTGCGCGGCCTTGGTAGGAAGTGTGTTTGCGTGGCGCCGTGCCACTGGAGAGCGCGAAACATGCTGGCGTAGACGCGGCGTGTCGCTGGTGAGCGGGATGATTGGTCCATTGGTGGTGCCATGTGATATGTTTGCTTCTGTAGTGTATGGCGTGCCGTTCATGATACCACAAGTGAGCCATTCTGTTGCTACAAGAGTGACTGGTAAGAGTGACCCACAAGAGTGTCTGACAAGAGTGCCCCATAAGGGTGACCCGCAAGAGTGTCCTACAAGAGTGTCCTACAAGAGTGTCTCACAAGATTGTCCTACAAGAGTGTCCTGTAAGAGTGTCCCAAGAGTGTCCCACAAGAGTGTCCCGCAAGAGTGTCCTGCAAGAGTGGCCCAGAAGAGAGCCCCCACAAGAGTGTTTGACCAGAGTGTCCTACAAGAGTGTCCCACAAGAGTGTCCCACAAGAGTGTCCCGTAAGAGTGTCCCACAAGAGTTTCCTACAAGAGTGTCCCGAAAGAGTGTCCCACAAGAGTGTCCTACAAGAGTGTCCTAGAAGAGTGTCCCAGAAGAGTGTCCTGTAAGAGTGACCCATAAGAGTGTCCCACAAGAGTGTCCCGCAAGAGTGTCCTACAAGAGTACCCTACAAAAATTTCCCACAAGAGTGTCCAACAAAAGTGTCCCACAAGAGTGTCCTATAAGAGTGTCCTGTAGGAGTGACCCACAGGTGTGTCCTACAAGAGTGTCCCACAAGAGTGCCCCACAAGAGTGTCCTATAAGAGTGTCCCACAAGAGTATCCTACAAGAGTGTCCCCTAAGAGTGATTGACAAGAGTTTTCTACAAGAGTGTCCCGTAAGAGTGACCGACAAGAGTGTCCCACAAGAGTGTCCAAGAAGAGAGTCCAAGAAGAGAGTCCCACAAGAGTGTTTGACCAGAGTGTCCTACAAGAGTGACCCACAAGAGTGTCCCACAAGAGTGTCCCGCAAGAGTTTTCTACAAGAGTGTCCTGTATGAGTGACCCACAAGAGTGTCCTACAAGAGTGTCCTATAACAGTGTCCCACAAGAGTGTCCGACAAGAGTGTCACATAAGAGTGTCCTACAAGAGTGTCCCACAAGAGACACGAGTGACCCACAAAATTTGTCCTACGAGTGACCCACAAGCGTGTCCTACAAGACTGTCCCGCAAGAGTGTCCCACAAGAGTGTCCTCCAAGAGTGCCCCACAAGAGTGTCCCACAAGAGTGTCCAATAAGAGTGCCCCGCAAGAGTATCCTACTAGAGTGTCCCGTAAGAGTGACTGACAAGAGTGCCCTACAAGAGTGTCCCACAAGAGTGTCCAACAAAAGTGTCCCACAAGAGTTACCCACAAGATTGTCCTATAAGAGTGTCCTGTAGGAGTGACCCCCAGGTGTGTCCTACAACAGTGTCCCACAACAGTGTCCCACAAGAGTGTCCTACAAGAGTGTCCCACAAGAGTGTCCTACAAGAGTGCCCCACAAGAGTGTCCTATAAGAGTGTACCACAAGAGTGTCCTACAAGAGTGTTCCAGAAGAGTTTCCTACACAAGAGTGTCCACAAAGAGTGTTTGACAGAGTGTCCTGTAAGAGTGACCCACAAGAGTGTCCCACAAAAGTGCCCTACAAGAGTGTCCCACAAGACTTGTCCGACAAGAGTGTCACATAAGAGTGTCCTACAAGAGTGTCCCAC
>CAXAMN010006014.1:113721-134298 GCA_963970005.1 Durusdinium trenchii
GTCCGACAAGAGTGTCACATAAGAGTGTCCTACAAGAGTGTCCCACATCCCACAAGAGTTTCCTACACGAGTGACCCACAAGAGTGTCCTACGAGTGACCCACAAGCGTGTCCTACAAGACTGTCCCGCAAGAGTGTCCTACAAGAGTGTCCCACAAGAGCGTCCTCCAAGAGTGTCCCACAAGAGTGTCCTATAAGAGTGTCCCACAAGAGTATCCTACAAGAGTGTCCACTAAGAGTGATTGACAAGAGTGTCCTTCAAGAGTGTCCCACAAGAGTGACCCGCAAGAGTGTCATACAAGAGTGTCCACAAGAGTGTCCTGCAAGAGTGTCTCGCAAGAGTGTCCTACAAGAGTGCCCCACAAGAGTGTCCCACAAGACTTTCCGACAAGAGTGTCCCACAACAGTGTCCCACAAGAGTGTCCTACAAGAGTGTCCCACAAGAGTGTCCCACAAGAGTGTCCTACAAGAGTGTCATTTGGACATTTGTTTTTGGCCGACAGTGACACTCCGCCGTCGCATGAAAGATTCCCGGACAAGAAGGGGGAGAAGCTGCAAATTGGGGAGAGCGGGGGTGAAGGTCGAAGTGTGGCCACAAGAGCCGTCCGCAAGAGTCACAATGAGTGGCCCTTTATTTTAGATCTTGTTTGCCTGCTCATGTGGCTGACGAACCTCGACGTTAGCGAGCTGAACCAGAAAAAACATGACACGCGCAAGCACTTTTTGAACGTGTTTGCATTCGGGTTCGCGGGCTCCATCCTTTTTTAATGTAATATATATATATATATGCCTGGTCCAAACTGTGCAATTAAAAATACTTTACTTCGAGTGATCCCGACCATGACATTTCAATCATTTGTTTTCATGTCATGGTATCCCACCCCTGAGAAAGTGTCACACGTATTAACAAACTACAGTAGCGTCTCAGCAGGCATTGTAGTTACTTGCTGTTGGTCCGGTACTGCCCGCTGCTATCTGCCACTTGCGGTTGAGGTCCTGTAGTGCCCGCTGCGATCTCGCACTTTACTGCCCACTGCGATCGGGAGCTGGCGGTTGAGGTCCGGCACTGCCCACTACGATCTGGCGCTTGCCGCTTGCGGTTGAGGTCCGGCAGTGCCCACTGCGATCGGGAGCTGACGGTTGAGGTCCGGCAGTGCCCACTGCGATCTGACGCTTGCGCTTGAGGTCCGGAAGTGCCGACTGCGATCCGGAGTTGGCGGCTGAGGTCCGGGAGTGCCCACTGCGATCTGGCACTTGCAGTCGTGGTGGCGACGGGGCGGAGGGAGGAGGAGCAGGAGGAGGAGGAGGAAGGACGAGGAGGGAGAAGATAACAGACCTCACCTGGCAAGTGGGGAACGCTTTCACCCGTCGGCTCTACGTCGAACCGTCTCCAAAACGTTTGCAATGCTGAATGTAGGGCTAGGCAATTCTTGCGAGCATCGCCATGACGCTCAGTGAGCGGAGAAAGCTGAGAAAGGCTTGGATCAGGCTTGATGTCTGGCTTTTGCACATTTTGGCCGCATGTTGATGGAGCCAGAAAACATTTGTGGTCTACAATGTAGTCCTCAAACTCCGTGATGCAAGGTCCCAGGATACGCAGAAGAACTCAAGTATGTCGACGCAGCTTCTTTAAACGTTACTGTAAACGGTTTGAAGAAAATGGCCGGCTCGTGAAATACCCACGTGTTTGCCCGCCTTAGTAACCTGGGGCAGCTCCACTTGAACCACAACCCTTGCCTGGGTCAAGGGACGGCCCCACTGAGAAAGTCTCTGCCGGCTGTCCGCGTTCGGGATTTATATAGTAATTGAAGCTTCGGATCAGAATTTTCAGACAACCAGTTCAAAAATATCAAGAATTTAAAAGAAACAAATGCGAGGATATCCATGACGACACCAAGGTAAAACTAGTTTCTGTGACAATTCCAAGCAGGGCATCACAAACTGCCATCAGGGATTTAAGCATTGTGTAGAGGATTTAGGTTTGTAAGGGTAATTTTTTTGGTCAGGCAACACATCTATTTATGATGTGTTTGCTCGTCTAAGTCGTTTGCCCTTCCTTGAGATAAGCACTTGCAATTGTGTTTCGTTGGGCCTGGCATCACTTTTGCACATGGACTTTCATACTATCAGTTGTTCTTTGGAAAGCTTGTTTGCGCAGCCTATCCCTACAATTTCCTTCGCTTCAAGTTCCTGCAGGTTCCTTTACTTCTTTCTGCCATACTTTCATCATTCCTTAAAACGTATCTTTGAACGTCCTTCTTTGCTTTGTCCTTGCCAGAAATGTTTGCAGGCTCGTGCGGAACCATCTGATCGCGCAGGATGTTGCCCTGGGGTCTTGTGGCTGGGCCAGAACTTGTTTGAAACATGTTGAAACCAATATTGAATCACACGTCAATTGTGAGACTTAGGACTTAGGATTCATGAGCACCCTGAGGTCTGCTGCAGCAGAGCTTTGTTTGGATAGCAAGTTGTTGAAGAGACTGGATGGTGAGCCCCAGGAGTTTGATGTTTCTTGGCATTTTTTGTGATCCATGTTGAGCATGCATTCGCTTGCAGAACAATTTGCATACTAATTATATATATACATCATGTGTTTGTAGATTGGTTTTATATATAAGTGGTTTTCCACATCCAATCTTGTCCACCAAAACAAATTCACCTCCAGTAAAGGTCGTCATTGAAAAGCGGAGGGGGGGGTGTTGCCGCTTCAAGCCATTAGGCCTTGACGCTTCATCTCAGTGCTGCCTGCGGTGGAAGTTCGGCGCTGGAAGTGCTACTGGAGCGTGGTTTCGCAGTGAACCATCGTTTCGACCTCAGTTTGTATTGTATTTCTTTGTTATTGTGTTCCAAAAGATCGAGGAACCAAATCATTAAGTCATCAAGCTTGGTAACCTCAGTAGCTACTCCTACTTCTTATATAGCTCTTAGCTATTACTTAGCCTCATCTTTGCAGTGTGTTCTTCAATTTTGCTAGTATTGCACCTTCAACCTTTAGGTGACCCACAAGGTCGCACAGCGCTGCATTTGGCACGAGATGGACCGGCGGCTGAAGTATTGCTAGCAGCAAGGGCAGACATCAATGGAGGCCAAATCTTGGCTGTACAGTGGCAAGTCCAAGTACTTCACATCATGTAATCCATTGAATCATATTCTTGGACCATATTTCATCAATGTTCAAGGTAGGTCAAATAATTTGGTACACAATTGTTGCAACGAACCAGCTTGAACATGTTTTACCAAGTCCGATCGCATTCGGTTGTGATGCTACTAGCCAGCATGGCTAATTTCAGAAGATTCAGAAGTACCAACACAAGGAAGTATCAAGGTCATTCAAGTTCATTGTTCGATAGTTTTGTTTGTTGCCTTGTCGCCTTCGAGCTGGCCAGTTGACGGTGATGGTGCCACAGCACTTCATTTGGCTGCAACACGCAGAAGTGGCGAAGCTCGACTGAAAGTGGAACTTGCTATTGCCAGATGGCAGAATATTCCAGTGTTCAGGGTAAGCCGAGTGCAGCGTTGTGGTATTGGGCTGAAGTCATCATGGTTGCAAACCTGAATCTTGCCTATGCCACTGTTCACGAGGCTTCCGTGGTGGAGGCGCTGTTGAAAGCTCGTGCAAATGTGGAAGCCAGAAACCATGAAGGCCTTCGGGCTGCGGATATTGCTTTGCAGGCTTCGCAGGGTGAAAGTTCACAGGGATTGTGCACGTGGGGGGCTGTGTTTTGAAGCTGCCTATATAGCTGTCCAAGAATTTTCGCGGTTGCTGAAATGTCCAAGGGTGGCTCATTTTATTCTGTCAGTTCCGATACTTCAGTGCAGCATCACGCTAAAACGAGAGTGGACCAAAGTTAAGAAAAAGCATGAAATGGCTAAGAAGGCTTGCTAACCGTGGTTTGGAATGTTTGAGAGAGAGTCACCATATGGCGGTGTCTCTTTTGTACGTCTTTTCAACATCAGATGGCCCAGGATGTGCTTGAGCTCCTTTCCACCGCTTCACCCACTAGAGCAGATGACCCGTTGAGAGCAGACGAAACAAAAGAGACAGGATGCTGCAACAGTGCTGATTTGTGACTGCACAGTTTGCAAATGTGGTTGTGTATTATTGAATATTGTAAATTGTAAGTGGATTCTACTTCAGCCAGGTGGATTTTGGATCCCAAGTTGGATCACAATGGTTTGCCAGAGGCAAGAAGCTAAAACGTCAGGAGTCAGAAAGCGCCCCCAATAGGGTGAGTTCTCAATGAATTGTTAGGCTCACACACTTTGCTGCGGACAAAAGTATATATATATATATGTGTCGGGCACACACGTTTGCTGCAGGGTGGTGGTCTCCGCATTCTTGATCCTTCTGCAAAATGCCTGGACAGCCGCTATGCAAAGGATTGGAACCGGAGAGATGGCCACTTGGCATGTGACAGAGAGGAGTCCAATGCTTCAAGTCTTAGGCAGTATGACAGAAGAAGAGGAACAACTGTGTTTTTTTCTGCTGAAGAGAAGCAGGTCCCAAGTACTCACCCATGGCCGTGATCCCTGATCGTAGAGCAATCTATGACTTTGACTGGCAAGGCACGCTATTTTGGAGCGCATCGAAGCAGTTTAGTCTTCCTTGGGTTCTCTTGGGCGTTGAAAAAAGACAAACATTCACATGGTGACCTGCATATGCCCAGGTGTAAAGCCTCCTGGACTTCACTTGAAAGATTTGGTGATCTATGAGACCCATGTTCGGGGCTTCACTCGGACACTTTGCTCCTTCAGCTTTGTCTAAGCCAGACGAAATGAATAGTCGAATTCACACATGTGTGGCATTCCGACCGAATCTTGGTGCTTATCCTTTGGCGAGGAATCCAGACAGCAAGCTTCAAGACTGGGACGCCACAGCAGGCACCTTCTTAGGCGTGCGTCACACATGCGGTTTGCTGCTCCCGGACTTTCGAGACATGTTTTTGTTTTTTCACGAGATTGCCCCTCAGTTCTGCAAACCCTGAGGGTTCATACAGAAGATCCCACACCTGCTGCACATGGGCATCAACGCAGTTGAGCCTTTGACTCAGTGGTTTGATAAAGTACGATGTTACTGTAGTTTACTTGACATGCTGAAATTGAAGCAGCTAATCAGCTTGAGGAAGAGGTTGATCAAAAGTCCACAAAAGCTTGTGGTGGTGTTTGCCTTTTCAATACAAACCTGCACAAAGAACAAAGGCAACTCAGGCCATGTTTGAACAGAGCAAAGATTATCGAAGTCATGTTCGCCCTGAGATTGCTTCCTGTCTTCGAGTTCGATGAGACCGCGTGTCCAAGGACACAAGTGATGCTACTGTAACAGATTTGCTAACAATGTTGCAGCAAGTTGCAAAAAAGTCTTCCAATATCTTCCAATGGCCTACGTATTACGGTGATCCAGGCAAGGCACAAAATAATGGCATTCCATCCTAATCATTCGGCAGGAAGAACCCCAAAAATGGTGAGCAGCTTTGCCATTTCTGGGGATATTCCACAGCTTCTTGGCCTGGACATTGAATCATTATCAGATATCATGCTAACTAAGCAAGTTACTGGAGTCCAATGCGTGATGTTATGATACCACTAGTCAACTGCTTCGCTCCAAGGTTAATTTTTGTGTTCCGATGCAGCGCTTTTCTTCCCGCATCTTGGATCTGTGTGGAAACACTAAAGCAATACAATACCGCGCTTCTTTGCATTTGCTGGCCATGGTCTTGCCAATTCTGTGCTATGTTCTATTTGGCCGAGGAGACCGCATTGGTGCTGCTATCGTTGGTTTTAAGACTATGGTTAGCGGCTTGGCACCATATTCTGTATTCTGGCCTGTTTGCTGTGCTACGTAAATGTCTTTCAATTGCCAAGGAGAACTCCACCGTCAAGGCATTGAAGTTATCCTGGATGTTGTCTTCAACCATACCGCAGAGGGTGCTGTGGGCGGCAAAAGCAAAGTAAGGTTTTGCTCTATGTTCATCACACTGTGCTGTTTTCTTGCTTGCTTCCGTTGAGTTGATGTTTGGTCGTTTCTGCTCTTTGCTGCTACCACCTGCCGCTACTTGCTTTCCTGCTGCTGTTTTATCACAACCGGTCAACAAGAGGAAGTCACAAAGTCAGATACAACAAACGGCTTGATGAAAGCCACCCGCACTGGAATACAGCACGGAGGTCAAAGCACAAAGCAAGAAGCAGAAGGTGTGCAAGCACGGCCTTGCCCGTACATGGCCGTAGTGGTGAACAAACAATCAAGCAAATGAGAGTTTCAGTCAAGATCATGTGTACACTTTATCAATGTAAGCACGGACATCATCAATAATGGAGTTTGAAAAGCTAGTTGATCCTGCAGAGCACATGTGATCAAAACAGGATACTTGAAGTTCTCTGTAAATCTTGGGCTCAGATATTGCAAGTCCTGTAGATGTTGCAATGTCGGCAACTTCAAAAGCTCACAGTGTTGATGTTGCATTGGCGCGAAGAACCTGGAATCAAAGAACTGCATTCCCTTGCAACATCAGTGAGGAGTGACAATCCCATTCCACAGCAGTGAACTCTGAAAGGACATGAGCACATAATGTCACACAATAGCCAACTTGAGTTCAAGAGGCAAATCAAAAAGGCAGAGACACTGGCCATATTCCTCAACTCTGGAGGGAAAAAGGACAGTGCGTCCAGCTGAGAGCCCTTGTGATTCAAGTCGATGGCCATAGCAAGAGTTACAAAGTGCCTAATGTCAGACATGACTATAGTGGCTATGTATTGTGCGAGGTCAGCCCCCAGTTCCTGTAGAAGATTGGCAAAGACGCTTCTCAGGTGCTTGGGGCGAGCACTATTGGCACAGCTGGGCGGCTATTGCAAAGCATCGCTACTACATCCTGAGCCATGGTCAGGACACAAACTACACAGGCGTTGAAGCAGATTTCAACTATATAAGTGGACTGACTGTCGCGCCGGAAGCCGAGTTGCGAACCGTCTCGAAAGTTCACAAAAGGAGGAAAAGCGCCTGAAGCAAGATGCGATTAAAGCGTTTGTGGTTTGCATCTTCCTGGTTTTCGTGTTTCTTTCTTTGGACCAGTTTTTTAGAGTTTCAGAAAAAGACCTGGTAGGTTGTGGAAACACTGTCAATGCCAATGACCCGATGTGTTCAGACTGGATCGTCGAATGTTTGAGCTGCCTGGCCTGAAACTGGGCATGTTTGTTGGGACCACTGGGCGTTGCAGGGGTTGGGGTGTTTCGGGTTTGCTTGGCCAGCTGAGGTTACTGGGTAGATGAGATGCACGTTGATGGATTCCGCTTTGATTTGGCGTCTGCCCTCACAAGGGGCAATGATGGCAAGGTATCTCTTCAAGATTTGTTCCCTTTAGGGGAGAAGCACGCTAGCACACAGTGCTGGCACCGATACTTTGGAGGTAAGGAAAGCATAAGAAGGATGAAAACTCAAGCTGCCGAAGCTGCAAGAAATGAGTCCGTCCAGGTATCAATGGATCCGCTGCTGATGAGGAAGATGGCCAATGAGCCAAAGTTGAAGAAGCTTCGGCTTGACCCGCAGTGTTCATGTTCAAAGGATACATATACCAGAGACTGTCGCATGTGGAACGAAGAGAACTTGGATTTGCCCTTGTTGACCAAGCCAAGGAGAGCAAAATTCATTGCAGAAGCTTGGGACTGCTCTTGGCCTGACGGTGACGAGGTTGCACTGGATTCTCAGGAGAGCCATGCAAGACATTCATGGGAGTTTATCCAAAGGGGCGCGTAAGGGGTTTTGTATGGTTTGATTTACAACGACCTTTTGGATGCGGCGCGAATGATCCGCGATGAGGTTCGCAAAAGTTGCAGTAGATCCCTTCTACCTACATTTATATAGTAGTTTGTGTGAGTGTGTGGTGGGTGTGATGTAGTGTAACGCGTGTTGTGGTGATGTGCAGTGCGGCAATTTGTGTGGCGCGCGTGGCGTGATCCATTTTCCTATGTGTCCGTTGCAGTTGTGTCAGTTGTGTAAAATGATGTAAAATGCGAAGATCTTATGGCACAAGATTTTCGAGTAAATTTCCTTGAAGAATCTTTCCCGGGCCGGCCCCTGAAAAATGTAAGGTCTCCTCAACAGGAACTGCCAGGTGCAAAAAACATAAAAATGGCCTGGCGCGGCCATAAACGAATCTCTAAAATAATGGTTCCTGTTATTTGCTCGCCATTCCGATGCCACACACTCGAAATAATGCGTTCCGAGAACGAATGCCACATGCCACGCGCCCACCTAGGTATGAACGCCTAAGAAACCAGGGAGTATGAAACCTGAAAGGAAAGTGGAAAGGCGTCTAACCACAAGAGCAACCTCTCAAAATCTGGATTCACAAGATCGTATCAAAGCTCAAGACAAATTGCACATCTCCCGATGAAGAACCGCTGCAAAGGCTGGACACATTGTTCTAGTTACAATCAGGGACCATAAGGAAATAAGCTTTTGCTTTAGCACTCATGCAGGTACGTGATCCCAGCGTCCCAGGATCATATCAGCCATGGAATGCAGCCCTCTTCGTTGGACAACCAACTGCATCCATGGGGCTGTCCCGGAACAAAAGCAAAATCAACGGATTCCCTATGATTCCAAGGGTTTCACACACACTTGAGAGATTGCGTACTGAATCGGATGCCCCATGCCACACGGAAACCTAGGTGAAAAAAGGGCCTGAGTAAAACGGAAACAGTTAGGTTGGAGGTCATCGCCCTTAGGTTGGAGGCCATTGCAAACAGGTTGGGTGGCCACCACTAGTAGGGTGGAGGCCAACTGCAAGACATTCACAAGCAACTGCAAAACAGTCAGGTTGGAGGTCATTGCTCTTAGGCTGGAGGCCAGCGCAAGGGTGGTCGTCGCTAGTAAGTTGGTAACATGCAACTGCAAGACATTCACAAGCCACTGCAAAGACATGCAACTGCAAGACGTTCACAAGCAACTGTAAAGACATGCAACTGCAAGACATGCACAAGTGAACCGCCGTTACAATTAATTAGATTACAAGTGAATTCAGAAAGGACCTTAAACGATGCGGGTGCGTTTACATGGGTCCCAGAGGAGGTCTTCGTTGGCCACCGCTCCTTTAAAACCCCGGTGGCCCCCTGCTTAAAGCTGAAAGAAACTCAAAAGAATCCCTATGACTCCAAGGGTGACGCGCACACACTCCCCCCATGAAGTGAGGCGACACTTTAATCTAAGGCCGCCGACGAAGACGGGTAGGTGAGAAAGCCAGAAGTTCAGGAAAAGTTACGACTCACGGTCAGTGAAGGAAGGAAGGAAGGAAGGAAGGACGGAAACAAATGTGCACATGCGCGCGCAAGAGGGACAAAAAATGAAGACATGAGAAGAAGACGAGACAAGACCGAGGTATGTGGTTGCGATGGAGAGGAAGCCAAGTGCACAGGGACAACCGATGAGCCACACCTCCTTGCCAAAAACCTGCCTGCTTGAAATGTATGGGCGCACGTATACACACTAAGGGCCGGACCGATGTGTGCGCAAGAGAAGAAAAGGGTGAGGATGACAGGACATGAAGACAGAAAGGACATCAAAGACAAGAAGTGAAAAGAAGCCTGCAGGGGCCAATGACGCGGGAACCAAATGAAAGGGGACGAACCGATGGGAAGCCGAGCCTCGTTAAGGCACCCGTTGCAATGTAACGCACGCTGCGCGCGAAGAAGGAGGGGAAGGGGAAAAAAAGGAAAGAAAAGGAAAAGAAACGATGGTGTTCCCAGCTACGACTCAAGCGTCCAAGGACGCACCAATAGAAGATGAGAAGGGTCCCCGGGTCCCCAGCTATGACGGAAGCATCCAGAGACACCCAAGCAAGAAAGAAAGGGGTGGAAAAGAAGAAGTTATACAAGCATCATAGACCCCAGACAGCTTCAAAACGATTCGTTTAGACCAATATTAGTCAAAAATCGATTTCTTGGCACCCCCTACCTTCACCCCAAGAGCAAACTGCTTCATCAATGAATTTTTGTCGGCATTGACATCGCTATTTGTTCGGCCACACTCCTCTCCAGTAAACCGGGCCACAGAGACCAGCCACAGAGTTCAGGGGGGCGGCCAAGACAAGGACAAGAGGAGGACAAGACCACAGAGCCGGGGAGTTCAGGGGCGCGGCCAAGACAACAACACAAAGACAAGGCCCAGCAAGAGAGCCCAGCCACAGAGGACAAGAGGAGGACAAGGCCTGGGGCCTGGACACAGAGCCCAGCCACAGAGTTCAGGGGCGTGGCCAGTGAGTGTGGCCAGCTCGTTTTTCCTAAATTAAGGCTCCGGCAGACCCCAATGCGTCTTAAGAGAACTTCGGCCACGCACGCCGTGCCAAAATGGCTGGCTGCTTTCACCGCTATGGTCACCTAATGGCTTGCTCGAGCGCTGCCTGCTTGAATTCAATAAGTCAGCAAATCTTGGCAAATGACTTTGGCTCAAGCCTACTCCGCCCGCTGTGGGCACGTGCGTTTCCGAAGCACTGGAAACATGGACAAGACCCCGTTCGACGGGGCCACAGGGGACACTCCTCGGGTACACGGGCAGACACACTTGAGAGATTGCA
This sequence comes from Durusdinium trenchii, assembly GCA_963970005.1. Classification (NCBI taxonomy): domain Eukaryota; class Dinophyceae; order Suessiales; family Symbiodiniaceae; genus Durusdinium; species Durusdinium trenchii. Next base: position 124,286 of record CAXAMN010006014.1, read on the forward strand.
TACTGAGTCGGATGCCCCATGCCACTCGGAAACCTAGGTGAAAAAAGGGCTTGAGTAAAAGGGCAACAGTAGGCTGGAGGTCATCGCCCTTAGGTTCGAGCCCATCGCAAAGAGGTTGGGTGGCCACCACTAGTAGGGTGGAGGCCAACTGCAAGACATTTACAAGCAACTGCAAAACAGTCAGGTTGGAGGTCATTGCTCTTAGGCTGGAGGCCAGCGCAAGGGTGGTCGTCGCTAGTAAGTTGGTAGCATGCAACTGCAAGACATTCACAAGCCACTGTAAAGACATGCGACTGCAAGACATGCACAAGTGAACCGCCGTTACAATTAGATTACAATTGAATTCAGAAAGGACATTAAAACGGTGCAGGTACGTTTACACGGGTCCCAGAGGAGGTCTTCGTTGGCCACTGTTCCTCTGGGACCCCGGTGGCCCCCTGCTTAATTAAAGATGAAACAAATTCAAAGAATCCCTATGACTCCAAGGGTGACACACACAGCTTGCACACTCGCATGTTCATATCAGTTTGTCACCTGCAACAGCATATCAGCTGAACAACTTACGTTTGACTAACTTTCTTGCCATTTGAAGCCCCTTTGATATATTTCAGTTGTGGTTTTGTTTTGACAAGTCCGCTGGACATCATGTTCGGTTGCGATCAGCAGCAGAGGAAAAACAGAAAAGGCAAATCAGAATTAACGCATTCAACAACAAGGATCCAACCACGGCAGTCATGCAGACAACACCCAAAACACAAGGTGTTTTATGGTGTTGTTCCTTGATTAATCATGAATTGTTTGCGAGTTGGAAAACTGGCCAAGGCTACTTGGTTGGAAAGTTCCCATCTGGTGGACCTCCCAGATGGGCCGAGTGGCAACTTGGCACATCAACCCCACCTCAGAGCGTTGAACAAACCAGACCTTAGAGCCTGCCGTTTCATGTCTTTTTCAAGACCAAGGAATGGCATTTTCCGAGATACTGTCCGTTGTTTTATCAAAGGAGATGAGGGTAAGAAGGGCGACTTTGCCACCAGGCACGTGTGTCAAGCGATCAGCCAGCATTAGTAGAAATTGTGCACGTATGACTCAGAACAGAATTCAACCCAGTAGTCTCATTAGATTCAATTAGATATCCCACCAATGGAGTAAGCACATGGAAGATATTTTGGCAAAGTTTCAATACATGCCGCGTGAAAGGCAACGCGATTCACAAGTAGGGCCTAGCAGCTAGCAGGGCGATTCGCAAGCTAGCAAGTCATGAGTTCGTCCTTCCACCAAACTCGCAAAGTGAAGGATTTGCGGGAGCTCAGACCTCTTCAAGCACAATGGGAGGAAGCCTTACCACTCCATAAACTTCATCACTGCACATGATGGATTTACCCTCAAGGACTGTACTTAGTCGCAATCTGCGTGCAACTGTCCAAGCGTTCATTCGGCCTTCTCAACTAGGATTTGGTATCTTACAACGGCAAGCACAACACCTGCAATGGCGAGAATAGCGGAGATGATCACAACAACTCCTGGAACTGTGGCTACGAAGGTGAAACAGGCAAGCCATGTTGGTGCAGCACTGTTCTTCTAGTTTCGCAGCGCAATACCAACTCACTTTCTGGCTGACTCATATGATCCTGTGGCCAGGGGATGGCGGTGTCAAGCACCTTCGCAACAAGCAGATGAGAAACTTCTTAGTCGCGCTGTTCATGAGCGCTGGGACACCAATGACCTTTGCTTTGAGATGGTGACCAAATCTTTTGTTGTTTTTGGTGCCGCTTTGTCCTGTGTCTTTGCTTTCCACTAAAGAGACGAGTTCATGATATACAGTGATAGCCATGATCATGCATGTTTATCAAAGTATGTCAACGTGTGTTGCCTGATGGGCTATAGTCAGAATTGGGGAAACTCGTTCAACAAAAAATCGCGAGAACAACATTCTGTGTCTAGTCTACTGGGCAACTCTCCTCTACTCTACTGAAGTGAAACACTTTGCTTGGTTGGAGGGACTTGAAGCGGTGTTTGTTTGATCTTTGTGTGGCCTGCGGGAGCCTGCAGGAGCCGGCGCCGATCAAACATGGCAGAGCATCAAAAGAACATCATTTCATCAACGCGTTGGAACAATTGAGTTTGGTGCCAAGTGCCACAAAGATTCAAAACCTACGCCGATTTCGGGAAGATCCAGACCTCGTGATGACATGTTGTATGCTTCACTTGGCCTAAGACTAATGATTATGTGTGCCTTTAGCCAGACTTGTGAGAAGTCAGAAAGGATCCTCTATGGCGATGAGTATGGCCGATCTCAGTGGGGCTGCAACAACGGCTGGTGTCAAGATACAAGATGCTGGTTTTCCTGGAGTTTCTCTGCTGCAGATGAGTTTCATGATAAAATAAAGCTGGGCTGATACAGTTTAAGTTTACAACAGGGAAGCAACCAGATGGGGCATGGCATCTCACTGGCTAGAAAGCGGTGTGAGTGCATGTTCAATGAATGGAAGAGAAAAAATAGTGTCAAGATATGTCATGTATTTTGGACGTAGGAGCAATTTTCGCTACTAGGAACAAAGGGCATCGCTACTAGCAACAAGAAGGCTACTAGGGGCTCCTGGCCTCGCTACTAGGAGCATGGACGCTACTAGGAACAAGTGCATCGCTTCTAGTAACAAGTGCCTTACTAGTAGTAACAAGAAGCTACTAGGGGCTCCTGGCCTTACTACTAGGAGCAAGGACGCTACTAGTAACAAGGGCTCCTAGTATAGCTGAGCTTTACGTCTCCCGGTGCGGTTTCATAAGGAACGTCCGGTTTCATAAGCAGTCAAATTGACATGGCTCTTTTATGCTTTGTACATCACAGTAATTGCGTTTGCGTGACGGAAAGCAGCCACATGCCTGATAAATAACAGTCTGGTAATGTGTGGTACTTTCTCGAAGTCAGAGAGATCAATCAAATGGACCGGAATGCATGTTTAAAGGCATTGCGTGGACAGACACATGCTTGGCATGTTTCTTGTCGAAGGAATCGAGTAGCATCATTTTGCGTTGCGATTACAGTGAATGTTAGATGTTACGTTGCAATCACAATTGTCCTCAAGTCCTCGCAGAGCCTCCAGTTTGTACTCTCACTTATATAGTAATAACATCACCAAGGTGATTGTGAGAAAGAACAAGACAGACTGATCAGATTTACAAGGCTTTTGATATCCTTGAGGACATAGTCTTGCTCCGTTTTCACTTGGAAATTCTCAAGTTTCTTCCACCGCCTAAGCGCAGGAAGAATTACTCGGGCATTTTCAATCGAGAGGAATTCGTCAGCAACAAGGAGTGTTCTGACATCATGAACATCGAATCGAATCTTTCTCAAACTTGATAGCAGCATGGCACAGGAGTTCACGTGTGTTTGTTCGCTTTGTAAGATTGATGATTGGCAGAAGTGCAGGACATTTGGTGGCGAGTGCATTGGGATGATCCATACAACTACATTTGCTACGTGCTCCATGATCACCATGTGTCCTGACCAGCCTTGAAGATGCCAACAACCTGTCAATTCTGCCCCGTGACAACCACGTGGCCATGTGAAACCGATTCCCACATCCTTGGAAACAGTGCTCCTGATTGTTCTAACACACCCAACAAGCCGTCAGGGGCAAACTGTTCTTTTTCTGCGTCAAGAAACTTACGTTGAAGATTCTGTGCTTGTGTCGCTTCAATATTTGACTCGAAGTTGCATGGCCTTGCTGTTGCCCCAGACGCTCTTGTCAGGCCACTGGGCAAGGTTACGCTGGCCTGCTGGTGGCGTTCAATGCTGGTCATGAGGTGCCGGTCACATTCGGGTGGGTCATTCGGGTGGTCAGTTCCTGGGTAGCTCGTGGCGACAATCCTTCATTGTGTCCGTCTCGACTGTTACGCACATTGGCGATTGCTGGGCCGAGGTGCGGAGTTGCAACCTTCCGGAAGGAAAGCCTTGGTATCGTTCCTGGGCGATTTTGCACTCCAGTGTTTGCAATCTTGTTCCTAGTAAGGCCAGGAGCTCCTAGTAGCTTCTTGTTCTATGCATGTGATTCCCTTGATAGTGCTTTTGTTTTCAATCCTGAGGTATCATTGACACAAATTTGGGGCCACCAGATGACATCTGCGAAAATGAGGCTTCTGCAGTCAGGATCAGCTCACACTCCTATGTCATGACGCATGGCTAAAAGCTGGCACCAGCACATGTAATCCGTAAGTCCAGTGAGCATGCACGCATACTTAAGAATCATACCAAGTACTCTTTGTTACTAAACTATTTTTGTATTGCACCCGTGAGGGTGTGAGCCTGCTCCAATAGCTAATTGGTCTCAATTGTTGGGGGGTTGTACACATATAAACCAAAACACAAACATCTATATCTAGAACGAAACGTCCCGGATTCGTGACAACACACCATGGGATGCAAGAGTTAGACGCAGGAACATCGGACATCGAACAGGTGAACGACAGACCACGTATCCCTTCGTCATCAGCTATTAGAATTAAGTTAAAAATAAATTAATAGCTTCTTGTAACTACTAGTAAGGCACCTGTTGCTACTAGCGTGGCACTTGTTACTACTAGCTTATTGTTTCCATGTGAAAGCATACATACCATGTTGGAAAAAGGCTCACAGGAGCCAAGCGGACCGATCCACTAGACGCTGTCGACTTGTTGCACAAAGATCAAGCAAGGTTTGAGACCGCTGCAGCAAGGAGAACCTCATTGCTTCTCTCTCGTACTGTGAATCTTGATGCATTTAAGGCAGCCATACAGTTGCATTGTCCTGAAGACCTTCTCGGACAAATTGCATCTTGGCCATGTGCCATTCCAGCTGCACCTGTTTCAGCGAGTTGTAAAGGGGGCTGACACTGATTCAAGCTTCAATCAGCATGTTTTTCTAGGTGTTCCTCATTGTCACCTAAGGTCCATCAAGGAATATGCAAAGAGTGACGCGGAGTATGGTGCCGATCAGGACAGTCGTGGACGGGGAAGAGCCAAAAAAATGCTGATGTGTTTTGCCAGATTATTGATTCTTGACGATTTCAACCCATGCAAGTTCTGACAAAGTGCAAGATGGACAGGACTTAAACCGACATATGAAAGAGATCATCAAGAGGCGCATGTCTTTGGAGTTCACATCCAGCGTGGCTGCTCCTTCGCTAGAAGACATTGGCACCTCGGCCAGAGACTGTCCAAGTGCTGCCTTAAACCACAACAATTTGCATGGAAAGGTCCTCTCATGTCTTGCGCATGTTGAATGTGTTCAGCTTTATGTTCAGCTTTAGTTCTTGTATCCCCGTGGATACCGGCTATCTAAAATATTTTATAATGAGAGTGGTCGACCACGGAAAACCAATGTTTTTGACTCATTTAGTTTAAGGGTTATCTAAAATGAGTCTGTAAAAAAAGTGGATGACACAGTGAACTCTTTGCACAGCCAAATTAGCCAGTCACGACAGAAAGTGGTTTTTTTCCCACTTTTTAGACGAAGACCTCTGTTGTGTGAAAAGTCATTTTATATCACCAATCCTCAGTAGTCGGTAGCAACGGGGATATTCTTGTTAAAACTGTATGTTTAAACATGTTGATTCCAATTCCAACAACCGGTCAGTGACGAGGCTTGGAGGTGACCGCTTTGTGCATTCTGAAGCGAGGTCGGCGACGAAGCAATGAAGCCATGGAGCGGATGCAGTCCATGGTGCGAATGCGATCGCTGATGTCAGGTGTGGGGCAACCAGTTTTTGCACCCAGTATCACCCAGTACTGAAGGGATCTGAAGGGTATCCACACCTTTTTTGTCGCCCGCGAGAGGGGGGTAGGCCGCTAGAGGTGCTAGTAGAAGCAAACGGTAGTCTCATGGACGCTTCCTTGAAGAAGCGCTCGCACTATTCATTTGGTTCCTAGATTTTTAGGGAAACCTAAGTGAGTCTCAGACCGGTTGACTTCTCTCAACTTCAATGAAGCTCACGATGTACTTGTAGCTGTAGCTGGGCAAGATGTGGCGTCCGTCATGCAAGCGGACGACGCAGGTGCCTTCCTGGATGCATTGGATGAAGGGGAAGGAAATGAAGAAAAGGATTTTTCGTTTTCCCCTTCGCCTCGCGAGGCACCTTCTTGATGCACGTGTTTCCATCTGGAAACAGCTTGTAGCTAGGTTTTCCGTGAGCTCACAAATCAGAACAAGATTCGTAAGGATTGCCGGTTGCCTCATTCTCATGGTCAACAACAAGCCATGCATTGGTCCACTGCGATTGTTCAGGCGAAAGCACCGACTCCTGTGAGTAAGTCACCAAGGGCAGAGCCAAGAGCTGCCTTGCCAGGAAAGCCAGTGACAGGACAGACATTGTACACTGGAGCCTTGCCAGGGAAGCCAGTGACAGGACAGACATTGTACACTGGAAGCACCTCATTTTCCAGTCAAGCGCCACACCGTTTGCGAGATTCTAATGAATTGGATGTCAGCTGAATGCTCCTATCCAAAATGCCAGTAGCGCGTCATTCCGCCAGGAGATCAAGGGATCCAGGCATGGTGCCAGATTCAGCAGTAAGCTGCAAAGAATTGTAAGACAGCAATGCAAAGCTGCAACAACTCAAGATTGCGTCTTTGTTCAGGTGATATCCCAGAACTTGGGTGACAAACGGGTGGAGGCCCTGCTCCATCCGACTCCTGGTGGAGGCCAGATGCAATTTGCACCGTTGTTCTGTTTGTGTGTGTTCAGAATGTTTTGTGCTGATGTTTGCATGAGAATGCTCCCCGCAACTTTGCAGCAGATTCTGGTTGAACATTTTGAACGCGAGTCTCTTCCACTTCCAGGCAGTGTGCTTGAAGTTATGGCAAGAGGCTTTGGAGGTCCGGGGGGCTGGGCAGGTCTGTCTCAGCGGAGCCTTGTACCTTGACGAAGCCGTTGGTCACACAGCTGTGAAACTCAAAGAGGAAAGTAGTGGACAATAGAAAGCAGAGGAGAGTAGATAGAGAAGAGTAGAATAGTAGAAAACACCGTAGCAATGGCCTCCAACCTGATAGAAATGGCCTCCAAAAAAGTGGGCAGATAAGAGTAGATATATAGATAGAGCGGAGTAGAGAATTATGAAACCTGTTTGAGAGGCAGATGCTTTTGGGAGAGGCAGATGCTTTTCACCGAACAACGCAAGCGAAACGTGAAACGTGTGAAAGACTGGTGCAGCTTGGCTCAGCAATGACTGGGTCTCACATGGTCTCACTATAGCCCGCCCATTGAAAATTCAGTTGCGGCTTAAATCTGATTGCCCGATTGCCCGTCCAGGTGAGCTGATCTTTCATTGGGGTGTGATTCAGAGTCCAGGAGCAGGTTGGTCAAATCCACCCGAGGAGGCAGGGTGGTTCGGGGCGAGAGGCTCCCAAAAAATACTGACGCAGAGATCTCCATGGGTTTTGTATCAGTTTCTATGATCAGTCTCAGTTTGAACCTCAAGGCTACACTTCTTTTCCTCAAGGCTACACTTCTTCTTCACAGGATCCTTCGGACACTTATATCTAAATGAAGAACAACTGTGCAGTTGATGTTTGCAGCTGCAGGTCCAGAATGGCAGCTGGCCGACAAAGACAAAGACCTTCCCTGGTGCCAACCAAACACACTTCAGCGAAGAGGAAACTGATGGGTCCCTCGTGCAGTGTTTCTGCATTTGTGCGTCCCCCTGTGGAAGTCAGCTTTCATATCATTCGAGTGATGTTGCATTGGATGTAGAAGTCAAACCGTTTTCCATAAATATTTATACTGAGGTTCAGGCGTGTCCTGATCAGCTTCCCCAGCAAGTTCAAGCTAAGAGCTGTGAAGTTCGTTCTCCATCAACCTCCGAAAGGGTGGCAACTTGGATGAAAACAGTTGATAAGTTGCCATTATGGAGGAACTCATTCTCGCATTTGCCAATCTCAACCCTTCTCCTTCTACAGATGAGATTGTTGGTAATTCAACACTTCATTCTAAAAACTAGACGACGAGTGGCCCGAAAGCATTTTTCATCACGTAGGAAATCAGAGTGCGAGTTATCCGGTAAGTGTGTAGTGAGAAGTGTTAAGTCGAGTGAGTTGAGGTAGTGTGTGGGTTTCTGTGCGTGTGTCCATGTCCGTGTGGAAACGAGTCTGCGTATGTGTGCGTTCGTGGAAGTTGAGGGAGTGTGTGGGTGTTTGTGTGCGATGCGGCCTCCCAAACCCCCCACCGGCGGCCAAGCGGTGACAGCCCAGCTCATCGTCGTGAGCATTTGGGCTGCTGGTAAGGGGACAATGGCAGCCAGCATGCTGGCTTACCCACTTCAACTATGATGGCAGCCAGCGTGCTGGCTTTGCCATCTGGACAATGGCAGCCAGCGTGCTGGCTTACCCACTTCAACTATGATGGCAGCCAGCGTGCTGGCTTACCCACTTCAATTAGGATGGTAGCCAGCGTGCTGGCTCATACCCACAACAATTGCATCACCACATGCCGCACTGCAGACTGAACAATAACGTGTGAATCATCTGCCTCTGGTCATCCTGGTTGACGCTGAAGAAGTGGTCGTCCACAATGCCAAGGCCTCCCAAACCCCCCACCGGCGGCCAAGCGGTGACAGCCCAGCTCATCGTCGTGAGCATTTGGGCTGCTGGTAAGGGGACAATGGCAGCCAGCGTGCTGGCTTACCCACTTCAACTATGATGGCAGCCAGCGTGCTGGCTTTGCCATCTGGACAATGGCAGCCAGCGTGCTGGCTTACCCGCTTCAACTATGATGGCAGCCAGCGTGCTGGCTTTGCCATCTCAACAATGGCAGCCAGCGTGCTGGCTTACCCACTTCAATTAGGATGGTAGCCAGCGTGCTGGCTCATACCCACTGCAACTATGATGGCAGCCAGCGTGCTGGCTTTGCCATCTGGACAATGGCAGCCAGCGTGCTGGCTTACCCACTTCGACTATGATGCTAGCCAGCGCGCTGGCTTTGCCATCTCAACAATTGCATCACCACATGCCGCACTGCAGACTGAACAAGAACGTGTGAATCATCTGCCTCTGGTCATCCTGGTTGACGCTGAAGAAGTGGTCGTCAACAATGCCAAGGTTCCCTGGCATGATGGCTGGGCAAAGAGGAATAAGAAGGCTCTGGTTCATGTGCGATTGCAAAAGCTTGTGGGTTGCGTGAACCTTCTTCCAAGTATATTCGTCACTGCTGTTGAGTAGATATTTGAGTATAACCAACCACTATGCTTGTCATTGAGTAATTGACTGTCTCAGAGAAATTGACTGTCTCAGAGAAAAACGTGACAAAGTAGCGTGAAGTGACACACAGCAGGCACTGTAGATGTTTTAGCGCACTCTCGTTGTTCGGCTCGCGACTAGTCTTTGTACACAGCAAGGATAGCGTAGTGCTTCCGCAGAACGACGTCCACACAGAATTTATCAGGAAGAAGTCACGGCATGAGACACACAGTTGGTTGGGTCTAGCGCGTCCACCCGAAGCAGATCTGGATGGTGTAGGCATCTGTGAAGTTGCGGCTGTTGTTCCTAACCCAGTCTTCCCATCCACTGGACCACTGGACCAGCGTGCTGGCTCATACCCACTTTACCCACTTCAACTATGATGGCAGCCAGCGTGCTGGCTTTGCCATCTGGACAATGGCAGCCAGCGTGCTGGCTTACCCACTTCAACTATGATGGTAGCCAGCGTGCTGGCTTTGCCATCTCAACAATGGCAGCCAGCGTGCTGCCTTACCCACTTCAACTATGATGGTAGCCAGCGTGTTGGCTTTCCATCTGGACAATGGCAGCCAGCGTGCTGGCTTACCCACTTCAACTATGATGGTAGCCAGCGTGCTGGCTTTGCCATCTCAACAATGGCAGCCAGCGTGCTGGCTTACCCACTTCAACTATGATGGTAGCCAGCGTGCTGGCTTTCCATCTGGACAATGGCAGCCAGCAAGCTGGCTTCCACTGCCTGTTATCAAGGGCACGTGTTAGTTGTACTACCAAGTCGCCAGTTCTCATCTTCCAGCTCCCCAGCTACTCC
>CAXAMN010006014.1:134698-172637 GCA_963970005.1 Durusdinium trenchii
ATCGCACTCTCGCCTGCATTTCGCGCACTCGACACGCACGATCTCCGCAGAGGGTTGCACTTTCGGTTGACGCTGTTCGTCCCGCACTCCGCCTTTAAGAGAGAATTTATAAAGTGGGGAAATGTTTTTTCATTAGGACATCTCCCGTGCTAGTTTTCCATACTCACACTTGCCTGCTCATTGCATGCTTGCATGCTCATTGCATGCTTGCATACTCACCCTTGCATATCGTTGCATACTCACACTTGCATACTTTGCACTGGCATACTTCGCACTTGGATGCTTTCGCTCTTCCAGTGTGTGTGTGTGTGAGTGTGGAAGTGTCAGTGTGTAAGTGTAAGTGTCGAAGTGTCAGTGTTCAAGGGATTTTCCGGAAGAACCCTTCGCAATGCTTTCGGGAAAAAGAACATGGCGAGTTGAGCGAGTTGTGCTCCATTTAATGATTCGCTAAAGAAAGAACTATATACTTGTAGACGTATTTAACTTTATTTAACATTATTTAGTCTGAGTGTTGGTGCCAACTGCTAGTATTTACAACTGGGGGACTGAGGCACAAGCCAGGCAATTCCGACTTTTGCGCAGAGTGGCCGCAGGCATTGGCCAGGGCGTTTCATGTTCATGGAGTGAAGATGCAGTGACGGAAGATGGGAACAGGGAAAGGTCCTGCTGCCAGGCAGGTTGTGTTGGCTTCTAAACAAAGACAGACAGAGAAAGTTCTTTCAATGGGATTCTGAGAGACACTGCAGTTGGGGTTGGACGTTCGTTTTGTGTGTGGTATACATGATGCAAAGATTCTCAAGTGTCACAGAGTTGAATATTATGAGTACTGTGGGGTAGCAATTCATTGCATGAGTCTAGGATCTCCTAGCCATTTGTCGCTGGCAGGACGAGTCCCTTTTCAAGGCCCGTTGATGCTGAGTCTGGAAGGTGCCGCATCAGCAAATTTTGGGTAGCTCGTACCGAGCCATGTAGAATTCCAAGCAGTGTCCTGGAGCTTTGGAGTTGTTTTGCTAGCCAGGTGTCTTCCTAATAAACACCCGCAAAGGCCAGCAGCGCCAGCACGGATGTGAAAAAGAACCCAGGCAATTTCACTGATTCTGTGTTGCCTTTAGCATTCAGTAGTTCTGATAGAAATAGACGCCCTTGACCCAGCAGAACAATGTGGGGAGACATGAGATAGATGGCTTTGGAAGAACACCGGTAGAAAAGACCAGGTGCTGCAACTGCCTGGGGAAGCTGCTGGCGCTTCCGCGCACAATTTCTCGATGTTTCTGCCGATGTTTTCAGACGAGGTGGTATTGGCCTTTCCGAGAAAAAAGAACATCTACAGTGGTCAAAATGGACAAGTCCAAGCATGAATGTGTTCCCTGCACAATTTGCAAGAGATGCTGTAGCCTAGAATTAAACCTAATAGCAAAAGGAACCTAATTAGCGATGGCGATGGCCTCCACCCTTATTATAGTGATGGCCTCCACCCTTGGGATAAATCTCTTATGCAAGACAATTGTACCCTGCCTTGTCATACAGACTGTACATCTATTGCTTTCCCCGGCGCAGGTTGCACGCTTGATCGAGCAAGCGCGAGTCGATACTGAAACCAAGGCCTCAAAGGGTTGCACTGGTTGCATCAATTTGCTTCCGTAAATGAGAAGGATGAAGAGTGAGGAAGGGAGGAAGAGAGCATGTGTCATGCGAGTTGTCGTGCAGGAGATGATGTTTATTGATCGATTTGTAAATGGCCGGAGGTTAGAGATCTCACGGGTGGGGCTGAAAAGTACACCTCAGCACACTGCGCAGGTCAAAATGGAGTTGAAGCAGATCCGTATCTAGCTTAGTTGTGAAGCTGGCCTAAATTTTAAATCATGCTTGCCTCGGAGATGCGGTTCTGTCAATCCTCAAAGCCCCTGTATCAGCGCAAACGTGTTTCGACCATATTCGACCGGTCTCTTAGCAACGGCTGCAACAACAGCTGTGGAGACGAGTCTCGTTCCATTCTTTCTGGTCTCGCAACATGGGCTTCAAAGCGATGAAAACATCCCAGGCCAGACCATGGTGGCAATGGATGAGCGGCTGGATCAGATGTTGGTTCACCTTGATGGCCACAGCCTCATAAGTGCCTTTGAGTACACTCAAATTAGATCAAATTAGGATCTTAGGGCATTGGGGATCTGGGGAATTCAAGAAGTGAAGACTCTTGCTACATATCCGAAGCTAGACAAAGACTGTACATGTCCCATCGCTCAGTCTTGAGGCCTCCAACCGCAGGAAAATGCAGACACACTGACGGCAGAGGCAGGGGCCGGGCGGAAGGCAATCTCAAATGAACCTAATGGCAAAAGGAACCTAATAGCGATGGCCTCCAAGGCCATGGTTCGGCTTTGTGTGGCACAAAAGAAAAAGGGCGAAACAGCATCTGAGCCGGACGAGCGGACGAGCTTTAGAAACAGGCCGTGGCGCAACTCCTCTCCAAGACTGAGCAACAGTGGGGCCAGGAGATCAGGAGAGCTGATGACTGCAGTGAAGAACCCGTGCACAATGCACCAGATTGTTTGGAGAAAATTGAAACTTGGAAACAAACAAAATACTTGCGCAGGACTCTGAAGCAGGACTGCATTGCTTGCTTCTCACAAAATTCTGGTGTCTTAGTGCTGATCAAGCGAATGAAGCCCAACAAAAACTGTAGAGTGAATTGGGAGTTGGCATATTTATTCATCATGACTGCTCAAGCTTGTACGTCAGGTTTCACTCTCCGGAGAAGCGCTCCTGGAGTTTCATGTTAGCATCAGCTCTTGACATGTACTGACATGTTGAAAGGCAAGCGACTGCCCCAGTGCTAGAAGCAGTGCTATAGTCATATGAGCCATATAGTATCATATAGTCACTGGTGAAGGGCATTTGTCAAACGTGTTCAATCTTGGCCAAATAGAGCAAAACGAGTCACGTGTTATAGTTAGTCACACACAAACGTCACTAGACGTCGTCACGTCACCCGGCGCAAATCCGATGCGATGCTTTGGCCGCGCCTTGGGGTTACTTGGCCTTTGGAAAGGATGAAAAAGGGCCAAACAAAGGATTTAGAGAATTTTGACCGCTAGTGTTCATATCTTGCAAGAAGCCTCTCAAAAGAACTTCGCTGGAGGCATTGACCCTTCTATATTTCTCAGGCGGGAATGTTGTTTATGTTGTTTGGAATTGTCAAATCATGCCTCAAGCAGTGAAGATTGTTCATCCTGGCGTGTTTTAAAGTCAAGTAACTGAGTTGTATGCTCTGAACCAGAACTTTGACGTGTATAGTTTGACTTCAGCCCATAGATTGATGGAGGTTCAACTTGGGCAGAGGAACGAAGTGCTTCATGGCAGCATCTAAATCATGCCAAACACATCTACTCACGATTCACAACGCAATTGTGGCCTTTGCCAGAAATCGCACATATCAGCCACCATTTGAAACTCGCTGTGCTGGGTTGGTCGGGATAGACAGACATCCCAGATTGGGGAGCAACGTAAAGAAGAACTCCGCTACAGAGACAATGTCCTCTTAACGAACCAGAGGGCCTTTGCATACATGAAAAGAAGCAAGGACGCTACTAGGGGCTCCTGGCCGTACTACTAGTAACAAGAAGCTACTAGGGGCTCCTGGCATCGCTACTAGGAGCAAGGGCGCTACTATTGAAAAATATTGAAAATGGACGTCGAAGACCGCAGAATGCCCATCATGAGCCCACAAGCAACCCTTGCAACATGTTGGATAAGCGGGGGAGTTTGCCCCTAAGAAAACACTGTCATTTGCAGAGCAGTGGCAGTTCCAAGACGCGGATGCCGAGTGAAGATGGCTCGAAGCTTTCCATTCCTCACGCAGCAATGTTGTGAAGCCGATCACAAACGTCCTGTAGCCGATGACAACGTTGTGTTACCGATGTCCATGTTGTGAAAGCGAAGACAAACATTCTGTAACTTATGTAAACATGTTGTGATACCGATGACTTGTGAAACAGTCACAAAGTGTTCTGTAATTGATGACAACCCCTGTCAAAATTGTTAAATCACTCCAAGGTCTCCTCTCTTGGCCTCATCAGACGCTCGGTGAAGTCTTCAACAGTTCAAAGATGTTCCTCACTCTGAGGACTATGTTCATCTAGGTCTAGGTTCATCATCTAAGAGATCAACATTTAACTTCAGCTGGGAAAGCATCGTCCTACGTACCGGTCTCAGGATCACATTCGCGAAAGCACTTCAAACACCATGGAACAGAGCTGCTTGCGACCAGCGCAGATGGTCAACTAGCCACTCGTCTTGTCGTCTTGGATGGTACCTGACATATCCTGACGTTAACTGTTGTCCATGTCTTGATTCATGGCGCGAAAAAGCTGGTGCGAGGAACCTGAGCCTTTGGGACAAGCTGCTGGACCAGACCCTGGAAAGTGCAACATCTTCAGCCTTTGGGAGAAGCCGTGCTTTGGCATTTACTTGGGAATTTTGAATGCCACTTTGGCATTCCGTTTGTTCTGTTGCTTCCACTTGCATGTCAAGCTGTCAGATTCAGAGCTTCTGTTTATTAATAGCAGACTTGCCTTGGCAGAGGTCTCATTTGGAGCAGCAGCCTCTTTTCGAGCGCTTGGTGGCTTCGTCGGAATCTTTGGTGCTTAAGAACTGACAAGTTTGCCAGCACAGCCAGGGATGATGCAAGGTAGGTCTGGGGAACAAAGGGAAAAGATGACCGGAGTTCATGCGCATGTGCGATCCCCACTTGGGGATTCTATATGTCGTAGACGCTGTTCAGGCCCTTCCATACTTGGTCCCAGTTCCGAACATCCACAAGCCCAATCCACACAGAAGTTGCAAGCAACAAACACCGCTGCGATCCATCAACCAGCGCAAGTCCTAAGACTGCTGCATGCATAGGTATTCCATGGCCCAAAGGAATGCAAGAGAAGATTGTGTCAGCCTTGCCGTAGCCAGCACTCGCAGTGATTGAGTGGCTAAGAATGCTGTTTTGGGCAATGAAGGTACTGGAAGCTTCTCGTTCTAGGTTGGAGGCCATTGCGTCTAGGTTGGAGGTTTGGGGAACAAAGGGAAAGGGCCATGCTGTTACTGGACGTTTGGCACTGGAGGTACTGGAAGCCTGGCGACGTCATTCAAACGGTTTTTGCAACGAGCCCTTCCTCATCACTGACGAAAATGTCCGTGAGGCTGTGCCAGATCTACCAGAGGAGCAGCAACAGATTCAGATTGCGGTGTTCACAGCAGCAGGTTCACCAAGATGTGTTGGATAAAAAGTGGCTTATTGTCTATGCTAAATGCTAATACCGCTGGCTTTTCTCCAGAATGGACATCCCCGTCGCCTCTACGGATTCGTCTAAAAGCATCCTAATGCAACGCCTAAAACATGTTTCTTCCTTCGTTCGTTCGATTCCTTAGGAGTACTTTCGTTTGCCTTATCCGGCGGCCAAATCGGACTTCATTCGCTATGCAGCCAGAACCTTAGCTGGGGGGTAAGGCCGTGAGGTGAGCAAAAAAGTAAATAAAGGAGGTGTGAGGTGTAGCTGTAGCTTTTTGTAAGGCCGCCCATACTTGTTAAGTAGGCGCCTACTTATATAATTTTGTAAGGAGGTAAGCTACTAGCAATAGGAAGCTCCTTGCTGGGACGCAGGATAGCTGACGCTTCTTCAACGAAGTTCCCCCCGCCCTCAGGCGGGGGGGAGATTCCTTGAACAAGCGCTCGCACCAGATGTTTACCGAAACTTGCTGTCCCTACAAAAACGTTGGACGAAAGTTCTACTGGATATGCTAATCCCACCATCGATGGATGCCCGTGCTTCAAATACATCAAGCAACCTGAGGTTTTGCATCACCATGGTGGGGTGTATATCGATTTCGATATGCAGCTTGCTTGCAGAATGTTGAAGCATCTCTTGCAGCTGAGCTTGCTTGTGTTTGTGTTGGAGGTTGTTTGGTTGCTTCTATATTTTGCGTCAGAGCAGCTGCTGAAAATGTACAAAAAGTTCATACTCTTTGATTGAACAATCCTACCCAATGAGGGACTAAAATGTTAAAAGAGGATCCAGTAGTCAATGTTCGCACAATAGCAGGTTGCCAGTGGTTCCCAAAGCATATTCATAGTGCAATTCTTGGCATGATAGGCGTATTAAAGTAAACCTGGCTCCTGACTTAACAGACACTTGCTGGCCACGTGCATGTGTATGTTAGGCTGACCATACAAGATGTTGACCAAATTGTCCTGAGCTCAATGTATTGTGCAAGATTAGTCGAATTCTTGAGAGGTGATCTAGACTCTAGACAATGTGCTGGTTGGTTGTGTATGATGCTAGGAGTGGGAAATGTGAGCAAACGAAAACCAAGGTGAAAAAAGTGAAGAAGCTAGATTTGGTTTCTTATAGCGATGGACAAGATGGGAGTGACTGTAGAGGCAAGGGGAGGAGCTGAGGGGCAGCCTGGTGTCTTATGTTATGTTCCTTGCCCGGAGATGTGCTTATGGGGCCTTTGGGGTTTTGTGCATGCTAGCTGCCATGGAACCTGCAATTCAAGAGAACGAAACCTAAACAGTACAAAGCATGGCTACTCTGGACTGAAGCCATTTTGAAGACAGTGGACTTCCAAAGCATGCATGTGTTTTGCCAATATGGTTTGTGGCTTCGGTCACAAATTCTCGCCGATGTGCCCAGGCTTTTCCTCCAACTTTTTGGGAGGCATGGATCATGAGAAGAGAGTATCTGAAAGATGCGAGTTGAGATATCATGGACTCTTCATCTCCATTCACATCTAGAGAAGGCTAGAAGAATTTTGCTGTTGGTCGAACGTAGATGAGGCACCGCAAAATTTGGACGACCGTGACTGCGATACATCGCTCAGCCAAAGGTCGGAAAAACAGCAGTTTTCACCTTGCCGTGTGGGAAGCCCAAAAGGCTGCAGCCACTTGGCTTCAACCTGTGCAGCTGCTAACGAGTTTGGTCCAAAAATGTTACTCCATGTCTGAATCAGGTTTCTCAGCATTGCAACATCTCCGAAAAGGGCCTTGAGAAAGTTTGCTGCGATCCAGCTGCACTGGGGCGGACATGTTTGATTCTATAAAGACAAAAGAAGGTACGGATATATAGGTAAGGACCCCTTTATTATAAGGCTGAAAGGGGGCCTTGTTAAAGGGGTCGCTACCTTTTTCATGTTTTTTCTGCATGTGTGCCTTCTTTCAGTGAAAGAGTTTATTTCCCCAGTGCGAATGTCAGGTTTTGACGACACCAAACAGGAATGCCATATCCCGTGGGGAGGACGCTTACTTTGTTTGGTGATGTACGCAACATGCTGAGTGGAAGAGCACATGCTGAGTTAATATAGTTAAGTATCCCTAAAATCTAGGAACCAAATCATTAGAGCGAGCGCTATCCTGCGTCCATAGGTAGTAGCTTACTTGTAGGTACTAGCTACCTCTTCATACCTCTTCTACTAGCTACCTCACCTACCTCGTCTACTAGCGGCCTACCCCTCCTTAAAAAAACGATTACCGTGCTCTTTCTATGTGGTTTTCGATTCGAGTTGATTCGAGGACTGGGTGAGCAGATTTCTCACAAGGTCTTTGCCGCCTCACCACCAAAATCTGCCTTCTGCCGGGTTGTCAGCCTGACTTGTCAGCCATTTCCAACGGTGTAGCTGTTGTCAGTGCCAAGGCTTCAGCGGCGATGAATCTTTCAACCCAGATCGATTTGAATTTGTTTTGGAGCACAAGCAGAAAATGGAGGACGAGAGGGTCGGGATGTTGCTTGAGTTGGCGAGTTGTCTGACCAGGGGATTTTGATGGAGTTCGCCGCTTGTACGCTGCTCAAAGGAAGCGGAAGTGGAATTCAACGCTAAAAAAGTGGCAAGGCCATTTGACAGGCAAGGGCACAAGCATTTGCAACATCGAAAATCCTCCACTGACGGTCTGGAAGGGGCTTGTACCACTTCTTTAATGCTTTGCATGGATGGGAAGCTTGGCTGCCCGTGCGATTTGTTTTTGCATCGTCAGTTGAAAAGGGCGAATTTGTCAAACCAATTTTCCCGTGTTCCCACCAGAAGAGCACTCATGTTTCTCAACCACTCAAGGAGAAGCACTCTTGTGCTGCTGCCTCAAGATGTTGATCTTGAGTTACACGTTGTGTATGCAAGGAATAGTTTTCTCGATGAAAAATGTCTCGAGTTGTCGAGCGTCAATTTGATGTGCTCAGATCAGCTGACGGCCAAGGCTGACTTGTTCAACAACTCGACCGTTGACGCTTGCCTCAAATATTGGACACTGTGCAAAATGATTATATGATGATTTGAAACATTCCGCTTGAGACGAGGTTGCAGGAATGTTTCAATACAAGTTTGTCACGCAGTCTTTACTTTGGATGGGACTCGGCAGATGTTTGAGGTTGGCCATTTGTTCTCCAAGAGTTTCTCAAGTGGCCGTGGTTCAAAGCCTAGAAAGGCACGCAGAGTGCACAGTAAGTCTTGAAGTGCGAAACAGAGCTTGTGTTGCTTGCAATGGCACTATCATCCGAGTTCTGCTTCCACAAGGTCTGAGAGCCTTCCAGCTGGAATCATTGTAGCTTTGTGGCTCAAGGGTTGGTGTATTGTATAGTTCATTAATCATACTGTCTTTTTCAGATGCTTCTCGAGCTTCCTGTGCATGATCTAGCGGCCGGTTCCAAGCAGCTACTGGAGAAATCCGACAACAGGAGTGGTTTGTCGGCAAGCTCATCAGCACATTTGAAGAAGACATTGAGGCTTCGTGAGAACGGGCGTCATTTGTTGCTTGGAAGAAATGGTTGTGGGAAGACGACACTGTTGCGTGCTATCGTCTCTGGTGAATTGCAAGGCTGGCCACAGTCACTCACCACGTATTTGGTTGACCAAGAGTTGAGCATGGACTTGTTTGTGTCACCACTCGAGACTGTTCTGAGGGCTGACCACCGTCTTTATTCCTTGCAGAAAGAGCTGAAGCAGTTGGAAGAGATTTGCACTGACCAAAGTGACCAAGCAGACAAAGCATCAAACAGACTGGGCGAAATCTACGCGGAATTGAACGACTCAGGAGCTGAAAGTGAACCTGAGTGGAGGACCCGCGCAATGTCTTTGCTCAAAGGTCTGGGGTTTCAAGAGGCGCAATGTACTGAGCCAATAGATCAGATCAGTGGGGGTTGGAGGGTGCGTGTTGCAATTGCTGCTGCACTGTTTGTACGACCGCGGTTGCTCATGTTGGACGAGCCGACAAATCATTTGGATTTGGGAGCGATTGAATGGCTGCAGCAACATTTGGTTGATGAGTACAAAGGCACTGTGCTTTGCGTTTCGCACGATCGAGAGTTTATCAATGAAGTCTGCACAGACATCATAGTGTTTGCTGATCAGGCTTTGACGTACTTTCATGGAACATTAGACATGTTTGAGGAGGCTGCAATGGAGAAGGCTCGGCACATGGAGCGCGAGGCTGCAGCTATAGAAAGAAAGCGGGATTCCATTCTTCAGACAATTCAACATAAGGAGCAACAAGTTGCCAGCGCACAAAAGAACAAGGCAAAAAACAAGTCTAAGAACAAATATGCAATATTGCATGACGCAGAAAGCAAGGGCACCTCAAGTTTGGTGAGCTGCCAGCAACAAAAGCTGGAGCGCCTGGGAATGGAAAAAACGGAAGATGGGAAACGGTTCAAGAGCTCTGAGCATGGAAATCGTGCTGGATCGATGGCAGACAATGAGGGTGGCTGGGTCGATGGAAAGATGACGGCCGCACCTTTGCTGCACGTGCAAGATCCATCGTTGAGGTTTGGCTTTGTCACGGGTCATGGTGCTCGAGTTGCCAATGGCACTTCACTGTTGCAGGTCAAAGCTGCTACCTTTAAGTACCCCAACAGTCAGGAGTCATCATTGAACGAGGTGGATTTGTCGGTATCGGCAGGAGACATTGTGGATTTGTTTACATGTATTTTGCACAAGTGGCAGTTCGACTCTTTGATTGTTCAGTCAATGAGTCAAACACCATTAGACACTGGCGTTGACCCGTACAGCAATTGCAAGGCTACCCACAAAAGGTTGATGTATTGCATGTGCCAAAAGTTTGGGCACACATGACAAACAGAAACGCTCCACTGGGTTTTCACGACAGGCTTTCGAATGGGCCATCTTTAGAACTCTGACAAGGGGTCTCAGCTTCCCTCCTTGGCCATCTCATCCACGGCTTTCAAATTCGATGTGTCCTTCGGCACAGCGTGGCTGCAACTCTGTAGCATGTTCAATTGTGCTGCGGCAGGAGGATATCGCTTACTGATTCATCACACTTCAAAACGCTACGTGGTGCAGCAACAGTCAGCACTTCCCACTTATGAACACCAACCACCGACCCTTGGTGAAGTGGTCAACACTTCACTCACAGTAAGAGCCCGGCACATCACTAGTGGCGCGAACCACCAGCAATGCAAGCACTTTCGCCAGCGGTGAAAATATGCCACTCTACCAAGGGGGTTGAACAAGCAAGATCACCAAAAAGAATCCACACAACGACATTCGCATACTGTCACATCATACTGTAAATACATTAGCCCTATACTCAAGGGCAGCTATTTATATTATATACAAGCCGCCACGAATCGTTCGCACATGTTGGGTTACACAAGCAAGATCATCGTAGATGTATTAATATGTAGTTGTATGGTTATTATGGTTCAATCATGATCCTAGACGGTCTCTCTTCCCATCCCTGATACTTGTGAGGAGACCGCATTGCCATTCAAGGTCGCAATGGAGCTGGCAAGTCCACCCTGGTCAAACTGATTACTGGTGAAGTGGAAGCCACAGAGGGAGATGTTTGGCGGCATCCGAGTCTGAAGGTCTCAGTTTTGCATCAACATGACACTGATGCCCTCGCTCATACTAGCGCATCTCCAGTGGAATGGCTGGCAGAGCTGTATCCCAAGAAAAAGGAATTGGACCTTCGAAAGCAATTGGGTTCTTTTGGAGTGACAGGTGACCTTGTGTTTCAGCCCCTTAAGACTTTGTCAGGGGGTCAACGAATGCGAGTTCTTTTCACCAAAATATGTATGGAGCTTCCGCAGCTGCTCGTCCTCGATGAGCCAACCAATCATTTGGACATTTACTCCATTGATGCTCTATGTGTCGCGCTGACCGAGTTTCGTGGTGCAGTTCTCCTCATCAGTCACAATCGTGATCTCTTGCGAAAGGTTGCTAAAGAGCTCTATGTGATCTCGAAAAGCACCCGAAAGCTGTCCTTAGTCAGCCGCGCATTGCCAGATGGTCCGCCTTTGGAGATCCCTTCCGTTGCTGACATGTCGCCGCGTAAAGCGGAGGCGACGCAGGAGAAGCCAAAGGGCAAATTTGAACCACCCAAGAGGAGTGCGGAGAAGAGTCCAGAGAAGTCTCACGCGGAGACAGAACAAAAGCCAGTGCAGGCACCTCCATGGCTGCGACAGTTTCGCCGTTGAAGCCCAAACTTTTGCACACCAGCGCGAAGAGAAGCAACTCTTGACTTGATGCTCAGTGTACAGTCAACGAGCGCAAGACGCGGCAGGTGGGATGGTCTTGAACGGAGCACATGCAAAAGAGTGCCGATTTCAGGGGAGCGTCATAGCTTTAAGGTATGTGCCCTTGTTGATTGACACCTTCTCTATCCTTGTCTATTACAAGCACATTGCTCGCCTTAGAGAACTACCTCTCTACAATTCTTATCAATTCTTGTTAGGATGCTTTGTCTGTTGAAATGACTTGAAGTCAGTCTTTGTTTATGAAACTTTTTTTGGGTTTCCAGTCTGTGTGGTGGGTTATTGGCAGGGGTGCATTGCATGTTGATTGTTGTTTGAGACACAATTACAAGCCATAATTGAATGTTGTTTCAATCATTACATTTGAGATTTGGTATCTTCGCTCTATAGAACTCTTAGCGCTCGCAACGAACCCCTGTCCCTGTCCCCGCACTATACCGTTTAGGTTCAGGAGATTGAGCCCGTTCCGCGCCTCTCAAGATTGAACACATGTCACTTAGGGCGACTTAGGGTATGCTTCGTAGTGACAACTCCCTTTCCGCAGGGTAAGGAGAGCGACAGCTTCCTGTCGCTTTGCTGCACAAGCTTAGCGGTTTGGTGTTTGGAAATGTGCTCATGTTGATTGGAGGATTGTATGTGTATATATATACATCAATAGAGAGATATATATATATATACATGGTTCTTGGTTTTGTGAGGAGATGGCATCCTGAGTTTCAGAACGTCAGCAAGAACTACATCGTCGATGGACAGTCGCTATCCCTGAATTGCATGTAGAGGCGTTACAAGGTACAGATCACATGCAGCAGATATTGTCCGTGGCAGGACGCCCCCTGCCCTGTGCACTTGGTCAATGATGGAAGCTCGAAGTGACAAAGGTCGCTGCGCGTGCCCAGCGATGGCCTTGTAGTGTGTGGGTGTGAATGATGCTTCAAAATCTATGTTTCACTTGTGGCATGGTAAAGTTGAATTGGACTGGTTTGAAAATAGTCCTTTGGCCTTTGGCGCTTTCTTGGTGATACAGTAACATCAGTAACTATGACAGTTGTCAGATATCTGATTGACGCCCATGGAAGCTTGCAAACTTGCTCGAGGTCTTCAACGACATCCTCCCAAGAAAAGGTGTTGCGAAAGAGCAAAAAGAGGGGGGCGAGATGAGATCTGATTATCATTGGTTGTTGCATCTTTGTTCCATGGCTTCTTTAGATCCTATACATCTCTATACAGATACATAAATACATTGTTCTTTCGAGGCTCAATGTTCTGTTGTCGCAAGGAGTTGCATCAAACGATCTTGGCACACAACCACAATGCTGACCTGATAAAGCATCACAAGGCACAGGGCTTTTGAACTGTTGAGAGTTCCTTTTGAGCTGTTTGTGAACGTGCTTTTCACACCTGTCCACTGTCTATCATGACAACGTGACACGTCATGACATCAAATGAGATTGCAGGTGTTAAGGATCTGTGGTTCTCGTTCTTGTTTTTCTTGTTTTCAGACTTGGTTTACAGGACACGATCGATGCCCTCCGAGAGCGCTGCGGAAAGATGACAACCAGCTCGTCTAAGTCGAATGAGGCGGGTTGGACACGGTTCTACCTAGTATAGACACTACATCACCATTTTGGTGTAGGCGTAATGTTCAACACACCCGAACTTGACCACCATGAAACCATCAGCACGAAGCCCGGCGTTCAATGCACCTTTCAAACACACAAAGCAGCGGCCTTTGGTGTTCCAGTGAACTTGCCATGTAGTGTACCAACATGTACCAGCAACTCCAGAGTTCTAGAGAGCCACATCCCAAATGGATCTACGATGCCTCTCAGTGCAACAGAGACTGCTTCAGCAGTGATACTTTTTTGTTTAAGTGTCACGTTTGATCGATTGTCAAACTCCATCGTCTCAGTTGCAGCGGAGACCAAAGCAGCACCATTTCGCCGCGCTATTCCATTATATAGCACCAGAAATGACAATCATCACAGTAGTTCGATAGTCACATATGATCAAAGAAAGCAGTTGTGCAATCCTTTGCTAGCCTCCACAGAGGACGTGCCCAAATCATCCCAAATCATTTGTGTATATATATATAATTGTGAATCGTGTGTTCCGTTACGGAGGTCAAAACCGCACTAATCAAGAAGTGTACCAAATACTGTGAACGAAGGCCCCTCAAGTCGGGCTGGGCTGGGACCCTGCGGTGCTGTCAAAATGATCGCTTTGTTCCGTCTACAACCATAACCTCCAGCTCATCCTGTTCCTCGCAGTGCTGGAAGTGAAGATGCGGACGCCTCACCGGGCTACATTACATGGTCCTCGAGGACGAGGTGGTTTGATAGTGATGAGTTTCGCGAGTTCCTACGAGAGCGTCGGTAACGACAACCTGGACGTGATTGTGGAGGAGATCAGTTGGAGGTTAACAGATCTACTGCAGATGGCCACAGGAATTTCTCTAAACAATCAAGAAGCAAGTGGGGAACAATATCGAACTGGCACCTATGAGGTCCTATCAGCAGAAAAGTCACAAGAAGTAAGAGGAGCTGGACACAACATCCTTCGGTCCCGCTTTGTCCTGGTGCAGACAAGGATTGAGCCGGACGACATCCCCGCGATCAAAGATGAAGGCCTCTTGGAGAAGATGAACATGGTGGGCTCAAAGCAAAAGCAAGACATGCGATGAAAGGACTCAGTGAACCAGATTCCGAATTGTTAGAAGCGGCAACACCACAGGTATCGCCGGACACCGTCCTGTTGATTCTCCAAACGATCGGATCCAAAAGATGGACCCCAGGATACCTGGACTTCACTCAGGCATTTCACAGTGGAGATCACATTTCACGTTCCAGTTTGCAGAACTACCAGCAGAAGGAATGCCTGGAGTACAAGAAGAACCCCTATGAATTGCTAGATGGACCTTTGCAATGGTATGCTCACCTGCAGCGAACACTACGGGAGTTGGGATATGAATAACCATAGCCAGATCCAGCGAGGACCCACAAACGAATGAAAGACGAGAAACTAGAAGGAATCATTGCGGTTGCTACAGACGACCTGTTGCATGGAGGAGGCCCCAGGCACTGGCAAATGATGAAATGGATACAGGGGCGCTACAAGCTCGGCAAGTGGAGACGGACGATTCGTCGGCAAGGAGATCGCATGTTTGCCCCATGGGAAGATCAAAGGCCACCAGCAGATGTACGTGAAGGAGAAGATCAAAATCACCAAGATCTCAAAAGAAAGAAAACAAGAAAAGCATAACCTCTGCACGGGCGAGGAGATAGCCGCACTAAGGGCATCGCTGGGGTCTTTAGCATAGTTGGCAAAGGAGACACGTCCAGATGTGTCCGAGACCTACTAGAAGATAACGCTCTAGCTCAAGAAGGGCTGGAAGGAGTGAATGCAGGAATCATCATTGCCCCGAATGAGTTCTACAAGATCCGAATCGGGTCAGCCTCTGATGCGAGTTGGGAAAGTCACCACGCCAAGAACTGGAGCAACGTACTGAAGAATTCTGGGAAGAACGAGGAGATCTATGGATAAGACATCATGTTCAACCTCGACACCTGATGTTCCATCCAGGAGCGGCGTACGGAGGACCACAACTTCATGATCTAGAGGCCGAAAGAGCTACCTGGATTGATGAGAGCTTGTCGACGAGGACACATGGAATCGAAGACAAGATGTTCGACAACAATGGATGGGACACACAGTCTTCATGAAACAGACCTCGAAGACCAAGATCGAGATCCATGAGAAGTTCCTCCAGGTTGGAAGAACGCATGGCCAAGGAAGAGACATTGTGTTTGCCCATGACAAGGACCTTGAAGTGGAACAATGTCCACAACCCATCTCCATGCTGGGCAAGCTCAAGAGATGCACTGTAAACACCTTGGCAGCAGAAGCTCAAGCAAGGATACAAGGAGTCGGAGCTTCCTACTGATTGAGATTCATGCTATCAGAAATTAAAGGACTTCGGATGACCTTGAACAACTGGCAGGAAGGGGTCAGCAGGACACCATTTGTCGCGGCTACAGGCTCAAGGTCTTCTTTTGACAACCTGAGCAAGTCAACGAATGTGGCGGCACACATTGATGACAAGCAGGCCGCCATAGACCTGACGATCCTGAAGAATGACCTTCAGACCACCAGAGGACAGCTGCGCTGGGTTTCAGGGGATATCATGATCTCGGGTTCTCTCACCAAAAAGGGTCACGCTAGGTTTTTGAGAAAGAGCATGTGAAAAGCATGTTGGACCTCATTCGAGATTGGAGCTAAAATGCTCAAAGGTTTCGACCAAAAGAAAAGCGGGGCGATGTGAATCGTGTGTGCTGTTGGTGGAAACGGCACTAATCGAGAAGTGTACCCAACACTGTGAACGACGGCCCAGGTCGGGCTGAGACCCTGCGGTGCGGTCAAAATGATCACCTTGTTCCGTCTACAATAATATCAAGTACGAATTAGGGATGTGTAATATGATATGTCTTGTGACCATGGGTTTGATGGAGTGGAGAGCTAGCAGAGCTAGCAGGGGCATCCAAACGCTGAAACTCCATTGTCGGAAACTCCGCGCGCCAGATCCAGCAACAGCTAAGACAGTTGGATGCGAGGCTCAAGCAGCAGCAGCCCCTTGGAAACCAAACAGCGTTCTTCAGCAAGTGCACGGTTTCCATCCTTTGTCCGTTTTGTAAGGCCAGTAGCGGAGTGTAGACGCAGAGCGACTTATTACCTGGTAGTTTCTTAGGCGCCAGGATGTAGGCTGAGGTTCAGGCTCTAATATATATATATATAATGATTTGGTTCCTACACATGTAAGGAAACGTGATATAACAGAACAGTGGTCCACCTTGATGATCTTGCTCTCCAAGAGGATGCAAAAGACAAGAAATTTCCTTTTTGGATGGCACCACTAAGGAAGCAGAGGAAGTTGGAGCCATTGTTCGAGAGGCGCGCCATTCACATTAACATAGAACGTTTAGATGCAATGGTCACACATACAGATGACGACCGTGGTGGACAAAGACGGAGAATGATACTGAATAATTTTGTTCGAAGAAACTCCGAGTAGAGACATTTGAGTGGAGATCTTGGCGGTTAAGCTTTTGATATCTTACAATACACTAGGGGTGGGGGGCCATCGCCAAGACTCGATATGAGGTTGAACGCGTTGGAGCTTCGCGTGGCTACTGGCAGCTCCGCTCAGGAGTGCACATGCAGAATGCCTCATCCATACTTGTCCATGCAAGCTTGAGCATCCATGCATTATGCATATAGATGCTACAGCTACAGAATTCTGAACAGGGCGGCTGGATCCGCCCTACAACATCAATCATCTTAAACCGCGGGTAGATAGACACATGACATAGACGAGTAACAGCAAACGTATATCTTAGAGTGTTAGAGCTACAAATCACCATGGTTCTTCATTTCACCAGGCTAGGATTTTGTTGAGAGCGCAGGCATGGGGTGCTGCTAGCTATCCACGTCCTGCAGCTCACGCCTCAGCATGGACTTGACGTCCAGAATTAAATGTATTGAATGCAGTGTGGTGAGTTTCTGAATAGTGTTTCTCGAATTCTGGGTGACAAGAAGCTACTAGTAACAAGTGCATCGCTACTAGTAACAAGGGCATTGCTAGTAAAACACCAATGCCATGATCGAAATTTGTCACAGCAAGTTGTAGGTCGTTGCAGGGGCGATGTGGCGTGCTGAGGCCCCTACGACGCCAAGCTTGCCACGTGGCATTGGTGCTCCACCGGGCATTGAGGCGCAAACAAATATAGAAACTGACGTGGTATCGAACATATAGAATGCTCTGACATCTCTGGTATAGAATGGGTGTTGAAACCTAACAAGATTTGTTGTGCCTATTTGGTCAAGTCCTGTGCTCCTGTTTTGCCACAAGTCATGTCCTACGGTAAAATTCTGACTACCCTGCCATGATCCTTTGCAACATTGATGTGATCGGATTCCTGATGATTCCTGATTTGGGTTCCAACATGTTCCAGCACAAGGTCTTTGTAAGCAGCGTTTGTTTTGAACTGCATCAGCATCAGCATGGTGTCCAGAGTCGGTTTGTGCTTTGTTGTTCGCACCCAATCAACTTGTCAGCCTTTGGCACCAAAACTCCACACTCCCATGGACCAGTGGCAAGCTGTTGCTGAAATAATCTTGAGAATAGGACCACATCATACCACATCACCATCCCAATCAGATGCTGTATACTTTTGAATAAACTACAATATGTAGCCAGCATACGCCACAGCTCAAGCACCTGCTCCAGCGGCCATGGGCACCAGTTCGATGACCCAAGCTAAGCCATGCAGTGCAGTGCAATGCATACACATCCGCATCTCGCACATCAGGTTGAGAGCGTTGGGCATAAGCAATCGCTGGCGCACCATCCCTCCTTTTCCTGTGTTGTCCGCTAATGCCTGTTCTGTTCCATACCTCTTGGGTTTTCAGACTGAGGCTGCTCAACGTCCGCTCGTTTGCGGTGTTGGTCCGTGTTGGTCCGGCAATCATTACTTACTACCAAGACTTTGCAACATATAGGTGTGCATTGTATGATGTCACAATGTTGGAAGACAATCTAATCATAATCTCATCAAGTGTGTGAATCGGGTGCAGATGCAGAAGGTTATAGCCCAAGGACAATTCCATGCAAACCGCGGTTCAGAGCAGATTTGCTCGCGCTTCTGAACTTCAGTGCTCCTCACAAAAGGATCCAACGCAAATCTTCCTAGAACACAGCGCCTTCGTGAATGGCTTTGATAGTTGCCTTCAGGTGCAGGCAGTTGCGCCTGGTTTGAAGTCGGGCCCAAAGGCAAGCAAAGTGTGTCTTTTTTTTTTTCTGAGTTGTAGCTGTTGCCCACCAGAGCATTCCTGGTGGCAGGCAGCAGCTGGAGCAGTCTCACCCGTGGCAGAGGAGTCGGAGGAGGTGGGACCACGGTTTCATGGTTTGGATCTTTGGGTCTCTTTTTTGGGTGATCATGACAATGCAGGAGCAGTTACTCAACTTGGGAGATAGATACCACCGCGATGTCCACAGCCAACGTTGTGTATCCTTGGTTCCGCTGCTAGTTGTAGTTCAGTTCGGAGGTCAGGTTTGTTGAGGTAGCGGTCAGTGCCAGCCTTGGGCGCCCTTGGGTTTCTTGGCAAAAACCAACGTGCTATTTGCAAACTGCAAATGTTCTCCAGTGATAGTTCAAGAAATTGCTGGCTTGAGAAAGTGAATTGTTGAGTCCTGACAATGCTAAAGAGCTTTCCTGACACCTCCAAGCATATGGTCTGTATGGTGCTCCGGCCTGCTTCGCATTTGGCATCACAGAATTGAAATGATGCACGTTTTGAGGAAGACAACTGTTGATCCAAACCCTTTACGTAACGTAGCCCTGCCTTTTTGCAACATGTTGCAACGGCAATGTTGCTTGCGAGGCCTAACGGTGTGAGAGGATACATAGCAGACCTTGCCAGAAGATCAATGCCTGAGCTTGTGGAGATGTCAATGAATGTCAATGAAGTCTTCGTCCAATAGGGGCAAATTTGAGATTCTTCAGCTCAGCATGGCTGGCAAGGATGCAGGACACTAAAGTAGGTATGATGATGGTCTCTCTTGATTCTTGTCAAGTCAAAACTTCACAAAAAAAGATTGAGTAGAAGTTTGGCCTAAAGCCTGCTCTTCTAGGGTCAAGTATGCGACAAGACAAAGTGCTCGAAAGAAGACGATAATATCTTGAGCACGTATCTTCAGTACAGAAGCTGGCAGTGAACTGCCGTTGGCTGGGCAGGTCTCTATGAGACGTATGCGTCGATGTTACAACCCCATACGGACCAGGCAATATACACTCCATGAAGCCCTGTTGCACGCGCAGGGTTGATTGGATGATCATTGGTGTCCGCCAGATTCCTGATGAATGTACATAGCACAAAAATGCATGGAATATTATATATATACATGGTTAGTACACGCAGAGAGACTCACGGGAACCAGGGTTGCTGGCTTTTTTCCCATGGCCTGGTGCTTCACAAGGGGTATATCCTGCAAGCCCTTGAAAGTGCTTGCTGTATGTGTGAGGAAATCGCCTTGAGCTTTGGACAAACCGCGTTTCATAATGTTTGGCTGTTGATAGAAGTCTTCTCACCTTTGTCTCCGCTGAGACAGAGAAGCAAATCAACAAGCCAAGCAAGCTCGAGGCCATGCATAGGCATGACCAAGCAACATCACGTTGCGTTTGGGCGAACCGATCAACAACGCCAGTAGCGCACTACAACCAACCCTACCTACACGCAGGTTTGTCAGGAAATTCTCTTCGCCCAAGCAACATTCCTTTCCATAGCCTGTGGTCCACTAAAAGGGCCACAGGAATATGTGCACGCATCCATTTTGTAGCGAGCTCAGCCAGCGTCCTTCTTGTTACCATGGATACAAAGTCAACCTCCACAGGTCCTTGTTGTCACTAAGCAAAGTGATGCATAGTGACCAAGGTACACCATGACCAGACTGCAGCCTCAACAAATTAAGCTGCCGGCAACTCAAACTAACCTGCTTTGCCTTGAGTTGGAATTAAGGAACCGTCAAACAGATAGGTGTCTTAGTCTTTGAAGGCTGCTGTGTGTATGTATTGTGCAAGTTTCGGGAAATATACTGTAGATTCCAGAATCACCGAACATGTTGCAATAAGCCAGTGTTTTTGCCACTATATGGGGTTTCTGAAATGGGCCTTGGAATTGGATTGTCACATTGATTGACAGACACGTGCCGCCGTGAAGCCTCCGAGTGTGAGCTGCGAGCCTGTTGCTAGAAGATGTTGAATGCAATGGCAACTGCATTGATGTTCATTATGTAAGGCTTTGTGTATGCAATGTGATGGGTTTACTTATTGGTAGAGGACCCTACTGTCAGACCTTCCATGCAAGCAGCCAATGTTGCCCATTGCGCCTCGATGAAACCGATGAGACACGTGAAGATGAAAAGCAAAGAGCTCTGACAAGATCATGAAGGACGGTGACTTCGCCACGACATCAGATTCAGATGAGGTGCCCAGATTGCACAAGGATTTTCAACCGGGCACATGTCATGCCAACTGGCCAAACAGGCATCAACTTCCTTTACAATCGGCCAGGGCATGCATGAGACACCCTGATGCGAGACAGAGTGGTTTTCATAAGGTGTTCATGTTCATGACAAAAAAGAGATCCGCCCGCACTGACGGTGCTGGGGCGTGTGTGTGTATCCGGATAGCATAGTTAATCGCAAGATTTTAGCTTTAGCTGGTGAAAAATAGCAAGGTAGAACTGGCATAAACAAACACCAGCGGCTTCATGGTACGGCTCTAGCTGGCTAGGGAGTCGCTTTAGCCAGGTAGAACCGGGACGGTGGGAATCGATGTATTTCATTTTATATTTATATATATAGTATAGCACTCAGAGCATTTTGTTGAAAAGCAGTTTGTCACAAAAAACAGCTGCAAATCGGCAGAGCAGCAAGCAGCAGCAAGCAACCAGAAGCCAGCAGCAGCAGGCGGCAACAGCAGCAGCAGCAGCAGCAGCAGCAAAGCAGACCACCAAGCCAGAAGCAGCAACACCGGCAAGGATCCGCACGCAAGCTCTTCCCATGATCAAGGTCAAGCTGAGTAGAACCCTGACCATAGTTTTGTCTCTGAGTCATATGGTTCGATGCAGGGCTTCCCAAGCACCCAACGGTTTCAATGATGGAAACAATCAGACATTTCTCCCAGTGCGGGGCAGACCCAGCCGCGTAGCGGCGCGAATACGACATAATGTCAACACCTTCGTTAAGCATTTCGACTGTGCAAAGGGTTCAAAAAGATGTTGGTCCGACGCTTTGAAGGGATCAAATTGGACACATCGACAATTTTCTCCGAGGCTTTTGGAACGAGATTTTCCCCCGATTGGCCAACAGCAGCTGCCGAACTTGTACTTCTGGTGCTGCTTGTTCTGGGAGTGCTCCTTTTGTTTGCAGGCAGGAAGTGCATCGCACGCTTGAGATGATGCAGCATTGCACGTGTCAAGATAGAGGCATGGGGCATTCAGAGACAGCTAAAACCACGTATGGGATTGTATGTGCATCAGAAGTACTCTACAAAGCAGGAGCGAATTGATTAATATTGATCCTACTTGTAGGTCCTTCCAGGTGTCGGTGTGGCGATTGTGAAGATTGAATACACTGATCTTGAGGTTTGGGATTCTGGACTGTGCACCCACCAGGCGAGTCAGAACTCTGCCAGGTCGAGACACTAGGCGCGGCAGAGATGGAGTTTTGAGGACGTTGGAGCTGGTTTCTTTGCGTGAAAGCACTGAAGATGTGTTTGTTCCTCTTTTTCCGTGCTTCTTGATGTCCATAATTTTCTTGAATCTCTCTTGAAGGCCTCCAAAACCTCACAGTGTCGCGGCAGAGATCTGACCTGGCAGCCTGCCATACACTATACGCTGTGGCATTTCGTGCATTAGGAGCAGCATGAGATAGTAGGCGGCAAGGCTAGCAGAGAGTGGAATCGAAAAGACTGGAATTGTGAATGTACTGGTAGAGTCGTTTGTCTCTACAAAGACTTATGTGCATGTGCAACTCACCAGAAAGACGGGCTTCAGTCAGGCCTTGACACAATGACAGAGAGAGTGCACACTGGCTGCCTGAGTGTTTACAGGAGCAATTTCGATGCCATTCCTCTTGTGTGGTACCATGGCACTTTTGGTTGCAGCTGTGATGTTAAAGGGGCTGAAACGGCCAAAGCCTGATTTCCGGAGGACAGGCCTGCTTAGGAATTCTGCCAATGACCAGATGCTTGATCTACCCGGCAAAAGCATCAAAGATGCCCAGGAATGCCTGTGTTTTTGTGACTCCAGATGTGAGAAGCTTTGTACCTTTGCAGCTCACTCTTCATAATGTGGACAACAATTGACGGCGAGGAGCTTGATGTGTGTTGCACTGTTGGAAGTACTTGGAGCTGCCGCCTGGCATGAACTTCCCGTGTTTCAGTTATTATAGTGTAAATAAACCGCAACGCTGAAAGCTTTTGCAAATTCGAGCAGGTCATTGTGTGGCTTCCATCTTGGTTGTTTCCAAGCATCTCCCTTGCCGTTGCAGCTGGCCTAGCGCCGATCCATGCCTATTTCATCAGCAGCTTGTCTTCTTGGGGCAACTGCAACAACCTTTCGCGGTGAACTACACTCTGTTAAGACTCTGTTATACTTGTTAGAGCCCATGGCTGGTTTGTCTTTGGAACTTGGTTGTTGTATCCATAATTTCACTATATACATTTTACTGGATGGCCAGATGTGTAATATGAACTAAGGCATTACGGTTGGACATCTTGCATCTTATCTGAGAGAGCTCGATAGTCGGCTCAAAAGTACATGTGCTCTTTGTGCGTTTGTGTGGTGGCGGCCATAGCTCACTTGTGCACCTAGATTTAGGCCATATCTGTCTCTGGGGCAGAATCTGGAGCTTCAGCAACAAGCAAAGCCGAGACTTTTCGGCAAGAAGCCGATGTTGTGAGTATTCAAAAAAGGGAGTTTTGAGGTGGCTAAGGTTTGTAGACAAGGTCAAATTCTATATATATATATATATATGTGAGCACCCGGTTCTTGCACATGACACGTACATGCCCCTTTTTACCTTCAGCGGTGGGGCTCGAGCATGCAGCCAAAAGGTGGCGCTACTTTGGTAGTGGTGTGTCCCTAGGTGGGGCGGTGTTGGCCTTGGGATAGGCCGATTGCATGGTAGGCGGAGCGGCTGGCTTCGATCCTGCTGCGGTGGCTGCTGCTGGCGGCTTTGGAGAAGGCAGTCATGCCTTCTGAGGAGGTCCCGACATGGGACGGGGACCCTGCTGGGTTCGAAGGCTTCGCCACCTCGTGCCGGTGGTACGAAGCGAGTCTCAAAGACTCAGAGCGGAAGCTGGCGGCGCCTCGGGTTTGGCAGCGGCTGGGCGGAGCAGCGAAGAGCGTGGTCCGGCACCTGGATCCGACCTCCTTCACCACGGAGGGCGCCATGGGCAAGCTGCTGAGTGTCCTTCGGGACAGCCCACTACAAAAGCTTCCAGTTCCGGACTCCTTCAACCGACTGGAGAAATGGACGGGTCTGAGAAGAGCGGCCTCCGAGAGCATTCCACAACTGCTGGTGAGAGAAGAAGAACTGTTTGTTGAACTTCAACAAGCGCTTCAACGAGCAAGAGCTGAACGGTTGAAGCATGAGGTGCGCTCCATGGCAGTTGGTGCGGATGAGCGAGACCCTCCAACTTCTCCTACGAGATCTCCGAATGTTGGTGGAGCCTTCCGGACAGGTGGTGACGCTGATGAAGCTCAAGAGCAACGACAAGGTGATCCTGGTCCTCCGACCCTCGACAATGCTGGTTTCTTTGAGAACGAACTCAGAGGCTACCGATTGTTGAAGGCTTCGAAGTTGAGCGCAGCGGAGAAACAACATGTCATGACGCTCACCAGGAACAGCACCCACTTCCAGCTGATCCGCAATGCACTGAGGTCTCTTTTTGCTGACGGAGCTGATGGCGGTGATGATGCTGGAGGACGCCTGGCGAGGAGAACTGTTTGGTTCGCCGAGGATCCATCATGGGATCAATGGGAGGATGACTGGTGAGCTGATGACACCACTTGGGGAAGCGAAGAAGCCTACTGGGGTAGCGACTGGTCTCCCTCTTCGGCATGGGACTATGTCGACGACGAGGGCGACTACATGATTGGTGATGATGGCCTACCTCATGGAGAAGAAGAAGGCTATGAGGCGACACCAGAAGAGACTGAAGGTGAGAAAAGGCTTGAAGAGGCCTACACCATTGCAGCTGAAGCGAATAAGACCCTTGCTGAGGCCAAACAGGCAGTGGCTCAAGTTCGTGCGGCTCGAGGCTACTACAACCCGGTGGGCATGAAGGGGAACCCCACTGGCAAGGGCAAGGGCAAGGGCAAGTCAAGATCCCCCTTTGGGAAAGGCAAGGGCAATGGTGGCACTTCCTATGGTCCCTGCGTCCGATGCCCTGACCGTTGGTCGAAAGGTTCATCGAAAGGGTCTGCCTCGTCATCCCTGAAAGGATCATCCACGGGGAGTTCAATTTCCATGGCAAAGGTCGCAAGGGCAAGGTTTATTGGGTGGACTTCGGCCAGGAGTATGACATGTACGAGGTCAATGTTCTGAGTTTGGCAGACGAGACCATATCGGGGAACATGTCCATGTCCAAGGTGGTGATCGACACAGGCGCCACCGAATCGGTGTCAGGAGTTCGGGCAATGGCCAGGTTGATCGATTCCCTTTGGTTTCCCTACGACATCACCATCGACCAGCGACCGCGTTTCCGTTTTGGGAACGGTGAGTACCAGAGAGCCACCTCCCACTGTATGTTGACGACAGCGGCCCTATGACGAGTTGGTTTCTTCTTGCTTGATGGTGGTGCGGAAGACGATGAGGTCACGCAAGGCAGTCATCTCCTACCACGGGGACTACATTGCTCACCGAACAGCTGATGGAAAGTGGTGGGCAAATACGTTGCAGACCATTGGAGGTGGACATCTTGTGTTGGACCTGTCGGAACCCTGCATCCCGCTGCACCACCTGATCAGGAGGATCAACACCGACCCTCGAGTTGGCGGACATCCACCTGGAGGTGATGACGATGACGATGGTGATGAAGATGGCGGTGATGGAGATGGAACTTGTCGGAGGAAGAGAAAGAAGACCAGGGATCCTGGCAATGACATTGTGGCTGCTACTGCAAGGCATGCGACAAGGGAGGCAGCCACACGCGGCATTGCTCCAGTTCGACCGCCACCTATCACGCCCAATCCTGAGAGCGACTTTGAAGAAGAGAATTATACACCGTCTCAGTGGGCAACAGATTCTCCACACAATGAGATGATTTCGGCACTGACCAATTATGGTGCCCCTCCGAACCCTCATGGGGAAGCAAAGAACCCAGAGGAAACAAGGTGCGCAGTCGGAGTTCTTGCAGATCGTGTTCCAATTGACTTGGATGAAGGTGAGATTGGAGGCTCCGAGGTTCCTGAGGCAGTGTCAACTCTTGTGCGTGAAGTCATGATGATGTGATTGTTGAGACTGTTGGGAGCACTGTTGAGCATGCATTACCTGTTCCCACTATGCCTGCTTCACTCGATGCGCACGGACATGTCCTGCAGCATGAAGATTGTCAATCAGCCGTGGTCAATGAGCATTCAGTGTTGATGTTGTCTGGCATGTGGTGAACCGGAATCTTCCCTGTCCGACCGCCTCAGCAACCTGGCTCGAAGGCTCGACGATCTGCGAACCTCCATCCCTGTGGAGAATGAAGCCACGCCTACCGGCGACCGAGTTGGATCCGAGGCATACCGGATGGCCATGTCACGGACACCATGTTCCCGGCCCAGTTCGAGCCAACAAGACGGCGAGCTGGCAGACTTGCGGACATTGCGGCCTCCGACTCCGGTACACCAGTAAGGGATCTGGTACGGGCGACTATCGGGCCATTGGTCCTCCACCAGACCAGGTGGAACAGGCTCAGATGGAGTTGCAGGAGACCTTCAAGGCCCACGAGATCAACGAGAAGATCTTCAACGGGAAGCTCATGGAGATCCGTGGTCGCTCACTGGTGGAGACGAGGCAGGGGGCGAGCAACGGTGCAGGTCCGGCAGACGAGAAATTGGGAGAAGCCTTGATGGCCAGTTCGACCTGTCACCAAAGCCAGGGCCCGATGACACCATACCCGGGATCAAAAGAGATGAACCTCACGACCTCACCACGGAAGAGATCCCCGGAGAAGCCCTCGGCCAAGCCCGAGATCAAGACCGACCTGACCAAGGAGGAGATCAAAGAGAACGACCTGCAGAGTGTGAAGGCGATGAGCGTGAGCTCAAAAGTGTCCTCCTCAGTGGCGGTGGTCGACTCGAGCGAGGTCCAAGCGGCACGAGAACTGCTGGAGAAAGTGAGCAAGGGAGAGATCCTGCCCATCAAAACAGAGCCGGAGGAGAAGGCCCAGGAGGCCGAGTAATGGCATTGTGGGAGTCCTTGAAGAGTCTGCGAAGCCGGATGATGGCGGCTGAATCGACCGAGATGGTCGGACGCTCTGATCGGCTGGAGGCCACCGAGAGCGACAATCCTCTAATTTCCAACATGAGCCCAACACGTTCAACTACACCTGTTTTTGAGGAGTTTCCTCAACCACCAGACACTACGAGCACTACGAACCACGTCTGTGCCACTTGCTCGATGAGCTCTATGGCAAGGATTTTTCCAGGCGAGGCGGCCTACGACCGTACCTCATGCATGTTGAGCTCTGTGACAAGATCTTCTTCGATGACTACACCATCACCTTCACTGGAGAGGGAGATTGCCGAGACGAACCACATGGTGAAGAAGACAGTGCGGCCATCCTTGGCAAAGAGATTGGCGGTGGCTGCAGCGCTCTCTCTTACGGTGATGGAGCCGGTGAAGGAGTTGATGCAGACGGTCGGCCCTGCGGTGGACATCATGGAGATCGCTTGTTCGCCAGAGTCAACCCTGACAGGCATCTTCGAGAAGTCCGGCTATCAAGGAGAGAGGATCAACTTCAAGACGGGCTACGACCTTGACACTCGCAGTGGCACGGTGGGTCGCAGAATCCAGATCTGTGTTCCCAAGCTAGCATGGGTCTCATACAGGTGCACCAGAGTCTCCAACTTGCAGAACCTCACGGAGAGAACACCTCAGCAATGGGACATCTTCCTGAAGCGACGTGGACGAGATCTACAACGTTGTGATGAGATAGTGAAGAACCTGGAGCGGTCATCGCCTCCGGGAATGATGTCGCTTGGGAGTGGCCCACCTCGGCGCATGAGGGCTGGAGATCCAGACCAATCCGTCGGCTGGTGCAGATGATGAGACGCCATGGGAGAACTCCATACTGGGTACGCATTGATGGATGTGCATATGGACTCCGCTGGCAAGAACAACCTGTCCTCAAACCATGGGCAATACTCACAACGTCGAGGAGTTTGTGGCTGACTCTGTGTCGAAGATGCGACAGATCGCATGAGCATGCAGAATGCCGAGGAATGGCAGCTCAGGCATCATCATATTACCCCTCGGCCATGTGCAAAGCTGTGCTGAAGGCAATGGAGCATGAATGGCGACAAGGGAAGGACAGCCTGGAGCGTCATGTGGAGGTCTACTTGCTTGAGAATGAGCAGGGAATGAACGGCACCTTGCTTGGACGATGTGATGAGGTTCGACCTGACGATCCTTTTGGTGAGACCACACTACCTCCGGGAGAAGACCAACAGCATGTTCTGGCACTGAGTCGAAAGAGGCTAGATCTTGGCACGGCGCCTACTGGAAAACGCTTGGAGGCAGTGAAGCAACTCATGCTCAGGGTGCATAGAGCTAGCGGCCATGCTGGCATGTCGAACCTGGTGCAGTTGCTCAAGGCCAGAGGATCTCCTGGATGGGCTCTTGAGCTTGCGGCAAACCTTGAGTGCCCTGAATGCAAAGAGGCTTCACAACCACGTCCTCGACCTCCAGCGAGCCTTGGCGAGATTCCACCAATCTATGAGCACGTCGGCACTGATGTCTTCGAGCACGAGGAGCCCTCCGGTGTCAAACACAAGCTGATCCTATGGCGAGACCGCGGTTCCGGTCTGACCATGATCGACCACTTGGCCCGCTATGAGACTGGCAGTTGGAACCCAACCACTCAACATGTGATCAAGTCTCTGTCGAAGTGGCTGATGGTCTATCCGATGCCTAAGTGGATCGTGGCAGACAGCGCACGATACTATACCAGTCAGGCCTTCATGGACTACCTGAACCGATCTGGAGTGGGACTGACCGTCGCCCCTGCCGAAGCTCACTGGTTAATGGGCTTTGAGGAGTCAGCAATTGGAGTGGCAAAGAAGACAGTGGATCGTCTGATCCGAGAAGGGAGCAACCTTGAGATTCCAGAGCTCTACATGATGGCAGCAGCGGCGATGAACAGCCATGTCGGCCCAAGTGGGTTCAGTGCCTATCAATGGGCTTTTGGATCCGGAGGTGGAGTTCTTGATGATCAACAGTTGCTGAAAGGGATTGACCCTCGAAGAGCAAGCGACCGCTTCAGCAAGCTGGCCAATGCCGTGGGCCGAAAGGCTGAACAGTACCGTCCTGGTCAACTGGTCATGGTCTGGAGACAGAGAGTTCGGCCTGGGAAGATCAAAGGAGCATGGACAGGACCTTTGCGGTTGGTTTTGATGGAAGGATCGACTGCATGGCTGGTTTCTGGAGCAACGCTCATTCGGGCCAAGGTGAACCAGATCAGGCCGACAAGTCAACGAGAGACCCTGGATGCGGCATTGGAGGGCACGGCAATTTACCGTGTTCCGGTGAGCTTGGAGTCACTCACGAGGAGCTTTCGCGGTCGATACTACATGGACATTTCAGGTGATGTTCCCAGCGAGGATCTACAACGTGGTGATCTCTCTGCATCCACGCCCTTGCTGGAGCCTGTGAAGCAGGAAAGGATTCCTGGAGTGTGAAGTGGCATGAGGGCAAGAGATACCTGATCCGACATCATGAATTACCACGATTAGCCTTGTTTAGTCCATCTCGGGTTGCCCAATGCCCAGTGAACTTAGAGGAGCTGCAGGGGAACAGAAAGACGATTGTTCGACCTCTACATGGTGGAGACGAAGTGACCTTGCACGACACAGTCGACGAGACACGGACACTGCAAGATCGCTGGAAGGGTGAGACCTGGTTCGAACTTGTCTCGGCATCCCCGGCGAAGAAGGCGCGTGTGAGAAGAGAGAAGGGTGAAAAGAGAAAGGCCGAAGCCGGAGAGCCTGATGGAGATGGAGCTGAAGGACAACCTGCTCCAGATGAAGAACCACCTGAACCTGGAGGACCTTCATCATCTACTACCACAGCATTGCAGAGAGCTCTTCGAGAGAAGGGACCAGAGATGGTGGACAGCATGCCAGTAAGAGGTGAGTCAGGCGCCAACCGGTGTCCAGTACCGGAATGTGATCTACACGGAGGACATCCGGGACATCACCAAGACCGTGATGGGAAGACTTTCATGTACGACCTCTACGAAGGGCGCCGAGCACCAACTGGAGCTGAGGTCCCAATCGATGACGCTTCACCGTCCTCTACCTCCTCAATCTCTGAGCCTGAGGACATGTCGTCTGGAGAAGAGGAGCTCATGGTGATGAAAGAGAACGAGAAACCTCCAGCGAAGAAGAAGAAAGAGAGTGCTTCGAAGCCTGAGGACACATTTCTGGTTTGTCACTTGGACATTGACGAAAAGGATTTTGACTGGCTGTCGAAGAACAAGGATCGCCGAAGAGGAGCGATCTGGCTGTCAAAGAAGATGTCCGAGAAGGGCAAAGAAGTCTTATGGGAGAAGCTTCCTCTGAGCGAGAAGCAGGAGTTTGACCTTGCAATGGCTAAAGAGCTCTCCCAGGTGGCCATCAGCAAAGCCTTGAGGAACCTGACCAAGCAGGAAGAGCTCCAGGTGAAACCGGAGCAGTTGATGAGGATGCGCTGGGTACTCACTCGGAAGAGTGATGGATCGGCAAAGGCGCGCTTGGTGGCGCTTGGCTTCATGGCGCACAATTTGACGGAAGTGGCCACTACTTCACCGACTATGTCCAAGGTCGGCCGCAACGTGATCCTCACCCTCGCCGCCGCCTATAGGTTCAAGCTCAAGGCCGGCGGCGTGACGAGCGCTTTCTTGCAGACGGGCATTAGTCTGGAGGATGAGGAGCTGAATGTCCTGGCACCGCCAGAGTTGAGCGCCATGTTTGGCTCGGAAGCGGGTGATCAACGAGTTCTCCGAGTACGAGAGGCCTTCTACGGGCTAGCGCACGCTCCGAGAAAGTGGTGGGAGCGATGTGTGCAAACCATGAAAGATGGGCAATGGCATCAGCTTCTTGGAGACAAATGTTGCTTTGCGTTGTTTGAGCCTGGCACTGGTGGCAACGGACAACCTCCGAAGCTAGTGGGTTTGGCAGGACTTCACGTGGATGACTTCCTACTAGCAGGAGACGAGACTTCAGAGTTCTTTGTGACCCGCGAGAAGCTGCTGAACCAGGCATTCCGATGGGGACGTTGGAATACTACCGACTTCGAATTTGCCGGGTCCACGATCAAGCAGAATGACGACGGCTCGATCATCTTGAACCAGGAGAGCTACACACTCAGATGGATCGAAGAGATTGAAGTGGACAAGAGTAAGGCAATGAAGACGCCCCTGACTCCTGCGGAGACTTCCTCGATGAGAGCGGCACTGGGAACGATCTCATGGCGATCAACCCAATCGGCACCACAGTTCCTAGCAGAGACTTCATTGCTGCTGAGTGAAGTCAACAAAGGAACCATCGAGTCACTGCATAAGGTCAACAAGCTGGTCCGCGAGATGCGCCGCGAGGCTGGACAAGGGCTCATTTTTCCAACTGGTTGGCAGTTCAAGGACATCACTGACCTGTGTGCGATTACATGGGCAGATGCGAGCCAACACAACAGGCCAGACAAGTCCAGCACTGTGGGCATCATCACCGGCATCACGGTGAAGGAAGCACTTGGAGGAGCAGAAACCCAGGTGGCAGTGGTGCAATTGAAGAGTGGCAAGACGCCACGACAATGCTTAGGCTCCAATGGGGCCGAGGTGCAGAGCATCACGATCGGGGAGGACCAGAACTACCAGATGAGAGCTTTGATGGCCGAGTTCGGTGGCTTGGAGCTGAAGAGGGCTGAGCTCCACGAGACCGTGAAAAGGGTCCCTGGAGCATTGGTCATGGATTCTCGAGGGATCTATGACGCGATGACCCGCAACCTCTTTGCCTTGCATGGTCTTCGCGACAGCCGAGCAGGATATGAACTGACTTTGGCAGTCAACCAGGCCTTGAAGGCCAAGACAGAACTTAGATGGGTGAATGGACTGGCCCAACTGGGCGATTCCCTCACCAAGAGCGGGGCCAGGAAGACCATTTTGCAATTCCTGAGCCAACGACAGCACTGGCGCCTGACCCATGATGACAAGTTCGAAGCTGGGCGCAAGGTGCACAAGAAGATCATGGAGCAGCGGCTGAGAGAGGCCCAGAATTTGTTTGTAGAGAAGTTGAAGGGGTTGGCCGAACGTTTCAACTGGCCATGGGACGCAGATGAACCTGCACCCCAGTACCCTTTACCTGAAGGGCCCAAAAAGGGTCACAGGATTTTGGGTGATGTGAGCACCCGGTTCTTGCACATGACACGTACATGCCCCTTTTTACCCTCAGCGGTGGGGCTCGAGCATGCAGCCAAAAGGTGGCGCTACTTTGGTAGTGGTGTGTCCCTAGGTGGGGCGGTGTTGGCCTTGGGATAGGCCGATTGCAATATATATATATATATGCAATCCGAACAGATCCACCTTTTGCATGCTAAGTTTCAAGCATCTCAAGAGCTGCCCAATGCAAATTCTCAGGCACATATCTACAAAGTACTGTATCAAGGATACTGTGCTGCTAGCCGCGTGGAGCTATGCTTGTCCGTTGGAGACCTGCTTGAATTGTCATGTTGGTGCCATAGGTTTTTCTGTCCCTCATTTCCAAAGCCATACTGAAGCGAAACCAGCCAAGCTAAAATGTTAGGAAGCATATCGCTGCTGCTCCTCTTCTGGTGCTTTGTAGCTTGGCCACACTTCTGCTCTTGTGTTTTACAAAAACACATTTCGGCCCAGATGTAGAGAGTGTTCAAAGCTGCCAAAAGGCTGTTGGCCCTGCTTTGGATGAGTAAAGTACATCCAGCTTCAGATGCCCTTGTACTATTTTAAGCTTTGCAGCAGCTCAATGCTGTCAGGTCCTGGATGTGTTTCGGATCATTGCATCTGTCAGCTGCTGGCAGCCCAAATTAGATGTTCAAGGTTCTCAGCTGTGGCAAATGTTTCAGCAATGGCGCGAAAGGTAAAAGCAGTCCGTTCCAAAGGATGGTGTTTTGAACTGGTGAGGCAGTTGTGTTTTGAATCAGTAAGAGGTTCCATTGAAGGCATTCAGGTCGCTGCATAGTTCTGTTGCTTGCCTTGCATCGATCTCTGTGATGATGCAACTGTTGTCCAAAGACCAGATGGAGTTTTGCCCAGGTGGCTACTGTGAGTGGATAAGCAACGGCAGCGTTTGCCCGCAAAGCAAAAAAGATTAGATGAACCTTTGGATCAGTTTGCTCTTGGCCAACGCCATTGTGCTTCGTGTCGCAAGGTATTGCAATGACAGGCGTTTTTTTGCGAAAAGATATCCCAAGGTATTGGAGCACGCTGAATGGTAACATGTTGTTCTTAAAGGCTGTCCACGCACAGATCTTGCATACTTGGAGTCGCTGCAGCTTTGAGCTGATCATCTCCGCGTTTGCAGCGTTTGCCGCCATGGGTGCTCCCAAGGGCAAAGGCAAAGGTGTAAAGGGCAAAGCTACCAAAGGCCGGGGAGAGTCCCGGCGGTAACACTGTCATGGAAGGTAGGGCCAAACGTGAAGAACCCATGCAGCGATCAAAGCCAGTTCTTATCCATTTGTTGGAGCCTGTGAGTTTTCTGAATGCTTGCCTGCGCGAGGCAAAGGTGGCAAGGCAGGGCTGGTGGCACACACTCACACAAACACCATAGATTTGGAACGGGATCGCAATAGACCTGACAACTTAGGCGCACCCTATGGTGCTAATACGTCTAACATGGTCTACTCTTGGAAGTGCTTTGCAGCTCCAAGCTCAAGCTGAATAAGCTTCCAGTGCTGCCAAGTGTGCAGAGCTGGTCATGCTCCGTTCCATGGTTCAAGACTTGCCACACAAACTCAGGTTTCAAATTCCCTGTCACACAAAGCTCACGGTGCCCTGTGCCCGAAGATGCCCGAAGATGCTGGTCACTGCGAGCTAAATGACTGCTCAGGTTACCCAAAGTGAGTGACGCAGAAATGCCCAAGAGAGCTTCAACCAAGTCCCCTTCATGGGCAAAGCATCAACATAGCCTCCTTTGCTGGTGTTGATGAAGAACAAGGAATGTCAAACGGTATGAGCAGCGTTCGTGGATTACTGTAGAGGATTGTGGCAGACCAGTAAGACTTTGCAGTTGAACAAGCAAATGCAGAGTATATCGTTTCATGCAGCTTAAAGCCAAACAGGCTAGGTGTGTCTAGCTGCACCATCATCATGAATGCAAACTCCAGTATGTTAAGAAGCTTCCACAACCTTGCGACACTTTTGCTCGTTTTGCTCGGGACGTCTTCACTGAATTTGCCCTCGCTTGCATGTCTTGCATTTGTGCTCCTTGCCTACACGTAGATTATAGCTCCAATGGCTGACTGAGTGAAGAGCCCTGTGCCACAAACCCCAGCCACCTCAAATCAACTTGTTGACTGGCAGGGCACCTCTACAAAAGGCCGGTAACCTACTTTTGAAGCATGACTTTTCTGTTGAAAGTATTTTGAGACGGCCCAGATCGATGCAAAGAATTCAATTAACTCTGTTTGAGTCAACGCACCACCTCGAGGCTCCGGAAAGGGCAAAGCGGCCCCAAAGGCTGTCAATACGATCTTTGCTTTGAAGTGTAAATAAGTAGTTGCACAAGTGTAAACGATCAAAATCTAGTAGCTTCTTGTTCCTAGTAGTAAGGCCAGGAGCCCCTAGTAGCGTCCTTGCTCCTAGTAGCGATGCCAGGAGCCCCTAGTAGTGTCCGTGAAATGTTGAGGTCTTTTCTTTGTGCTGCGCGATTCTTGTGCCAGGGTGGAAGCGCCTCTGAGAAGTGGATTCAGGCCCCAAACTTGTGACCCCTTTGGTCAATTAAGTAGGAGCCGGCTTTAAAAGAAAAGCCTTGATGACTCTAGTTAGTTGCAATCTCGCAGTGGCGCTCCAAAGCCGTCCAGGTGAAGCCTACTGTGCTAGTCACGGGTTGTGCAGGGTATGTGGCAACGTGCCATCCTTGGTGGAAGGGCCATTGATGTCTTGGCAAACGAAGTAGTCATCATTCACTGGTGTTTGTCAGGAGCGTTGTGCGCAGACTGCTTCAGGATGGTTACAAGGCACTCAGTTGCGAATTGAACCTATGAGATCTGTTGCATGTGTGGCACGTGACAGTTCTGAAAATTAATTCTGAGAGTGGTATTTGCTGGTGTGTTTGTGGGAAAACACAAGGCACATCTCCGTGGCTTCATGAAAATCACATCTATATATTGTATTATATTGTGTAGTCTACTTGAGTTGATGAGTCTCAAAAAGTCATGAAGTCACCAGTTGAAGTCCGGACGTTTCGGAAGGTGAAGGGTACCATGCGCTCGGTGGATCCAAGCGATTCCAGGGCTTCGGTCTGAGATCCGGACGAGCGGACAGTGACGAAGTTGACAAAAACACGCTCCGTT
This sequence comes from Durusdinium trenchii, assembly GCA_963970005.1. Taxonomy (NCBI): domain Eukaryota; class Dinophyceae; order Suessiales; family Symbiodiniaceae; genus Durusdinium; species Durusdinium trenchii. Next base: position 169,574 of record CAXAMN010006014.1, read on the forward strand.
TTCTTCTACAAGAATCTGGTGCAAGCCTCAATGCATCTCAATACTAATAACTCATAGCCAGGTCGGATGCCCTATTAACATTAATGATTTGATGTGCACAATGTTGATTCTTCTCCACGGAAGTATGGCGACAACAAATGTTTGTCCTAAGTCCTAAGTACTCGTGTCGTCTTGTGTTTTCAGCGAGATAGGTCAGTCTTTTCACCATTCCTCCCGTCGCAAAGAAGAGTACAGACTCCGTCAGTTCCGAGTGGGACCAAGGTAATGGCCATGAAGAGGCTTTTCCCCTCGTTGGAGCTTTGTGAGGCCAAGCACACAGATGCAGCGATACAGGCAATACACTCACAACGCATATCATGTCATATCAATTATATCAATTGCTCATGTTTCTCAAGGATTTGGCCACCATCGTAGGGATCTCTCATTTGGTCGTAATATCTTCAACCAAGATGAGGTTTCTGCTCATTGAAGATGGGGCCTGGATGCTACTCGCCTGCCAGGCTGACCTTCTTGGGGGTGAAGACAGCTTTGCGAAGGTTCAGCAAGCTGTTGAACCAACTACAACAAGTTGCTGCCGAATGTTCGCAACGGAATTTGCCGAAATCTTCCCTGCAGAATAGATGTTTGAGGAGCTGAGGAAGTTCAAGGTTTAGATTCTTGAAACTCCAGGCGATGGAAGGCTGCAAATATGTCATCCATTGTGCCTCGCCTTTCAAGCCCTGAGCTGAGACTACGCCTGGTCCCCTTTACCAAGAAGACTGTTACAATGTGTTAGGACCGGTAAGATGTTCTTTGGCACTTCATGTTGCAGCAGGTGCATGCTAATTTGAGGTACTAATTACAAAGCGGTCGTCCGACTATGATGTGGCACAGGTTGGACGCAAAAGACGTCCAGAAAGAGCTTATCGAGCCGGCAGTGAAGGGGACAGAGGCCAACAGTCTCACCTTCGATAGAATCTACTGATGAGGAAGGCTTATGAGGTAGCTCTCAAGCAAGTTGAGCCTTACCATTGCTGACAATTGCCTCAGGTCAATGTGATGTTGAGTATGAGTAGCATGGAAGGGGCCGTTTGCAAACGGTGGCTTTCTTTTGGCATGTTGTAGCCTAGCCGTTGGTTGACTCTTTAAGAAAGGTCGCATTGTCTCCGTCATTCATTTCACCTCAACAGTCTGCATCTCATTTCATCCCACCTGCTTCAGATGATTTCAACTGCATGGCTGGCTTGAGCCTTTTGGCCACCGGACCGCTCAACTTATCTCACACAATCATTTGATCCCCTAATCTCAGCAATTGTTGAATATGTTGGCACCTTGTTTGAATCCCAAGAACCTTGCTTCATATTGCTTTCGTCTACCCCACTATTTAAAGTGTTCCAGGCCGTGATGAAAGCAGCAGCCAAGGCCCGTGCCTGCCATGTCATGCTAATGCTTATCAGAATCAACAACGCAGTTTTGCCAGGGATTGTTGGATGTTGTGGTTGCTACTGGTACTTCAAGCTGGAGTAAGACTAAGAGTCGTGAGGCCAACATCAGCCGGGTTGTTGTCACTTCCTCCATTGCTGCTGTCGGCCCGCCCATGAAGTGGATGGAGGCGGACAATTGAAACTTAATTCTATTTTAATTCTATATATTGATATTTATGTATTGTTTCTAATAGCTTCCTTGTTACTAGTAGTACGGCCAGGAGCCCCTAGTAGCGTCGCTGAAAGACATCCACCTTTCTCATGTCATGTTTCTCCTATTCGTAGCACATCCAACTCTCCCATTTCCGATGGGAGGCAGGCGGCGACGACAGCAAGGCGACAAATTGTCAAACCTCTAGACATCAACCGATCTCAACCGGTCTACCGGAGTATATTTTGAATCAAGTGGCTTTTCTCCGCGGCCGTAACTTAACTTCCGGTGTTGTACTCTTCAGGATGTTTCAACTCCTGCTTAGAAATGGCTTACACTGAGCACTGAGGAGCTCCTAACATGAAATGGTGTGCATTTGCAGCCTCAGTCATTTGCTGTCAAAGCAGGTCTGGAATGAGGAAGACTGGAACGATGACGAGCCTGATAACCCGGTGAAAGGCATAGCTCAGGGTACAGCAGCAAGAGAAGCACCTGTCAAGTAATTATATCATTGCACTCGAAATTCCGATAGAGTGTGGCTGATCCTTTGGCATGCGTGTGTGGATATAGTGCTGTAGATGACTGATGTGAATGACCCAAAGATGGACTATTGCCAGGTTACAGGGTTTCAAAGGTCTTGGCAGAAAAGAAAGCTTGGGAGCTGTCCGAAGAGCCTGAGCCTTACTGCAAGTAGATTTTCTCACTAAAAGTGTACAGAGACCAGCCATCGTGCCAAGCTTCTGGATTGGAACCAACAGCGTTTTGCACTAGGCTGAAGATTGACGTAGCCACGCTTTGCCCTGGCTTTGTCATCGGACTGTGTTTCAGAAGTTTCCTTCTAACCCTGAAGCAAGCGCAACCATTATATAACCATCAACTTCAGTAGCACTAGGACCAATGCTCAGCAGCAGAGCAGATGGCGAGTCCGTGCAGTTCATCAAAAACATGTTGGAACGGGGCTGAGCCTGGCATGTTCAGTCACAGAGCTTCACAAGATTTGGCTGCACAATGTTGCACAAAATCCTGTTCAAGGACGGCACCCTGAAAAAGAAGGCTAGATGGGGATGTTGCTCCAAGAGTTACTGATGGATAACGTATACAGCACGGCGTTTGCCATGTGAACAACCGACTTCATGACAACAAGCACATGTCGTTTCCTTATTTTGCCTTGAAGGCCGCCAGTGGAAATCTCAAAGGTGCTCCCAGGCCTGCCGCAACCTTAGTGGATGTGAACAACAAGACATACGTAGCTAGAAGAAATCTTTGCAATGCTGCAAGCTAAGTCGAAGAACTTGCTCAATTTTGAGGAAGTCCAAACCGATGAACAAGAACAATAATGCTACTAGTAGCAAAGGGCATCGTTACTAGGAGCAAGGACGCTACTAGGGGCTCCTGGCCTTACGTACTACTAGGAACAAGAATGCTACTAGGAGCAAAGGGCATCGCTACT
>CAXAMN010006014.1:173711-192856 GCA_963970005.1 Durusdinium trenchii
CTCCTGGCCTTACTACTAGGAACAAGAATGCTACTAGGAGCAAAGGGTGCTGTGAGGTAACCGATGTTCGAGACTTGGCGCTGGCACATGTCGAGCACCCGGAGTGGGAAGGAGCCTGGACACAAGCGCAACAGAGTCGGGTTTTGTTTATATAGATGCAAATGAGGCCTGTACAAATCTTGATAGAACCATGCTGAGTCGTTGGTTTCTTCCACGTCCCCAGCAGTCCTTTTCGATCAGCTTGAATGACCTGATTTACCCCAGGTCAGAGCGATGGAGAAAGAGGGGGCAGTAGGGAAGCGTTTTCTGGTGTCATCCGACACCGGGTTTTTGCAGGCCGGTTTGTGCTGTGTGTGTGTGTTTAATGCGCGGACTCGACACGCAACGCAGCAGTCATGGGTACGTTACAGCATTCAAGTTTCGCATATATATATATATATTAATGTTGAATGTGGCATAAAACAGCTACGTTGAAAGTTCGTGATCGGTCCGATCGGTTCCAGAATTTTGGAAGTTGGGTGAGCTTGCGCTAGGTAAAGATGGCCGAAATGCTCGGGGACAGGTTCAAAGCCAGCTGGCCAAGAGAGAAAGAGAGAGAGAGAGGGAAGAGAAACCAAGGTTGACCTCAACATAGTATGGGGTGGGTCAAAACCTGGAGCCCGAAAAGATCGGAAAAGCATGTAGGTTGACCTTCCTAGTAGGTCAACCAAGCTATGCTGACTTTGACGCACAGCCATATGTTGGCCACTAAAGGCATATCCTTTGCCAACAGAAAGCCAAGAAGGAAAAACAAGTTTCAAGCCACGTTCTCAGAAGCTTCTTGGAGCTGGCTAATTCACACAAAGTTTCCTTGTTTGAAGAACAGAATTTATCAGTGGAGAAGTGAGAATAATCAGGTTTGTTAGAATTGAGTTTGAATGGCCGTGCTTGTCGACAAAGGCTTAGCTCTCAGCGCGCAAAGGACACTGCAACAAGTTTCTGGTTTGGCCAATATCATGTTTTCCGGTGCAGGAAAATTCGAGATAGGTTTGTAATGAAAACAGGACGTGCTGGGTGTCTCGTTGCGACCAGTGGACGTGTCCCTTCGGGACATGGCTGCAGCCGCCCTGAGGCCAGGTCAAGGCAAACATTCCGTTTCCGGTGGTAAGAATCGAAATTTGGGGGGAGCACTGCAAAAACACTATCTGTGTTTTGCTTTTTGTTGCTTGTTCATTCCCGAGAAAAGATTCTTTTGTTTTGGCCAATGATATGATATGGATGTCCCCTGCCCCTTTCATTCATACATGTCCTTGAAAGAGATCGGCTGACTGAAGGGGTTTGCCCTCACGTGATTTCATACATTGATTTGGGAAATCAAGCTTCCTGAGAATTCCGAAGACATGACAATGATAGGTCGTGATTCAAAAGAAATGTGTCGTGAGAAGTTTCCCATCGTTTCCCCATGACTCCTAAGATTTCTTCAACCCAATGCCTTCAAACATGTTGCACTAGGGAGACGCCCGGCATTTCAGCATGGTTTGCTCCTTATCTTACACCATCAATAAGGGAGTGCATGGGAGAACCTCGCAACGGGGCTTGGAATTGTACGTGGCACAAGGGAGGCCAAGGGAGCAAGCAAAAAAGAATCACTAAACCTCGAAGTCCCAATTCCCTGCAGAAGCCCTTGTAGACCCTCGCACACTCTTCGTAAGCAAGCAGTAACTTTGTGCGGTTATTGTGTCATTGCAGCATTGTATCCCATAGTGTGCATAGGCTTGGCCTCAAACCTTGACCAGTGTTTCCCTTTGTGTGTTATACGGTTTGCTTGATTGTTTGTTGACTTTGCTTGACTGTTTCTCTATATAATGTCCACGAAAAGTATCCACCCTCGTGCATACAATCGGGGTCTTGATGATCCAAGATATGTCCCTCCTGCCTTCACACAATATTCTGGACCCGGTGTTTCCAGAACACCAAGGAGGACGTGACAAATGTACAACATTCAAAGCCGGCATCATTTTGCATGATGTTGACTCCCCAGTCTCGTAGAGACTGTACCCTCCTTAGCTCAAAACATTCCCAAGATTGTATAGCCCCCCCTCCTTTTGTAGAGTTGGACCGGGTGATTGGTGGGCCATGTGTCATTTACTTACTACAGCTACAGTCCGCTCATGTGCATCGGCGGTTTCCCAGTAGTTAGTTGTTTCTAGACTGTTTCTATTGGCGGGGTGCCATGGGTGTGGGAACAAGCGTTAAGGCCAGAGAGGTTCATAAATTGAATACTACTGTCTACTGTCGTTGAGTTCATGCGGTGAAGCCCATCTCAGCAAAGAACGAAGCCGATCAAAGTGAAACCACACACGAAAGTGTCGGCCCAAAGGCAAAAGATCAGACGAAGAGACAGCGGTGCAACACTGTCACCCAAGACTTGGCCAGAAAGAGATCAGACACCCGCAATTTTTGTTATCATGTCAGCTTCCTTAGGCTGCCAGCGGAACAGAGACGCCAATTTAAAAGGGAACTTTTAATGCTTGAAGGTGACCTGATTCGATGGGGCCCTTAGCTTCTTTCTTTTTCATTGCGTGTTTTGACATCAAGAGAGTTCTTTGCTTTTTCAGGGTGGGCCTCGCAGAGCGCAAGCCCATCTCTGAGAAAGGAGTGTTTTTTTTGTGGGAGGGGTAGGCCAAGGTAGCTAGGTAGCTAGTAGAAGAGGCAGCTAGTACCTACAAGTAGCTTCTACTTAGGACGCAGGATAGCTCACGCTCGCACGAATGATTTGGTTTCTAGATTCTTAGGTAAACATAACATTAGAAGCTACTACAGAATCTTTGGAGTCAAACAAACCTGGAAAGGAATGAAGACTTCTACAATTTGTCTTGCTGGTACAACTGGTAATTAGCATTATTTGTTCGAGGTTCGTCAAGAAGGCTGCCAGATCTTTCGGAAAGGTTTCGCTAATCATGTCCGGTCCTCGGAATGCGAGTGCCCACCGTTGCTCCGACTTATTGTAGATGTTCTGGCAGTTTAAAGTTTCACTATGATCGATTTGTGAGCAAGATCCCAAAGCTGCGGAGGCCTTTACCATTTTGCAAGCAAATTGGGGTCATATGCACCATCTCCCATAGGACATGGCGGTCTTTAGCAGCATTCATTTCAGCGTATCAAGTGGAGTTGGTTCAGCTGACTCGAGGCCCGACAGTCGCAGCGTTTATCTTTTGGTCACTGTCGTGTCCATCGGGACACCAGAGGACCGCAAACCAGGAAGACTCAATACTCAAGAGAAGGAAGACGGTTTTGTTCTTGGCTTGGCCGCTTATTGCATATTGTTGGATCAGTACAACCCCTTGAGTTTAGGAGGGCAAAGGCTCAGAGTCTTTCACGGAGGCACAGAGAAGAAACCTAACGAGGTCAAGAGACGACCAAGGAACCAAAAAAGGAATTAAATTAACTATAATTTGAAGTTCTAATAGCTTCTTGTTACTACTAGTAAGGCACTTGTTACTAGTAACGAGGTCAAGAGACGACCCAGGAACCTGAAAATCTTGGCAGGTGGTCGTTGGAGACTCTTCCGGGATTGTCACGTTGCGGTTGAGCTCTGATGAGGTCAAGGCATGTGGCGAAACGATCCTTGCAATGTGGAAACCAGAAGATCCACACCAATCCAGCCATACCAGAGCCATACCTGCTAATGACCTGCGCAATTTCTTGTACTGGACTACTAGCAAGCTTGCCGCAGTCACCAAAGAGGGACGATTGGATTGGTGACAAATCAAACCACAAGGCCTGAACCTTTTGACCATTCCTTCAGCACCATAGGTTTGGGAAATGCTCACTAGTTCAAGATTCGTTTGATACCTCTTCACAAGGTATCCAAGTCATGCTTCAGAAGATTCATTTTCCCATAGGTTTAGCACGGCCAGGCCGTTGGAAGTGTGGGAGACGTTATCGAGATTCGAAACGGTGCTGTGAAGATGATGAAGGCAAGATTGGCAACATGCACGTGCACTGTGTTGACACCGAAATATGTCTTGACTTGTTCAGAGCTTTGTGTCACTTGCAGTCTAGGAGTCCAGGGTCGGCTTGATTGCGAAGGCGCAAAGCTTGTCCGCAGCCGTATTGTAGACCAATCCAGTCAGCTCTCATGTTTGGCGCTTGCTTTTCCACACCAGTCAAGGAGCTGCAGGGAGAGATTTCAAGATGTCAAACGCAGGTTATTGAAGTGCATGAATTGTATTGGTTCATGCATGTTCAGTCGTGGACACAAAACTGCAGAGCAAACGGGATAGAAGTTCAGACTCAGATATCAATATGTTGGGCTTTTTTTCGCATTTGCTTCTTTTCGCCTTTTTCCTGTTCGAGGGCAGATAGCGGGGAGGGCAAGCCCAGGAGGCTGGGGAGAAGTGAAGGCAGTAAGGATTTTTCAAGGAAGCTTCTCCAGTCTGAGGGTAGGACAAGCTTTCTTGAAGAACTGTCGCTGTAAAATGAAGCTTCCTAGTTTTTGTTGTATCCAGATTGAGCTCGACGTGTTGAGTCTTCCGTGTTTGGATTGAAGGGTTTGCACGAGCCACACTACATGTCCAAAATCCTACAGGCACAAACACTAAGCCGGTTTCAAATCACAAGCTTGCAAAATGCTGCACAGCAGTTTGTTGAAGCACCACATTTAGACCAAAAATCAAGCACGTAAAACACCTGGGCAAGTTACCTTTCAACCTGAAGCTTGTAGACTGACAGCACCCGATGCTTGTACCAGTGAATTATAGTGAACTGTTGAAAATAATCCAAAAATGGAGGAAAGTAGAACAGAACAAAGCCAGACCAGTGTGTTGGAATGTATTGGATTGATGGCAGGAGGGTCGCAGCAGCATGATGTCCATCATAGAGGTAAAGGCTGCACAGGTGACACACCCGCCACGACCTCAGCTAAATCAGCCAGGCAGGCTCATTCACCATTCATTGATATGCCTCGAAGCAAGTCCGCATCGACTTTCAAACATCATGCTTGAACGGATTTGAAGGACTCAATCTTTGGAAGAGCTCAATAGTTAGGAAGAGCCGTATACTCCTGCTTGAGTTTGGGCAGGACTGGAGATCCAAAGTTTTCTGTCATGCAGCCCTTCCCTGCGGCGATTTCAGAGAGGGATGCCGACCCATTTTTGATGTGTGCCTTTGGCCCAAGCCGCTAGTGACTGTAGTGGTCTGGAGTTGGGATTGGGTCCATCCATTCTTGAATGATTCGATGACATCCCCCATTCACAAGATGCAGAATCACAGGTTGTCAGAGGTTTCATTTGCGCATTCGTTTGCACGCAAGTGAAGCATCCTGAAAAGGTGATGAGTTTGGTCCTACAGAGAGCTCCGGCAAGGAGACTGACCCCGTTCTTTGACTATGTTCTTGTTCTTTTTTTGCTCTTTTGTGCAGTACCGCATTGTGAATACTTATGCAACATGCACTTGAAGTACAGAGGACATATTTCTGACATCAGATTCTAAGGATCGCTTTCCAGTTGGGTGGCACCCTCACTTGGGGATGGACATCATGACCTACTTGCGAGAAGGACGAGGGAGACATGCAGACTCCTTGGGCAATCGCGAAGAGCAGCTTGTTTGACGTTGGTTTGCAGTTCCTGTTCTTGCTGGGCGAGTTTGTGCATTTCGCAGGAGCTTAGAAGAAAAGTTTTGTCTATAAGCTTGACCAGAATCGACCTTCAGGTTTGATAGCCCGGGCTTTCAGTGGATCAGTGTGGGTAGTGGTATCGAGCATGCTGAAGGTGGCGGAACTGCAAAAGGCTTGGACCGGGGGATCCACTGTCTTGACTTGTTTTGCCTTTGCTTCTGATGGCTGTAAACTTCTCCACCGGATGCTGTTGACGGCACGACCACTTGGGGCTGAATTTGTTTCGCTCAGATTGATGTTGGTTTGGAATGCAAGGAGACCGACAGCACGGCTTTCAAATTTGGTTGAATGTGCCAAAGGTGCACAAGGCCGATGATCCTGAGCAGCTCGGAGATACTGTTGATGCATCGCAACAGCGATAAGATCATAGTGATCGCCTAAGGTATGGCACTGTGGGCGCAGAGCTTCTCACAGAGTTTGATCTCAGTGGTGGCGCTGGCCGAGCACGTTTGTTGGCTGGGCCATATTCTGGTCAGGCTTCCGGGCTAGTAAAGTAGTTCCATACTCTTTGGTCTATGCTTTATGTGTCAAGCGGAGCTGTGTGCCAACTATACTCTTGCGAGTCAACTAAACATGCTGAAACTGAAGAAAGGTGCATAGGCATCCTCACTAGTAAGCAGAAAGATTACCTTCACAAGGTATAAATGCCGCACCTTTTGCTGGGTTTTCTACCTAGTACTTATGGCCAGATTTGGGGCGCACCCTGGTGAAGGAAGGAGCCTTCAAGACCAAGCAGAGCGTGCAGATGATTGACTTTGAGGCGACTTGAATATCCTGCGCATTGTTTCGGTACCTGAACGTAAGGGTTTGTGAGAGAGCTTTGCCTAGCTGTAATCTTCACGCGATTCACTGGAGTCCAAGTTGAAGGTTACACCACGAGCTGCTTTTTGCCACCCTGTCCCTGACAATATGGAAACAGTGCTGGTGTATTGCTACAAAGGCTTGATGCATGGCTGGAGAGTGAGAGCATGAGACACAGCCAGTGCGTGCCAGAGTGAGTGAGACAAGACAAATGCCTAAGGCGAATTACGAGTAGGGGCAGAAGGCAAGACGAAGCTCAGCAGAATCAAGACAGATTGGGCGCGCACACTTCAAGTATACTCTAGTGAAAGGCCTCTGGTAAAGCTGATTGCATGGCGGCACATATTTGGATGTATGTTGGGATCCGGGACGGCTTAAAATCAACCTATGCAAGAACTAGTAAACCCTTCACAGTTTTGGGTTTGTTATTCACAGAGTTCAGAAGAACGACTGTGTTGGGCTGTAAGGCTTCCGGCCCAGCATGTTGCGAGACTGGATGGTCGCTCAACCAGTCGGGACCTGCTATTGGAATCTGGCGAGGCTGCGGGCTGCGGGCTGCGGGTCTGAAACGCTGTGATATCATGAATGTGATATGTATATATATATAATATCTTCATGAATCATGGTGTTCTCAAGTTCGGCTGTGTCGTAGGATGGGGCTGGCTGTATTCTCTTTGCTGGCAAACCAATCAACGAGCCGAGATTTGGTTGCAATGAGAGAAAGACTTTTATGCGTGATCATGTTTTTACTCGCAGGGTCGCAAGAGACAGAGACGGAGTGACCTCGTTTCCGCAGCTTTTTGATGCACAGCTTGAAAAGGTTTGACACCACCATTTCATGTCGCTGCAGTCCTACAGATTAACAGAATGCTAGCTTGGTCCAAGGATTGCATGGCACGGGCCATTTGTTGCCAGTGACAAGAAAGAGCTGCAAAAGGCTTTTCGAGCTTACCAGGACAGCCAGAATCAATGGTTCATTTCACTCCCCCGTTTGCCACGGCCACCCAACAAGGTGATTGGTCACTGCCCACCCACTGACCTAAATACTGTATTACATTGTATCACTATGATAAAGAATACTGTGAGTGGGTGAGGACAATGTCCAAGCTATGCAAGAGAATCAAGAACCTGGTCAAATCTCAAACTGTATGTACCTACTACTCTGCATCCGCTAGATCTACTACAAATTTGTACTGGTGTTTTGCTGCAACACCACAGTGTGCTGAAGAACTTCTGGAGTCACGAGAATCCAACAAGGCACAAGCAAAAGCGACTGTGCCTGAAACATCCTCAATGTGTTGGAAAGCTCAACTTGTTTGAGGCACGCATCCATTTCTTTGTCTTTTATGCCCTCGGTTGGTTGTTTTCTTTGTGCCTGGCCGTGCGCCCCATTTTCAAGTACACAACAAGGACGGCAGCTTTCCACCCAAACGGGTGCCCTGGGATTACCGCCGCGCTGCTGCTGCTCCGAAATCCTGATAGTGAAGCTTGCGCTAAACAGTTGGAAGTATGTTCAAGTGCCGATGCCTCATTGATACCATTCATGCATTGGATTGCAAACAACTGCTGACTGCAAGATATTGCATCATGCCATTGATACCTGCAAAAGGTGTTCAGCTTCAAGCAAGGAGCATGTTATGTCCATTCTGGTTCTCGACCACCAAGGACCGTTTTAGACTTGTGATGACGGCACTAAACCAATCAGAAATCCCTGGAGAAATGATGGGATTTCTTTCAGTGCTGGTCCAGGTCATTTGGTTGAAATCTTCGACCAGCTTGTTGCTCAATTGCTTATCAAGCTGGTTTGACTGCAATGTACAGCTTTGCCAAGTCAAGACTGAAGATTGGCCAGGCTACATGTGAACTAAAGCCGCAGGTCTGCATGGCATCAGCAAGATTGAACAAGTAATCGAACAAAAATAATCCTCATCCTTACACAAAAACAATCATGTAAACGAGAAGACGTGTGTGAATTTGCTTCGGAGCTTGGAAGACATGTTTACCTTAATCAGCTTTCGAAAGGAAGCGTTGAAATGCTGGCTAACTGCTACTCTTGTTGTTGTCGCATTGTCTTTGCAGGGCTTCATCCGCCTCATTGTGGGAAAGTCGCTAACTAAGTCAAGATAGGAATCGAATAGCGTCGGATGAAGAGAAAAGCATTGCAGCAGTTGCAACATTTATCCAGGATACAACCGTCACATTTGTTAGAGTCGAATACGAAGCGTGCATCAAAAGGTGGGGCAAGATTGCCAAACACGATGGAGACACGCCTGTGACTCCCAACAAGGTGCAGCTGAGGAGAACATCTTTCCAATGTTGGCACAACACAGGATACAGTTCATGTTCAAACCGTAGTATCTCTACACAGAAGAAGAGGCAAAGCAGTCATAGTAGTGATGCTGTGTTCGTTTGGAAACTGTGGTAGTATTATTGTTGTTTGGCGGCGAGGCCAAGGATGTGTCCAGCACGGAGTATGAGTTGGTGGCCGCATGAGTATTTGAGTGATGCCCCTTTGGGCTATTTGCCGTCTGTGGGGTGGACTTTAAAGCTCCGAAAAGCTGGACGTGACATCGGAAGTCAGGTTTCTGGCACCAAAGTGGAGGTGTTTTTGACATTGTATGTATACCGTTTTCAACTAGATTGAGCATCGCGTTTGTTCATTGTATGGAAGAAATCGATTGGATCCACAGTATTAAATATTAGGTTTGGTTTAAATTAGGTGGGATTGATGAAACAATAGGTGCCTTGAATCTGGACGTGAATATCTGCTTGGCTTTCAATCTACCTACCGTAAAATCAACATAATGCCAAATTATTTAGACAGCGATTGATGAATCAAAAATTTAATGTTTGTATGAAATATGTGCTTTTGCATAATGACATAATAAAGAAACAATATAAACGTTACTGAATATATTAAATGAAAGAATTCTTGCAAATAGCTTATTTACATATATGTTGAATTAAGATAAGCGCCATTGCCAGATCAAGTCTTGGCAGCCATTTCACTCGGTCCTTTCCACCATGACAAGTCGGAACCGCGGTCTGTGAGAACATGTTGTATTGGCTTGCCGTTGCAATATTTGCATTTTGGATGTTGGCAAACCCGGTCCCAATTCCGGGGGGTGTATCGGACGTTTCAGCTCCATCAACTACAATCTATACACCTGGCGTGAGGGTCGCCATCCCTTCTTCACAGGATGGCGGAAGTGCATTTTCCACAAATGCACAGACCAAAGCCTGCACGAAGGCTAGTGAAGTCTGGGCGATGTATGGCTACGGCCACGTGCAGCACCAATCTCGTATTCGACGTATCAAAAGGTCATTTTGCAGAGCTTGCAAAAGGCCTATGATAGCTGGACATACTTCATACCATGGTCGGACTCTTTGGGCTGCGGATGTCCCTTTTCGATTGAGGAGCAGGCTGACGTCCCACACCTCCTGCACCTTCCTCTTCCCTTCGACGAGGACCCTCTGCTGAACGCCCTGTCCTGCGGCTCCTGTCCTGGAACGCCTCTCGAGGCTTGAACTATTAGGAGTGGTTTTGCTGGTGTGCAGGCCGCACTGAAGACGTGATTTTGGCTCAGGAAACCGGATGGTCTATGACTGGCTAATGGCAGACAGATTGTTGGTATTGCATCCACAACCATTCTGCATTTGTTATCAGTTTGAAGAGCTTTTCCATAACCTGGGTTAGTGCCCCAATAGATGGCAGGGCTCGATTAAGCGGTGTATTAAAAGCACCTACTGTGATTAAAACGTGACTCTTAGGGATGTAATTGACTCCCTGTGTGAGTCTGTGCCACAGGTCTTACCTAGCTTGAAGGAGTCTACGAATAGGTCGTGTGGTACCCCAAGGCGTCTGGTATACCGCATAGATTTGCACATGGCAATCACCAATCCCGGATTGACTTCGCTTTTCTTCGAACTTTTCAGATTCGCTGGATCACATTCGAGCACGAGTTGATTGCTACTTTGAGCGCATTGGAATTCATAATGGCCCTCAACATAGGCCCACCTTCTACGGTGGCATGCAATACGTAAACCCACTGCTCATGCTTAATCCATTGACCGGTTTCGATTGCACTAGGAAATGATGGATGCCACACTTAGGTGGCCTCAGTTTGAGCAAGCTGTCCGCAATTGTATCCTTAGTCATCAACACAAGCATTCGATCGACCCAATTTAGAACTGCCTGGACATGGAACATCAGATTAGCCAGTTGTATTTTGATCATTTTCTACTTGTTAAGTCCGTTACGAATCCTGATGCACAGATTCAATCCATGTCCGCTCGCATGTGGCATGACCGTAAACAACTTCGATTGGTGTTCGTTGCGTCTGTGAAAACCTTTTTTTCACAATTGGAAGCATTGCACCCGGTTTACTAAATTACATGCCCAGATCCGAATCTATAGTCGGATTAATAAAAGACGGAAATTTGAACGGTTTTTGCAAGATAATGGGGAGAATGTCATGACCAACAAGATGCATGAATGGTATCGGAACATTCGTAGGTTGTGCCCCAAACAACCTTTCCGCAGGATCCAGATGCATGACCCTCATGGATCCAGATGCATGACCCTCATGGAGCACCCATGATCCCGTACCAGGAATTTGTTTCATTGATTGATTATTTTGGCATGCTATTTCGAGACGACGCCTTTGATTTTGCTCCTCAACCACTGAGTCGGCTCCCGTTCACTTAGGCTGACCTTGAACATCGTCTCAATAGATTGCCCATCACCAAAGCGTTGGCCCTAGAAGGATTTCCTGAAGTGGTCTGGCGACACAAGCCGCATATTATGCTTGGGTCTTGAGTCGGGGCACGCCGCCCTAGTAGTGGTCCATTGGCTGGCTTCACCTATTGAATAAACCCAATAAGAAACCCAACAAGCCACCTAATAAGCCCTGTCTTCTTCTCGTGTTTGATCACTGTCGGACGGTCTAAGTTCTATGTCACCAGCACACCAGAGATTAGGGGCTTTGGGGAGGGATTCAAATCTTATTCGATCTTGAAAAGGCTTTCGATGCCATTGACCGCAAGCTCGTGATTCATGCGCTCGGTCTGTATGATTTGGATCATGATCTTAGGCTCCTGGTCCACTCTTGGCTCCGCTACAAGTCGATTCCGGGCATTTTGTTGGACAAACCATTCATTGTTGGCCAATTATTGTGCATTTTGCCACTTAGTTGCGCGTGCCCATTCGATTCGAAAGCATTCTGGTGAACAGCATCAGGGACTTCTGGTCTTTGAGGCACTGTATCGTGACCATGGGTTTCAACGTCGAGTGGAGGTAGAGACGAGGATTCGTTGCTAGACTTTCCGTTCGGCAGGAGGATGCCTTGGCACAACTTAGTCTGGATAAGTCGCAGCAGCATCATGCCGAGTATGCTGGCCAAAGCGAATAACCAAAAGCAAAATGGCGACGTCTCTATGCCCCTCCGGATTACGATGTTCCTTCATTATTTTTAGGAGTTGGTTTAGCGGACCAATAAATTGCAGCTGGAGGCAAAAGACGACGCCTTGATATAGAATCTCCGCTCCAAGGATATCTTCACCGAGGACAATAAATTGGCCTATCTCGCTTGGGACGCTTAGGGCAGATGTTGAAGGCCAACAAAACTCCACCGTTGACTTCCGACGAGATTCGAATACTACTGGACTTGGATAATAATAGTCGGTGGTTCACAAATTCTTAGCCGTCCATCCCGTGAACTAGGAGAATCTATTTCAGGATGCGCACCGGAAGCCATAGAGCTTTATTAACACCAGTTGAAGTTGATCGGCAATGGTATTACCCAATTGGCACTCCTGAGGGTCCGGCTGGCGAATTTGCAACGTTCGCCCCTCGCCAATGCAATCTCCCAACGGTGACGATTTCGATTATGGTAGCTAGGTTGACTAATGTTGGGTCGACGTATTATATTAACATTGCGCTTCTTGCTTAGGTTTGGAGTTGTATCATGAGCTCGAGTTTCAACACAGTAATTTGGGGGCCATGGGAATTACAATTGTTGAGTATGCTTGTGAGCCATGCAGGGGAGGTTGTGAATCTATGTGACGATTGCTTTTTAGGCCGCCTGCTTGCTGATTGGTTTGAAATTCATTCGTTTTTAGATCAGCATGACGCCGGCAAATTTGCTGGCTGGTTCCGATAGAGGTTATTGGAAAAGACCTTGCCGCAATATATGTAAGGAGGATGGAGTACTAGACTTACGCATTCCATTGAAGATAAGGCCACTGTTTTGGCACTTGTCCTCTTAGTCTGCATTGTAGACGGTTCCGTGATACCGCAACAGCACTAGCAAGAACCATTTATTTATGTCTTTATATGTAATTTACTATGGATTACCTTCAAATTTCTTGTTTTCCTACCATTGGTACTAAAAGTCATTGCTCGGTTGAATGGGATCGACGTGTCTCTTTTTAAGTGTTAGTGTTTCGTGCTAACCAAGGCCTTTAGGTGGAATAATATGATTTTATTGCGACGGTCGGCGTTATTTAGAAGTGTAATATAGTGGAATTGCGTTGGAGTGTGATTATGCCCTTCGGTTGTGATTTTATGTTGGTTAGATTCATTTATTTTCTGTGGATTGCGCCGTGTCGTTTAATGAATTTTTCTTGGCGCCGACCACTTCAAAAGTTTTAGAAGAATTTAGATGAATTGTCGGATGTATTTTGCCGATTTTGATTGCAAGAAATTGGAGCCTCGACACATTCGATGTGTCCGGCAGGATGCTAATCCATCGCGGCCTAATATGGGTAGGAAATTAAAATATTATTATATAGAGAAGTGGATATTGAATTGTATGTAGATTGTTTTTAATTAATTCATTTAAATTATATGAAAATATTAAATAGAAATATTATTCGTCGATTTATAATGAATGTTCGTTGATTTAAGATAATGAAGCCAAAATAGGGAGAATTCCGGACGAATTTTTTAATATTTATAAATATTCGAGATTCTTGAGGCTTAAAAAAATGATATTAAAAATTAATGAGTTTTGTTTTGGATAATAATATAGTTTATTGTTAATGGTGTTTTATTTTGTTTAAGATTTTTTTGTATTATTGTTGGTAATTTTTTTTTATATTTTTTATAATATTTTTATATAGCATTTCTATGTATTTGTTTTGTAGGTTTGTTATTGTTGGTGTTCGTATTTTTTTGTATATTTTTGTTTATTTATTTCTTAGATTTGTTATTGGTGATATTTAATATTTTCTATTGATTATTTTTATGTATTTATTTTATAGGTTTATTATTATTGATTTTTTTTTTTCCGTTGGTCGTGTAGCATTTTAATTCGTTTGTCGATTTCTTTTATATTATTTGTTTATTTTCATTTTTTAGGTTCGGTGTTTGTATTGGTGGCATCCGGTCTTTTTTTTTCTAATTTATTTGTTTCTTAGGTGATTTCTAAATGTTGTTTAAGATTGTTCGCTTTGTTGTCGGATAGTTGTCCGGCTTATTTCCCTTGGTCTTTTTTTTATTGGTTATTGTGCTTTTTGTTGGTTATTGTGTCCGCCTTATTTCACTTCTTGTTGGTTATTGTGTTCGCCTTGTTTCCTTTTATTCTTTTTTTGTTTCCGGTTTTGTTTCTTTTCTTGTGGGTCATTGTGTTCGTTTTGTCTTGCTTTTGTTTCGTTTTATTTCTCTTTTGTTTTTTTTTGTTTGCTTTTTTGCTTTTCTTGTTGCTCTCTTTCTTGGTTATTGTATCCGTCTTATTTTTTTTTCTTTACATATGCTTCGTCTCTCGCCCTCTCGCTTGCAATCCTTAATATTTGTCTTTTAGCTGTTCTGCCCTGCAATTCTTTATATTTTCTTTTCAATGATGATCTGGGCACTCCGCCCACACGGCGTCCGTATTCGTGGAAAAAATGCCGGCCTCTTCCTTGGCGCTCTCCATGGACGAATCCCCCTTCGGAGACTCGATGCTCGGCGCACCACTAGCAGCCGCCGCCGCGCCAGCCGACTTCCGCGACATGGTGGCCAACAACTTGGTCCTTCGCATAAGGAATCCAGGGTGTCATCACCGACCGAAACAAATTGGGCTCATAACCCGCGTGTGCCTTTGCGGCACCTTTTTCAGCCAAACAAAAAGGGGCTTCGGTCGTACATTTTCGATTTGTGCGGTTGCGTGTCGCTTACAACCCTTTAAATTTGTCTCGTCTCGCTGTGTCTACATTTGTCTCCCAGCTCTGGACTGCTGTGTCCGCCTCTGCCTTGCAATCCTTAATCTTATATTTGTCTCCCAGCTCTGACTGCTGTGTCTGCCTTGCAATCCTTTATTTGTTACCCAGCTCTGGGCTGCATGTCGCTTACAATCCTTTACATTTGTCTCCTTGTGTCTACATTTGTCTCCCAACTCTAGACTGCCGTGGCCGCCTCTGCCTTGCAATCCCAGCTCAGGACGTCGCAAGCTCTAGTTGCAGAGTGTTCCGATTTTGAAAAACACAAGCTGTTTGGGGGCCTACGGTGGTGTAATTTGTGCGTATGATATTTTCCGAAATTTGGATATTTTCGTTTTACGTTATAGTTTGTAATTTTGTTTATATTTATCTTTGTCTACGGTTACATATACATGTGATATTGTTCTTCTAGATAGTTATAGCTAGGTGGTTTTTATTTCAATTAAGAATGAATTGGCTGCGCGCACTTTTAACATAGGGTGCCCGTGTTTGCTGGGTGTCCGTATTGTGGTTGGTTGCGAGAGGGTGTTGGTGCTATAGGTGTTGGGCGTTGGTGGTGGTGTTGTGAGTTGGCTCGGCGCATTCGAGATAGGGTGTCGGGGTGTTGTTGCAGGGCCTTATTACTAGACGAATGGCCGTATATATTTTGAAGCCTCAGTGTTGGCGCTGCTGCCGGATGTGTAGCCTCGCGCACTTTGGAGCTTGGGTGTTGGTAATCGATGTAGGGTGTTGGTACCGCTGTGGGGGGCCCGCTATTAAATATGGGGTCGTGTGGGCTTGGTTCGCTGCTAGGTGCGTGGTAGCGCACGTTTTGGGGGATTTGGGCATTATTGCCGCCCAAGCTTGGGTGCCAGATGTGCGGCCGCGCGCGCTTTGGAGCGTAGGTGTTGGTGACCGCTGGTGCCTCCCCCCACGTGGAAGGTCAACAAGATCAACAACATCTGAGGCGCCGTTCAAGAATGATTTGCGGAGAAGGGAAGTACGAGTAAGAGTGATATAGTTGAAGTGGTAGTGGTAGTGGTGGTCGCTGTCATCTTTGTATACAGTGGTATTGGCGGCGATGGCAGTCGTAGCTCGTGGTTGGTCGTATGCATCATCGTAGTAGCATTGTAGCAATATCGTCGTAGTTTCGTGGTAGCATAGTGGTAGTAACTACGTCGTAATGTGGTCGTAGTATCGTTGTACCATCAGCATAGTATCATCGTAATATCGATTTTGTATTATCCTAATATTATCGTAGTATCGTCGTCATCGGCGCCGTCGTCGTAGTTGTAGCAGTCGTCGCCGTCAGTGGTAGTGATAGTAGTGGGAGCGGCGGTAGTAGTGGTCGTGGCAGTGGTCGTGGCAGTGGTGGTAGTAGTAGTTGTCGTAGTAAGTAGTAGTCGTAGTAGCAAGGAATAGTAGTACTAGTTGTTGTTGTTGTAGTAGGAGTAGCAGTAGCAGTAGTAGTAGCAGTAGCAGTAGCAGTAGCAGTAGTAGTAGTAGTAATAATAATAGTAGTAGTATTGGTAGTAGTCGCAGTAGCAAGAACAAATAACAATAGAGATAATAGCGATAGCAATAGTAATAGCAATAGTAGTAGCAATAATAGTAAAAATATAAGTAGGCGTAGTAGTAGCAGTAGTAGAGCAGTATGCGTAGCGGTAGTAGAGCAGTAGTAATAGCAGTAATAACAATAGTAATAGAGCAGCAATGGCAGTAGTAGTAGTAGTAGTAGTAGTAGTAGTTTAGTAGTAGTAGTAGAAGAAGGGGAAGGAGTTAGTTTTAGTTAATAGTTAGAATTTAGGAGTTTGTAGGTAGGTAGGTAACTAGTTAATTAATTAAGAGAGGGGAGCGTTGTGAGCGGCGCGTTTTTCGATGAACATGAGCATTTTTCAATTTTTCATGTGTTTTCTTGAGAATGATTGATGTGTCTGACATTGCCTGGAAGGATTTGTTTGTTAGCATTACTATTTATGAAGGATTTAGGAAACGTTATTTGTAGCATTCGTCTGTTGTAGTAAACTCCGCCATGCAGTCATGCCTTTGATCTCATCTAGAACTTTTAGGGCGACATCAACTTTTCTGACTTTAGTACTAGCTACAAATTGGCATGCGAACGCAAGGATTTGTAGTATCTTCCCGCCCCTTTTGGTCTGAAGGTTGAAGTCCCTAAGGAAACGACTATCTAAATCGTCATCATCAAAAAATCCGAGGGTGAAATCATGATATTGAAATATTTGGTCTGTCCGGGAAAAATCAAGGTAACCTTTTTTAAACAGCTTATCTACGGTAAGGGCTTTCAATCTATGTGGATGCAGCCTTCCCCGAAAGGTGGCAGGAAAATCTTGCAGTATTATTTGGAGAATTTGGGTGGACGTATCTTCAAGTGCTTTGAGCTCACTTCCTAGGCAAGTCGCAAAGGCCCAAAGCCCGACAGCAGCTTTGAGGAGAAGGACGATGATGACATCGATGTGGACTTTGATCAAGTTTTGGAACAACAACTTGAAAGAAGTGTCGACCTACCAGACTCGACGCTCAACTACGGAAAGCCGGAAAAGACCGGCATCCAAAAAGTAGTGTATTCAAAGAAATCATCTCTGTTGAGCTTGCGTGAGCACAAAAAATGTATCTTGTACCTGTCAGCAAGTCATGCAGTTTCAAAAATTCACTTACCTGCATGTGTTTGCGTCGCAGTGCAAGGCTTGAAAAATTTCACTTCCAAGGAAATTGAAAAATTTTAAAGTATCCCAGGACATCTCAAAAATCCAAAAGTCCAATATTCTAAAATTACAATTTTCCAAAACAATTCTGCACAGACCATGGGGGGAAGAGGGGGTGAGGCAAAGTCCTGGCACAAATGGTTTTTTTGGTTGTTTTGGAAAATTGGAATGTTGTAAAATTGGAATTTTGGAAATTGCCTTTTGGGGGGGGGTGAGGCAGAATAGGATTCTTGCAGTGGTAGAAACACAATACAAACATAGAAACAAAATACAAACAAAATGAAACAATGCAAAAACGCACCGCTCAGAACGCTCCTTTCTGTTAATTAATTAGCTGATTAACGAAATAATCAATTAAATAGTTAGGTAGTTATATATTTAGGTAGTTGATGCATTAGTAATGCATTTGTAGTTGTAATAGTATGAATAATAGTGGAAATATTGTTATATTTAATTTTAATATTGAATAATATTGATTGTATAATATTAATATTTCTATTATTACTATTAGTATCAATAATCGTAATAACTATATATATTATGATAATATTAAATATATCGAATAATGTATGAATTATATTTTTGAATAGATGTATATAGAAATATATTATATATAGAATATATGGAATAGTTATTTTTTGTAATATTTAAGATAATTTTTGTTATTTACGTGGTATTTATTTCTATTATTATTGGAAATTGATTATTATCGAAAATTAGAATTTTTGAAATCAATAAATATTTATAGAATACGTTGTTGATATTTATATATTATAAATTTCTTTTGTTCTGCGCTAAGCGTATTTGCTTATGGATGGTTGTATAAAAATTGGATTGGAAATATTGTGGATTTTGTTGAAAGAATGCATTCGATTTCGTGAGATTTTGATAACATATATTGATGGTATTGAAAATGGAATCGAAGAAAAATATATTTCGATTATATGTTTTATCTATATATTTATTATATATCTGTGATTTAGAAATTCTATAATCGAGAAATTGAATAATAATTATAAGATTCTATAGATGATTAAATATATAATTATTGCAATGATGATAATGAAACTTTCAAATAATCGTAATAAATGATATATATGATTTAATTTTAAGAAATTTATATATATATTTTATAATATTTAAAATGAAAATTAACGATTTACGATATTTAAAAAATATTTTTTATATATTTATTTATGTGTTATAATAATAGCATTGAAATAATTCTTAAATATTATAGGTTGGAATTGATTGGAAAAGAAATAGAAAAATATCGTAATGGAAGAAAGATCCATATATTAATTAAAATATATACATAGATATATACATAAATAAAGTAATGTATATATTCTTTTTGTATGTCTTAGGAATTAGTAAATCGTATAAATGGAATAATTATTAAGGTGATCTATTTGCGGCTATGCGATCTGAATATTTAGTATTCCGATTTATGCAACAAATTTTGGTAACAATTTTTCTTCTGAAAGGATTAAATTAATATTAATCAAATCTATGAGGAATTTCGTTATAATAATTAATTCGAATCTAGGATTGTATGTTATTTCTATAATTCAAAAAAAAGTATAATGAATATTATTAATGAATTATTGGATCCGTAGAAATGAATTATAGAAGATATATATGTCGAAATTCGATTTTTCAACATTCCAATTCTATTCTTAATCTAAAAATTCAAATTTTAAAATCTGAGATCCGAAACATAAATTTAAATATTGAATTATGTCCTCTCTAAACTCTTCTCCGCAGCAGCCACGCTTTTTCGAAGC
>CAXAMN010006014.1:192866-222092 GCA_963970005.1 Durusdinium trenchii
AATGGCCTGACTTTTTGCCTCTTGCAGGCTTCTTCAGGACCATCTTGTATGGCCTGATTGTTGCCTCTTGTAGGCCTCACCCCTCCATCTCTCTGCAGGAAGAACAGTGGAAACCACCACCACAGGACTCACTCCTTCCACTTCCTGCCACCCTGGCGAAGCCGCAAGACGTTCAAACGCCAAAAGAACGAAACTGGGGCCATTGCACAGGGGTAAAGATGACTGGTTCAGTTGAATGTTGCTCACATTGAAGCACCGCTTTGGGCTTTTGACACAAAACTACGCCCACTGGCCAGCGTGACACCAGACTGAGGTGGTCCGCAGGAGCCAAGCCACAAACAGGGTGAAACTGCTTCAGTGCTGTCAAGAGGTGTCCCCAACTGTTCATCCCTCTTGGCAAGAAAAACAGGCACAATGAATTCCGCCACCTGCTGTCGGCCTGAGCCCCGCTGGCTCTTCTTGCTAGCCTTCATGAGCCCTGCTGGCCTTGTCTGCAAAGTTCCATCGGCTGATGGTCCAGAGCGGGAACATGTAGTCGTCCATAGCGAGCAGGTAGGCACTACACCTCCACGCTACCTTGTTGAGCCTCTTTGAACTGCTCCTGCCTTTTGCTAGCACACCTTTGGACACCATTGAGTCCAGCACATGAAAGAAGCGAAGATGCTGTTTCGATCGGGTCCGCGCCCTCCTCTTCAGGAAGACGGCTACGGCCAACAGCTCCAATTCATTGATATGGGCTTCTTGGCGCCATGCATAAGACATGACCGTCCGCCATTGCCACCTCATGGCCAGGTAAGGCTGCTCATGCAGCCGCCCATCCACCTCGAGGAATGACCTGACGTCAGATCCTCGGTAAGTTGCCTGCCTCAACATGGCGGCTAAGTGCTCTTTCTCCTTGCCCTTGGCCATGAAGCTCTCTCTCAAGGCGAGGCTCTCCGACATTGGGCCCGCTACATCAGGGTCCGCCAGCCGATTGGTAGCCAAAGCCAACTCTTCAAGGAAGTGAGCCTCCCTGGCCTCCGCCACTGCGGCATCAAATTGCCCATCTGCCTCGATCTGCTCACGCACAGCACGGGCGTAGGCCACACACATCTCCCAGGGGTATTCGGCCTCTTCCTCGGTATCAAAACGAAGCGTGCCGTCAGGGAGCTCCTCAACTTCATAGGACCGCAGGCCTGGGTGGCCAGGGCAATCCATCGACAAATGCCTCTGCAGTGAGGGGAGGTCACTCAAGATTGCAAACCACTTCTCCCTCTCTCCCCCGAAACAGCAGTGCGAAGCAATCGAATACTTCATTTCCGGCCACTCTTCCATATCCTTCACCAAGCGAAACTCCCACAACCAGGACCGGCGTGGGTGCTCTACCGACCAATAGCAGCGAGTTCCTCTCCTGTCTTCTTTGCCTCTCTTTAAGGCCTTGAGCATCATTTGGTTGGAGCGACGCACCCTAGCTTTCATGTCGCTCTTGAGCCAAGGATAACCCATGACGTGGTGAGCGTCTCAAACCGGCTGAGGCCCCCGAACTTTTCGCCCATCCCTCAACGTGATGGGGCGACCACGGGCCCGGCTGAAGAGCTTGCATTCCGGGGCCCAATGCTCCATTGCTAAACACGGGTCCTCCATCAGATCGGCCAGGGTCTGCCTCCCTTCCTCTGTGAAAAAGTCGTCACCGAAGTACCAGTCATATGGCGGCTGCACCTCGACCTTTCCCACCATCGCCACCGCATGGCTCAGTGGGGCTCTTCGCCCTGCGAATCTCTCGCCGAACTTGGGGATCCTCCACGTTCTCCTGGGGCAGACCTCCTCACCTTCCCGATGCGTTAGCACACACGAGAGTGAACAAAGAGTTGCACCGCACTCCGCAGGGCACGGGTAACGGTCATGCCCAGGGATATCTTTGCCGCATTGAGCACAGACTGCCGGGTCCCTCTCGATGGTGCACGGTGCTGCTTGAAACTCAACGGCAGTCGCAGCTCCGCCTCCTGTGGGCGATGCATCTGTGACCGACACCTCTGGGTCGATCCTCGCCTTCAGGTACGTATACATGAGCGGCGTGAGCAGGACCATGATAGCAACCTCATCCCAGGAGTCTGGCTGAGGAACCGCCCGATCATTGTGCCTGGTCCTCTCATTGATTTCTCCGAACACACTCTCCAGGATGGCGAAGAGGGGGCGCCTGAAGCAACGAAGTGCCTCAACTCCGCCTCTGACCACTTCTCCTTGGCCAACAGAGTGGCGCCCAAGGTGACCACCTCGACCATCTTCTGCACTGAGAGGCCATAACGGCCCTCTTCTCCGTCTAGTTCACCCCCCTGGAGGGCTCCCAAGGTTGAAGCCACCAGCCGCTTGCCATCGTTCAGTGGCAGTGCCAAGTCCTCACACACCCTTAGGAAGCGCTTGTGGCGCTCAGACATGTCAGCCTTCACCACTTCTTCGCAACCTTTCTTGAACTTCCTCAGCTGGTCATACGAGTCCAAGTAAATGACCGTCAGGTCATCACCTGCAGGCAAAGGCTGAGTCTTGGCCACCTCAGACTCTGGCGGGATGTCGGCCTCCTTGAAGACTAACGACCTCACAATACTTTGCACCACGGCCACACTGCTGATCCAGCCCATAGGCAGCACCGCCATTGCAGGGTACACTGCTTTTCCCGGCTCTCCCCCCAGCAAAGCTGCATCCACCGGTTTGTCAAAGGCCATGAACTTATGCCACACCGGGGGCAGGCGGAACAGGTTAAAGCAACTCGTGAAGTCCTCCGAGTCCACTAACCAAACCTCTTCCTCCTCCTGTTCAAGGAGGGTAAGCTGCCCGAGATACGGCAGGAGCTTGTCATCGCCCTCCAGACGGTCTTGAAACATATTGCTTGGGATCAGGTTGCTGATGAACCGCTGGGTGCTTATCATCTTTCCATCAACCTTCTTCTCCTTCTTCACGGCCCCTGCGCCGTTGAGGACAGGACGTCCCTTCTGATCCTTGAAGACGTCATCCACCTCCACCGCTACCATCAGTCCACGCTCATACGCGGCTTGGACCACCTTGTTCCACTCCTCATCCGAGGCCCTCACTCGCGACTTGTGCGGTTCAGCGGGCCACTCATGCACTGGCTTGAGGCAGGAAGGGGGGTCCAACAACTTCGCTTTGAGCTTTTCAGGTAAGAAGGCCAATGCATCTTGGACCGCTGCCTGGCCCATCTTCGGCCACGCAGCTATCACTTTGTCAGCTCTGATGTCTTCCATCACCACCACCGGTTCACCCTGGTAGTCAAAGCGCACGGCAGCCAAATGCCTTGCTGTCTCTTCAAAGCGACCACACCTCAGCTTTCGCACCTCCATGTAGTCCAAAGCTCGCCTCAGGTGGTCCACGGTCAACTTCTGGGACTGCGTGAGCTCCTTCCGGACCTCTCGCGCGCACCACCCTCCTTGGCCCTGCGGCCTTGCCAAGTAGTTGAGAGCGCACACCATCGCGGCCACTCCTTGTGCCCTCGGCCCCCCTGAAGCCTGGAGATAGGCTATCACCGCCTGCGGGTTAATGGGCAGCAGCTCGTCGCCCCGCACTGACTTAGAGGACTTGTCCTCGAGAGGCGCTCCTTGATCCTTACCCCACTGCGCCAGGCGACTCAATGGCGTGTCCTTGCCCTCAAACGTCCTCCACAGGCCATAGAACAACTCAACTGGTGTCCGTTCTTCTGCCAAGTAGCCCTTCAAGCTTCCTTCAACCACTGCCACGGGGGGCTGAGGTGGAGCACTGGCGATGGTCTTCGGCTCCAGTTCCTCTTCTCTATCTCCTTTGCGCTTCCTCCGCCTTCTCCTCTCACTTTTCTCTTCAGGCCTCTTCTCACCTGACTTCTTCTTGGGACTTTGCCCCCTCTCAGGGCGTTGCAGCCTTTCAGCCAGAGCTCCAACCTGCTTGCCAGCAGGCCCAGCGCGGTGCCCAATGTCCTCATCCTCCTGTGAGATCTCATCCCCAGATGGGCCCCACCAGGGGACTGTTCCCGGGTGAAGACCGCAGACTGCCCCTGGCGGGGACACCTTTTCCTCCTTGGCTGGGTTGACTCCCCCGCACTCAGGGAGCCTACGTCCTATTTCTTCCGGCGGAGCCTTGGGGACTGGTGGTACGGCACCCTTGTGGTGCACTGCGACAGCCACGCCAGCTTTTGGAACGGCAGGGGCACTGCGGGAGCCTGCCTCGGGCTCACCAACGGACTCCCCTTGAATCCTGACTATGCCACCTCCTTCGAAGAGCCCTCGATCACGTCGGACCTCCTTGGCCCTTGCACGCTCCGCTGCTCCGGCAAGCTCGCCAAACAGGCCTTCCTCCACTACCTCTTCACTAGGGGACGACGGCTCGTCTATGCCCTTCTTCTTTTTCTTTGCCAGACGAGCCTCCTTTGCATGCTCTGGGTCTCCGCTGGTTGCTTTTCTCTTCCGTCCTACACCTCCTAAGGAGGGTGAATCTTTGACCTTCTTTTCCTTCTTCTTCCCCTTTTCCTCAAGGGCAATTTTCTTCTTCCTTCTGGCCTCCTCCTGCTCAATCGCCGCTCTCTTACCCTTCGTGGCGTCCTTCTTACCTGCGAGCTCTCGCTCGAGCTTCTTCACTTCATCACGGGCCTTCAACAACTTGGCCTTTAGGCCCTCCTTCGTAGGGCACTCCTCCATGGACCCTTCAGATTCGTCTTCCGAGCCTTCCTCACCTGGGCTAGCCCAGGGTGAAACTGCCTTTGCTTCAACAGGCTTCGGTGCCATCCCCCTCTTCTCCAGGTAATCATGGAAGGACTTCGACATCTCCTTCTCATGCGCCCAGGCCGGTACCCCGCCGTCGATCTCCTTCTGGGTGAGCACCCGGAACTTCTCCACATGGATGGAAGCACCTCGACGAGTGACCTTGCAGTCATGGGATGATTCCTCGCAGAAGTGATAAGCACATTTGGATGCGAGCTTCTTGTCACCTCCCTTCGCTTTCCACCACTGCATGTGGGCGTCACTGGCCCCGATGAACTTTGCGGTCACCCAGTGCCCCTCGTCGTCCGTTGACAGGGCAGCAGCTATCTCCAGGAGGATCGTACCTCGGGCATGGCTATCACCATCCCGGACAGCACCTTCCACCAACTGCCCTGTCTCAAATCTGTGAGCCATCCATCTTTCTCTGTCCACACCCCCCGCCACCCACATTGGGGCGACGGGGGTAAATCAGTTGCTCTCAGCCCAAACAGCTTCGAAGAGTGCGAGGACATATCTTCGTAGTCCTACTAAGTAGAATCATCACTCAATGCAATATATCTCAATTAAAATATCGTATTTTAAAGTTCGATGCTCGCATTTCGCATTCAATGTTCGAATATCGAATTTCGAATTGCGTGCCTTAAATCGCGATTTTCGCATCTCAAATTCTGCATTTCAAATTTCGCATCTCGAATATAAGAATTCGGATCTTAATACCAAAGCTCGAATCTCGAATTTCCAAAATCGAAATTCCCATTTCGCATCTCGAATTTCAATTACCGAATCTCGGATCTTAAATTCCGAATCTCGCATTTCGATTCTCGGATCTCAAATCTCGGAATTTCGTTCTCGAAGCTCGCATAAGGCATAACTTGCAAATATCGGATCGTAAAGCCTTTCCAAAAAGAATTATTCATTTTTGGGTCAAAATGGAGCCGTAAGAATAAAATAAACAATTGCAAAATAAGCATGATTTTTCGACGAATAACATAATCCAATTCTCGAATTTCAAACAATTTGCGAATATCGAATCATATTAAGATCCCAAAAATATTATATAAATATATATCGAAATAATCATTTAAAAATAAATGCGCCAAAACGAAGAAAGGTAATAATAAAAAATATACCAAATAATTTATTTATTTCGATAAATTAATAAAATATTTCAAAATAAAAAACAAAATAATTCAAATATCTAGAAATTATAAATTTCAATGTTCCAAAATAATCTAGTTATTTCCAATAATTTTTATTAAACCTAAGATATAAAATTATCAAAGAAAAATAAACCGCTAAAAAATTTCAAAATAATAAAATATTCCTATAAAATATTAATTTCGTCGAATTACGTATGTATGTCTTATTATAATATCAAATAATATTATAAATAGCAATTTCAAAAAATATAAAAATTAAATTCAATATTCATTTGTTTTATTCTTTAATATTGTTTTAATTTAATTTCTTCCAATAATATTCGTTTTTAATTTAAAATAATTTATTTATAAAAAAAATATCATGTTATTCATTAACAAAATAATTTTAATTCCATAATAAAATATTTTAAAAAAATAAATATATATATATATATTGAAATATTATTAATATATATTAATATTTCAAAATTGTTGATTTTGATATTTGTGCATTATTGAGGTCGAATTGGTCAGATGGAATTGACGATTCCAAGATTTGATTCAAGGCTTGGACTCCATGTGCTCGTAGGAGGAGGTGGTGGGACTGCGGGGGCGGGAAGGGGAGGCGAGGCATCGGACGTATTTGACATGCGTAAATGAGTTGCTAGATCAACCATTGTAAGGTCGAGTCTTCCGGCATTTCTGGGAGGGTCCTTGGATGATCAGAATCGAAATACAAGTGACCTTTATGTGTTCACAGTACTTGACAATTGACTCACTTGCAAAAATTGTGCCATGTATCTTTTCTTGTTGCAAACAAGCTGCCACCAACATAGATGCAGCAGAGATGTCCTCCACGCTTTCAACCTCTGCTGACTCTGCTGGGTCTCGTAATGCTCCATCGTAGTCAAAACATAGGTCTGGCTGCAAGTACCCCCGCCCATGCTGCCACACAACCTGCTGATGAAAACCACTGCGTTGTTCTCTTTGGTCCACACCATGCAGTATCCTCATCATATGAACAGGGTTTACGTTGAACCAGTTGAAGGAATACATCCGCTCAAGCTGCTCATAGGGCAAATCATCATACCACACTCTTTCCCCAAGACCTTTGTGACTCGGATTGGAAAGAATGCGATCGAAAGCCCACAAGTATAGAAGTGAGATGATGGCCACAGCCAGGATGAACATCACCGGCTGACCAGCTCGAAATCCCCAGTGACAAACACAACCGCCCAAGATTCCAAGCGACAGTGTCATCATCTCCAATGCTGAAGTGTCAAGATTGCGCGACGTATAAAACGTTTCCTTGCTAAGGCCCAGATAGATATATTTGTTCAAGAAGTACATACCACAAACCCACATGACATCCCAAGTAAAGACCCTCCACGAGTCAAACCCGAAAATGAAAAGACACATAAAGGAAGTTGCTTCCAGCACCACGATTCCTGCATAATCATACTGCATGTACCATTCGGGTGGCTCAGCAGCACTTTCAGCCATCCACTTGCATCTTGTTTGTGTGAGTCCAGATCGATCTTGCGACAAGTGCAAGTAAAGTACTTGCACAAAGCCTTTCAGCCAATAGAAAAGATAGTACAATGGCCAAATCGCGTAGGAGATAAGCGAGCCACGCAAGAATGCCACTAGCCTAGAGGCCAGGGCAGATTCAAACTGAATTGCTGCAAGTGGTTCTTGCGGAACTGGACCTGTTGTCCAGCAGATCACGAAGAAATTGAAGCACATGTTGGTGAGCACCACAACCGCATACCATGTCAATACAAAGGTGTCAGTGTGTGTCTTCACTCTGTATCCCACCTGTTGGGAGGCAAACCAAACTAGCTGATTCAGAAGTATGTTTCCCACAGCACAGCAACAAGTGACAATGGTTGTGAGGATTTGCTCGGGGTATTGACCTTTGCCATAAACCAACTTGTACAGAAGATAGTACAGAACAAGCATCAGAACAAATGCGCTGACAATTAATGCATTTGCTGCCAGCATCTTCCTTTGTCTCACAATGAGAAAGCACTTCATCCTCAGACCGCAGAGCGTAAACGCCGAACCAATGGGCTCGAAAAGATGAGTCGCAAAATTGGTCCAGATTATGGAGGGTGGCTCACATGGCATTGGCCTCAAGTTGATGCTATGTTTCTCTTCAAATTTGTTCTCGTGCAGGCATTGCTGGACCCTCTGCAGAATCTCAACCGCTTCGCAAGGCCATTTCCATACAATGATGACTGCTCCAGAATTTGGAATCGAACGCAAGACTTCTAGGGCATGGTCAACGCCATCACTACTTTCAGGGGCCAAACCAGCCAGTTCTAGAGCAGTGGCGCGCTGTTGTTCCAGCGACGCTGGAAGAATTGCAGAGCATTCGGAGCCTGAAGAATGGCAGGATCCAGACTCATCAGAATCAGATGTTTCGCTTAGAGACCGTCTGGCAGCCACATCGATCAGGTGCTCTTCAACCAAATGCTCAATCAGCTTTGATTGATCTCTAAAGTCATACCCAATAGATACACCAATAATGTCAGGTCTCCAGTGCATATCCTCCACCTTCAAAGACCTCAATGAATGCTTCAAGTACTCCACAATGCTGCTTTGTGTTGCGGTTTGAGGAAAACCAAAGGCCATGAAGGCATAGTCAGACATCTCCGCATGTGTTCGATCAAATTCATCTCTGCGGGCACCCTGTCTGTATAAGTGATACAAGTGCAAAAGTGATATGACAATGTACAGTCGCATCAGGGCCAAGGCCCTTTCTTCCGCCAATTCGACCCATATGGATGTGGCCTCAGCACTTGAAAACTCCCTCTGGCACCAATCCTTTTCAATGTATGTCAGAAACTTTGCAGACACTCCATTTCCGATTCTGCATAAGACTGCTGTGCCCAAGAAGAGCACCATCGTGGAACGGTACAGAGTGAGCCCAACACCAGTGATGTTGACCATGTCCAAATCCAAAAAGCAGATTTTGCGCAAAGCGCTGCAGCTGAATATGTGAGCTTGCCACCGCAAAGGTTTCCAATTTCTACGCTTTTCCGGAACAGATGCATGGCAACGAGTTTGGTGCATCAGTGCGCTGCTTATCAACCTCTTGTAGGATGCACTGTGCCACCTTTCTTGTAGGTGCAGTGCTAATCCAACAATGAGAACAATTGCAATTAGCCCAACGACCCCTCCACCGATGGCATAAACAACTGTGGACAACGTGGTTGAGCTCGCAACTGCTGACCTAAACATTGCAGTCTTGTTTTGCATACAAGTATGATTGCGCACAAGCTCTTCTTGCAAAAGGCACTTTGTTCTGGCGCTTGTGCATTCTCTTCGACCCAGTATCCAGCTGATGAGAACAGCAAGGCCCATGCCAAGACTAAACCACCCTGCATGGGCACATCTTCGCAAATATTGATAGCACTCCATAGCGCAGGGCCACTGTTGACCCTACGTGAAGCTCTACAAACGGTGCATCCGTAGATCAAAGGCCACAGTTGTAAAAGGGTACATGGTACTGATATGCATTACATGAGATGGTTCAGTCCATGCTTTTGGTATGGTTCTCTTTGAGGTTCCTATTGGTACAAATTTCTGCAGTGTTACATTGTGGCCAAGTGCTGCAGGGAAATGTGATGTGAATACAGCAACTGCAACATGAAGAATAGACTCAATCTGCGGGCAACCAGGTAGCCCGGTAGCCAAAGAGCTGCAAAAGCGTTGGCCGTCATTGACTCCAGTCAACTAGTTAAACTATTTGGAGCAAAAGAATGGCAACAAGTAAAGTGCAAGCAAGCCTCTGTTGAAGTGAAACTTGCCACTCGCTCATTTGCTGGCACTTTTCGAAACAGGAGCTAAATGCATGGCATGCTTGCTGCTGTAGCCCAGATGTGAGGCTCATCATTAGGCAGAGATGCTGATTTGCTCCCAGTCAGTCTGCCAACGGTGTGCTTTATGAAAGGCCGGTCAATCAGGAGCCAGTTCATGCTCGCGAAGGCCAAAAATGCGGTAGAAAAGGCAAAACGGAAAGTGAAAAGATGTCACAAGACTCTTCGTTTGGTTTGGTTGACTAAAGCAAGACAATTGAGAACCAGCAGTGGGCAGATTACTCGGGTGTTGGTTTTCGTTCACTTCCATGGTTTCCCAAAGCAACCCCTCAGCACCTCGAAATCGGCCTGCAAAGGAGCTTTAGAAGCGGGAAGCCAACAAGACCTCAGAAGACACAAGTCCAATCATTGATAGCTTCACGGCTTGTCAAGCTTCCAGCAAAATCTCTAGCTTCAGATTCGTTCTTTTGCACATCAAAGAAGAATATTTGATCAAGCCGCGCATTCACGTTGGTAAAGAGACGTGTCCGGTAGAACTCCTGACCTGATCAGTCTCTTCAGCTATTTGAAGAAAATACAAAACAAAATGAGATCGGACTTGATGACTACAAGGTGTGATGTGTACTGTGATGGTCACTTGCCATGTCATTTCGAACAAGTCGCTGTGGGTCATCACCTGCTGTGCACTTGCTCTATCCTTCACTGCATTTCCAGACGGATCGACGTAGCACCAAGGTCGCCTGATTTCGGAGAACATAAGTCCAAACCAAAGTCCAAACTCCAAACAGGAATCATGGTGAGCAACAAAGCTTGGAACAGTTAACCAGACTCTCCTGACCCTCCGCATTCAAACAAACCCAGTAGCCTTTTCCCAGCCATTTCTGGTGGTGCTGCAGGACCTTTGGCAACATGGCCCCAGTGCTCTACCTTGGTAGCGCGCAATGTCTGTCCAACAAGAACATCCCTTTTTCCAAGCGTCAAACACAACCCAAAGCACAGCAGGGCAGCTGAGTATACTTGGAATAGTCACTCCATGGTTCTGAAACTATGTTCCGGGAACTACGGATGTTTCAGAAACTACACATGTTTCTGAAACTATGGATCGAAAACTGCCTATGTCTTGGAAACTGTTTGGAATGCTTTGGAGACTATGTATGTTTCTGAAACCATCTTTCGGAAACTCTGTGGCTTTGGGATTCATGTGAAATTCTCCAAGCCAGCAAGGGTCTAGATTCGTTAGATAATGCTGTTGGCCCCAACCCCCCAGCCGCAAGTGTCTACACGACCTTACATGCTGTTGCAATTGTGGCTTTTGACTGGCATGTAGCTTCAGAAGCGTGGTGTCTGAAGCGGGCGTGGTTTCTGAAAGGCACATAGATTCTGAAACGTAGTTCATGGTTTCTGAAACGTGGTTCCTGAAACACACGTATACTTTCTGAGACGTGGTTGCTGAAGCGCGCGCATGGTTGCTGAAACGTGGTTTCTGAAATGCAGTTTCTGAACCAGAGTTTAGTTTATTTGGAATTTGGAGTAGTTATAGTTGAGAAAAGCAGCTTTCAGGAGCACTGCAACCCTTGCCTGCAAAACATACAAAATGCATGAGCACAAACTGTGAAGAAACAAAATCGTCGCATCTCTTGTCAAACTTGTCCTCTCTCTACAACAGAAGACTTGAAGGCCTCCCCCGGCATTTTCTCGTATTCTGCCACCTGGAGAATGATCGAACTGATGACTATCTCACAGAAGTGTCTGTCTGATGTGTGCCTCCTTCAAGACTGCTAAAGCTTTTTGCCCAAAGGTGGTGTCCAGACTTTTCAATCCAAGCGCTGCTGAGACGATGCCTTGGAACTGCCATGCTAGAGTGGATTGTTCATCCTCAAAGATGCTGTCATAATGTGTGTGTGTGTGTGTTTGAGTGACTTCTATCTTGAAAACAAAAAGTTTTGCATAGAAGTCACCCAGGTAGCTCGAGCCGCCTTTCTTTTGAAGCAAGGTTATGGCCTGCAAAAGCGCACGGCAAGCAGCTAGCAGCTAGCTTGCAGCTATGTTCGAAACAAAGAATCTACTACTTTCCGAATGAGCGGTGCTAGTCTGGCCTTGAGCCTGAGATCATCTGTGTCTTGCACCTTCTGAACTGCCTTGCTCTCAGTTTGGTCTGCTCGGGTTGTCCTGCTGTCTGTCCTTACGCTTGTTGCGTTGCTGCTCTCATCTCCAGCGGGAGGTTCCTTTGTTGCGCTGATAGGAACCACGAGCTCAGGTCTTTGCTGTGCAAGCACTTCCGCTTTCTGAAATGTGGCGTTGGTCTCAGTGACCTTGTCACCTGCAGCCTCACCACCCTTCATCTTTGTCTTACCTCGGACTGCCTTCGCCTTAGCTTTGGCGGCTTTGGCCTTGGGGGCCTCAGACACAGCCTCGTCATCCTGCAACGATCTGCAAACGAAACACAACTTCACCCCTCATGTCTTTCATGTCTTGTCAAACCGAAAGCGAGAACAGTCCTCAGAAGCATTATCTGCATCACCTGGACGGTTGTGTTTCTTAAGCAGCTCCTGGCACTGACGAGTAGGAAAAACTCAGAGGCGATCAGCTCAGCTCCTATCAGCCCGACGAAAAGGCTGCAAGAATTCTCCTCCATTTCCTGGCCCTGCTTGCTCAAAATGCCCCCATCGTCTTCACCTTTGCAAGAACAGTTTTTGCAGAGCGACTTGAACACACTTCAAAGGAAGAATGTTCATTAGTCCTCTCCAATCCCGACACCCTGTATTAATCGCAAATGTAAGACAAGTCGACGTTGCAAGTCTTGTTCAACTCGTACAGCACTTCAAACCCTGCACAATAACAAACAAGCAGCTCTCGCTTTCCCAAATCTCCTCAGGAGCTAGGACCCGCGTGTCTGTGTCTTCAGCTCGGTCATTTCGGTCTTCCTCCTCCTACGGCCACAAGACCATCACTTCTTCTCGAAGTGACACAAGAACATCACTTCACTAAAGAACAGTGCGACCAAAGAAATGCAATGGAACCAATAACAGCAATTGGCCACAAAAGGCGACACACAGCCCACAGAATAGACTCGTCGATGGCATGGATGATAATGTGCATCGGCATGAGCACTTTGTACTTTGAGTCTTGAGAATCGAAACAGCACGGGGTGGCACCAGGGCTTTGATGCTGGACAGTCTAGGCAAGCGACGCATTACTAACAGTACTTATACATGCAGCAGCACCAGCAGCAGCAACAGCTGCAGCACAAGGCATACCAACACCACTTGCAATGGAGTGATCCAAATAAACTGTGTCTGAAAGAAGCAAGGAATGGATTCCCAAGTCTGAAGCCTTCCACAACTTTGACACCAGTGAACCAAAGTAGACGCAGTGCTCACGAAAGGAGACACGATCCCTTTCTTTGGCATAAATGGCTGAGAGCAAGCATTGGAGTCACAGGGAACCTTTTGGTTGTCAGAGAAAGGGGGCAACGGCCAGTCTTCCCACGATGCCCAACGAAGCTGCGGAAGACTGGTGGAAGCATTCAGGGACGCCTGAACGTGTACCTGCCGTTGGAAACCCACTACCTATAGAGCGATTCGTCCGTCTCGCTCCCTAGAACAGGAGGCTTTACGTTTCTTTAATCTACTCTACCCTCCCTAGAACTAGAGGCTTTATGTTGTTTGTCTAACTTACCTAGAGCGATTCCTCTGTCTCCCTCACTGTGTGGAACTACCTCTACTTCTACCTACCCTACTGTATTGGTTGCTTGTCAGCCCAAGATCAGACATGTGCACTCGCATGTGTGTCGAGTTTGCTTGCGTGTTTTATGCAATCAAAGATCAGACATGTGCACTTGTCTGTGTGTCGAGGTTTACTTGTGTTCTCTTTCTTTTATGCAGCTAACTTGCTAGTCATGGCCTCCAACCTGTTGCGTTGAACCCCACTAGAAGCAATGGCCTCTAACCTAAAGGCTATGACCACCAACATTTGCTGTTGAATCTGGCTGTGATCTGATTTCAACCACTGTCTTGTCTGCCACTTGCAACTAACCTACTAGTGATGGCCTTCACCCCCTTGCACCTTCCGTTTTCTTGGGACGTTTGGCATCAATCTTGCAACACGCAGCAATGGAAAAAACATTGGCCCAGAATCCAGGCATTGGGTGCAATCAGATTGAGCCTCAAGGCTATTACTATAAAGGCAAAGGAGATTCAGCGAATGCTTCAATTTCAGGGCGAAACTTCTCATGAGCACTTTAGGCAAAAGCATCAGATCGGCAAAAGAAGCTTGTCAACAACAGTGCAAGCACCCATCTCGCGCTTGTCCATTCCCTGGTAGGTTGGGAGAGGCGAGACAATTGTACGCATGGTTCCCAAGAGTGTCTCGATGCACGCTCTTTGTTGTATTTGTTTCTCTCTCAGAACGAAAAGATTGAAACTAGCAATCTAGTTGAGACAAATCAGTATATATTTGTCTTGACAACTGCGAGGAGCTCAGTGCTACCACATGGTTTGTGTGGTAGACTTGCGTCCTGCTCGTCATCTGAGAACTCTTCTGCGTCCTCGAAGTCCCAAAGACCTTCGCCTGGTTCACATGCTTTTTCCGGACGCTCTAGTCTCAACGGTGTTGGTGATTGGAATTCTTGGCTGATATTTTGACTATGATCAGGAACTCATACATATATTATATATATACACAATATATACAGTATATATGTTATACAAGGACTGTTGAAAAGCCTGCTGTATAATCACATGCAAAACAGCACTGTATGTACACTGCATGAAGGCCTTTTGCTGACTTCAGCTGCTTTAGCGTATTGGCAGTCTCTGGAACTTCTTCTACATCCTCGACTTGCTTCCGAGCCTAGGTGGGAAGGAAGGGTATATACAGTATACTGTACTCCCTGGAACAATCATGGAAGTGGAAAATGGCCAATTGGATCATCATGTTCCTCTACAAACAGGTAACTTTGCACTTTGATGATTATTTCAGGGAGTGCATCCTTTCTCAAACACTTTCATGCCAGCTGTCTTCCGAAACTCGGCAAGTGGAGTGGAGCACCACACAAACAACGCAAAAGAGAATTTGTCAAGAAGATAGCGTCAGTGAAGAAAAATCAATAAACATGATATGAAAAAAGGAAGGTAAGGCCGCCCGCTTTCTGTGAATTTTCATCAGCGGAACAACGTGTCTATTTTCTTAAGCTGGGGGGCTTTTGCCTTCTTCTGCCTCGCTTTTCTCTGGAGAGCTTCTGCCCGACGGGTATCATTACTCGCCACACCAGACAAAAAGCCTGGGCTTTCAACACTTGTCGGTATGTTCGTCTATATTGCAAATGAACACACAAGTAGAAGACAAGAGTATCTGTTCCTTGCAATCAGTTCTCTGGTTCCATCATCCATTGTTGTAGAGACAGCACAAAACAGGCAAAGGAGGCGCAGCATCCTCAGATTGACTTTTCAGTACTTGTCGCACCAAAGTGGCTACCATCATTCACGTCCAGGGCATTCAGATCCAGGGCAGCCACTGCTTCCTGAAACTGCTCAGGATGCCGTCGAACATCATGGTGCAGCTGTGCCTTCCTCAGGGCAAGTTCATAGAGTTCGGCTCAGCACTGAGCATCCCTTTTTCAGTCAGACACACTTTTGCTTTCAAGCGTTCCTCTAAGTCAAGTTTCTTGTGCCAGGGCATTCTCTCCAAGGCTTCCAGTTCTTTCAGGCACTGCCTGGGTCTTGCAAGACTTCCTCAAGCTTCACCACATGACAAAAATCTACGTCTACATCCTATAAATCATTGATGTGAGGAAAGAATACTCAAGGTGTGAAATGAAACCTTGCTTTGAATCTCTGCGTTTGACAGCACCTGCATCACTCTTGCCAAGCTGCATCGTATCCACCCCTTTAATGCTTTTCAACATGTTGAGAACCTGCATGCAAACACAGTCTATGAGCCTGTTCAAGAAAGAACGTTAAAAAGCACAAAAGGGAAAGCCGGTTTTGAGCATACAGGCATACGACACAATCCTGCTGATTGACACTGTTCAACGTCTCTGTGGGCAAGCACTTTGCATGAACAAGGCCTCTGGAATGACACCATCGCCAGAGAATCGGAAGTCACTCTGGATCTGCATGCGTATCTTTCCTTGCGGAGGAACAAGTGCTCCAAAGTTTCCAATGTATTACATCTTCAGCCAGCCTGAAGAGTCCATCCAATTTCCTGTGCGGATTGCTCGGCGCTCCAGCATGTTCTCCCAGCGGCGTTCAAGTTGTCGACGCAA
This sequence comes from Durusdinium trenchii, assembly GCA_963970005.1. Lineage (NCBI taxonomy): Eukaryota > Dinophyceae > Suessiales > Symbiodiniaceae > Durusdinium > Durusdinium trenchii. Next base: position 208,813 of record CAXAMN010006014.1, read on the forward strand.
CTGAGCATCCCTCTTGATACCTTCCTCTCCCATGTGAGAATGCCTGAAAACACCATGATATGTGCAAGAAAGGAAGCTGAAATATGCCTGCCGTTCTCCAACAAATTCAAATGCTAAAAAAAGTGCAGGCTGATCAAGCTGTGCCACAAGACTTTTCTCTTCTTTCCTGGGAACAAGGCAGTCATAACATCTATTGTCATGGCAACTGGAAACATATGTGTGTATATGTATATATAAATTATGTGTGTATATGTTTCTTTTGGAAATCACATATATACATTTCCCAGGTTTCAAGATTAGTGGTCCTCAAAAAGTTTTTGGCCAGGTTTCGGGCACTCTTCTCAATTTCGTGGCCTGGACCTTCATCGTTCTCCTCCAGATCTGGTGTTGGGCGATCAAACGTGTACCAGGCCTCAGTGCGACCATGACAAAGGATGAATTCTTGTTTCGGCTGTTTTGCAAAACACTGTTGGTTTGTAACTAACCGGATACCGGTAAAGAACAATTAATTAGTTGATTTTACGTTCGCTGTTTCTACAAGTAAAAGCAACCAAGCCCCCCTGCGCTAACAGGTTGCAGTTCAAAGCTTCCGTCTGATTTTGTCACAAGCCTAGGTGAATTTGTGCAATAACGGCGCAAATCACTGCAACACATAGCTCGCGAGTCTAAAAGGGTTGACTCTGCAAAATTTCAAGAAAAAACTGAACAAACAAGGAGAGGTTTCAAAACACAGATTAGAATCTTAACGGACTCTGTGATGCAAAACGACATTCAATTTGTCAGCCTCTCCTTCTCACAAAACATACAAACAAATGATTCCCTCCTTGCAACAATGCCACAGCCAATGCAGGTCAGGTTTGATGTCTGCTTCACGCCCTGGACATGCAGCATCATCAATTGCCAAACCCACGAAGCCGCTCTCGCAATACACCCGGGTTTGCTCCTGCACCTTCCGAATTCGATGCTCAAACGTGGATTGGTTTCACTTGCGTTCCCAATGCATTGCAGTGCAAAATGATGCTCTCTGTACGTTTGGCATTGTCAGTGCCTTGCCAACCGACTCGCCCGAAGACAAGATTGGGAGTTTTCCTGTGCCAATGATGCAATATCTAATCATAACAACTGGAGATGATCCGCAAACCTTGTAACGCAAGTTTCTGCCTACAGACACGCCAGGCCCCAAGGGCGACAGCACCACAGCCATATCAGGCCATGGTTCTTGCCTGAAAAACCGAAGCAAAAACAACTGGGCTGCGACCAACCTTGTGCTCGACTCCAACATTATGTTTCATGCAGAATGCAAAGTGAAACCACCCCCACCTGCACCAAGAAACTCGTGGCGCTGAAACGAACGTCCATCATTTGAGACTATTCTCCCTACTGTGATGGCCAATGTCCAATATTGTGTTTGTTGCACTTGGATTGACACAGTAAGCTGCGGATTGATGTGGTGGGCTGACTTCACTGCATGCTTGGTGTTTTGAACTGGGCGAAATCGCATAATGGCACTGAAACATGTTGAAGAACAATTTGTTTTGCCTCATTCAACCGCATTTTTTAGTACTGGAGCCCCATGCAGCCTTGAGAGAATTGCAACGGTTCGCAACCAAGAACGAACACGTGACACTCAAATCTTGGTAACAAAAGTGCACATTAACTCCAACAAAATACGCGACAATGTTTCTTGCTTTCCATCATTGCCAACGGTTCCCAAAGCATTTTGCTGCATGTGAATGAGCACTGACATGTATCACAATGACAACCCACCAAACAGCATCATGTACAAATGATTTCCCTCAACATGTTGTTCTTGCACAAATCTTTCAACCCTCAAAAGTGCAGGCAGCCGGCGGACTTATTTCTTGAGCCAAAAGCGGGGTCGAACGATACGATGCGAGGTAACATCTTGTCTCCTAGACGACATGGACTCTGTACATGAAGTCTCTCAGAGGTTATGCTTCGCAGTCGTCGAGCGACCCTGTTGGACTTTCTGTCCCTTTGCTTGCATATGCTTGTAGCATAGGTCGTGGCTCACAGGCTTCGTACAGACATCACTCAGATTATCATGGGTGGATACAGCTCGTAGATCAATATCTTTGTTCTTCACCTGTTGCTGCACCCAAAGGAACCTTGTCTGTATGTGTCTCGTCTTTCCGAGACCCCTCCTTGAACACATGCCTCGCGCCGCTGACGAAGCAGATCGTACAACGACTTGAACAGGAATGTACCACTCTTGGTACAAGGCCCTGAGTCCAAGTCCTGCCTCCACCCGTGCAAAAACCTTGTGAATGAGTCTGCCGAAGCAACGCACTGTTTTGGCACAGCTTTTGACATGTTAACTTTCCAATCCATGAATTGTCCACTTCTTTGTGGCACTTGCCGCAAAAATGGCCCAGGGGCCTCGCTCACCACAAGCAGGTCGGACTGGAGACCACTAATGCCAAAAACCTGCGAAACTTGTTGATTCTACTGAAAAAACAACTCAGCGTGATTGCAGGACCCGTGCTCTCGCCAGCGCGCTCTAGAGACCGCTGACTCAAGAACAATGAAGCAGCCAAGCGGATCACGGCGCATGCGAAATCTGTCCATTGACGGCCCCCCAAAACCAAGCGCCAAAAACGCAGTGGATTCTAGAGTCGCCAAATGGGCCTCCCCAGTGCTGTGCCTGTGGCGCTCAAGACGCCGAGATTCCACTGACTGGAAGTGTCTGTCCGTGAAGGACTTGTTGCAGCTTTTGGGGACCATCCTTCATCACTCCAGGTCCTGCAATCACGCTGTGGGAGAACAGAATTGTTTGTAGAATAAAACAGTTTGCAGGACCACTTTGCCGACTTGCTTTTGGACGCTAGCGGTCTCCAGTCCGACCTGCTTGTGGTGGAAGGAGGCCCCGTGGGCCATGTTTTGGATGGCCTGCAGTTCGAACTACAAGCTGCTGAAAAACACCGGGCCAATGACGGTGACCTGGACATGGCTGCGGTGAGCGCAGGCACTACTTGCTATGGCATGCTTGACAGCGGCGCCACCTGTAGCGCAGGACCTGAGCAGTCCATCAAGCGGCGTGCGCAGGCGGTTCTCACCAAAGACTCCGCCGCTCAGATCAAGGTGGATGGTCAAAACCGACCTCGCTTCAGGTATGGATCGGGAAAGTGGGGACGAGCCCAATATCACTTGGAAATCAAGTCCAGCACCTCCGCTCGAACGTTTCAAGCTTTCGCACTCCCCGATCCGGAGGAAATCACTCAGCCCTGGTTTCAAGATCACATGCTGGTTCCGGTTTTGGTGGGAATGGATTTCATGAAGGGCAACGGCATGATAGTTGATTTTAGTGATGGCCTCGCAGTTTGCGCAGCCCTTGATGAAGACGAACCAGTTCAACTACCGCGCAATGGGAAGAGCCACTATATGATCGACCTGGTTCACTTCATCACGGGTGGCAAGACCAACTATGTGGGATCTCCTACGGTTCAGGTCATCAACCCCCTTCAAGAAGAAGATGAACCACACACCAGGTCTCGTTCGACGACGTCGCATTCGTTGCAGTACATGATGTGTCCATTGCAACTTCAATCACATGAAAGTGAGTATACAGTCATTTCACCACAAAGGAGTTCCAAGAGTCGTCATTTGTTTTGCAGCTGTGGCAACGACATGTCAATCCATCTCCACGGCAGCAAGGTCGGCTTGTGGGAAACGCACTCGCTCCCAAAAGCTCATCGACGACATCCCCTACTCGCTCTCAAGCTCATGGCGCCCAAGGCGACCGAGATCAAGGACATGGATTGGGATCGCACTGTTCCCATGGACCCTCGCGACCCCAGGAGCCTTCGCACTCAATGGCCATGCGTGGGGAACCACATTCCCATGAAGTGGCACTCCAACAAGTGGGGTCAATGGAAGCATTGCTCAAGGTGCGCTCTAGCCTGGAGTATGTCCCCAAGATCGGAGCTCCAGCCAACTCCTCATTGGTCAACCCCGGGAATGTGAAGAAGGCGCTGGAGGAACTACAACGAGATCTACCTGAACACATGGAGCCAACGAGGAGCTGGTCCGGGTCATGATCGACAAGGTCATTGCCGAAGAGCGCATGAAGACCCTCTTGGCGGAATACCAGAAGAGTTGGGACAGCGCCAAGTCCAAGGTGAACAAAGCCAAGGAGGCTCTTCGTTCAACGCCATCCCCAAAATCTTCCAAGACAGAGGGTTACGCAGAGCTAAGGTTGGCAAGTCCGTCCACTTCGACTGCCAGCTGGGAACAGGTGACGCTTCGCCCCGCTCCAGCTCAGGAACCGGACTACCTGCAGTACCTCAACGAGGACGAGAAGATGCGCCTGATGGACCTGGTTCACCAACGAGATCAACAGCAGGCCCAACAGGCCCCCTTGCCGAACGACATGGATCCGGAGAACATGGACCCGAACTACGAGGTGAACTAAAAGAAGAACAACAATGTCTCCCACTCCGGATTGGCAAGGCTGCGATGAACCTCATCCACATGCTCAATGAGGACTTCAAGAAGAACCTCGCGGAGCTGGTCTATGATGGAAAGAAGCCCTATGTCTGGGAAATGTTCTGTTCACCTAACTCCACCATCACGCACCGCTGTGAGCGTGAAGGTTTGAATGGTGTTCGTATTGGTCTCAGCACTGGCTTCGACCTCTACAAGGACCAGACCTACGAGGACCTCAAGACCGTCTTCAAGAAGCAAAAGCCTAAGAAGATTTGGGTGTCTCCAATGTGCACCTACTTCTGTGACTGGGTCGACCTGAACTACTGGTACAGGCGGGACGTTCTCAACAAGCACCTTCGTCGAGAACGAAAGATGCTCAGAAGCCTCGCGGCTTTCCTGGCATGGATTCTGATGTGTGACCCTACGGTCGAACTACATTGGGAATGGCCTCGACGTTGCCGAGGTTGGAAGGAGCCCATCGTTCACGACTTCTTCCACAAGACCCTGCCTGAACTTGGTCAAGAAGTATGGTGGTGCAGAGTTGATGGATGTAGATATGGCCTCAAAGACGACCAAGGTGGCTTCCTTCGCAAAGAGTGGCAATTCGCCACGACCTCCATCTCCTTCTACAACGAGTTCCGCAACAAGCGATGTGTTGGAAACCATGAACACCCCTGGATTCATGGTGAGACGGCCCACTACCCCATCAACCTCAGCCGTTCGATCGCTCGCAACTGGGCTAAACAACTTCTGCCTGATCGCTGGTCAAAGCTTCTTTGGACTGCCAGCGAAGTGAACCCTGCTTTCAAGAGCCTCTACGCCATTGACGATGAGTACACACCTACTGAGGTTCCAGCAGATTTTGTTCCAGGTGATGATCCACTACGACCTGCTGAAGAACTGGCTGATGATCCTCATGGAGAACAACCTGATGCTCCCGTGGCTGAACGACCTGATGATGAACCTGAACCAACACCCGAAGACAAGAAACGCTGGGAAGCTCAGCTCAGTCGCTTCCACCGTTCAGCTGGGCATCCAACGAACAGGAACATGGCTCGCATGCTTCATGACGCGCGCCTTCCCAAATGGAAGATTAAAGCAGCCATGAACTACTCCTGCCCTTACTGCCAAGAGACCAAACCAGGAGGCATGGCTTCCAAGCAGATTCCACCTGGTTCACTTCGACCTCTTCCTCAAGCTTGGGAACAAGTCGCCCTCGATGTTGGCGAATGGACCGTGCTGGATCAGGACTACAAGGTAAAGTTCCTCCTGATGACTGATGTTGCAACAAGGTTCAAAGTCACTGAACCCCTGTTCGTCTACCAGCACGGTGAGGTCAAGGTGGAAAACTCCGAGATGTGCATCAAGGCCATTACCATGAGATGGCTTCTGGACAAACCACGTCCCAAGGTTCTATGCCCCGACAATGCCAAAAGCCTCACGTCGCAGCAGTTTGTCGACTTCTTTGGCTCCGTCGGCATACAGGTGATACATCCACCAGACCGAGAACCATGGGCACATGGTGTCGCTGAGAACGCCACCAACCTGGTCAAAACCACAGCCTCAAAGCTTCAGTTCAGCATGCCCGACCAAGATCCAGCACTGACCCTGGCAAGTGCTACCAGCGCGATCAACAACACTGAGTTCAACAAAGGCTTCACTAGCTTCCAATGGGCCTTCGGACGACAGGCATCCGCCGGCGGGGGAGAGTTGAGACGCCAATTGATGTCTCCCCTGGATCGCAATGAGACAGAGCCTGCCAAACTCCTCAACCAAAGGCAACTTGCTGAAGATCGCGCCCGAAAGCAGCCGTGGTCCTCTCCAAGCCCAAGAACAGCCCCATCCGCCTACACCGATGTCACTGGCGAGGAACCAAAACAAGAAGAGACCTTGGAGCCCTACTTGCCAAAGCAGCCCAACGAGGAAACCTACCTGCCGAAGGTACGCTTCCACTCCAAGTGGTGATCTACGACCACCTCCTCTTGTTCCACGACTTCCTGATGACCATGGAGACAACCCCAACAAAGAGATGCTCAACGACTATGAGGACCGGCAATGAGGACCCTTCCTGGAAGAAACAAAAGACTACTGGTTCCAGGAGAAGTTCAACAACTTCGAAGACACCTCTACTAGATCCTGGACCTGAAGATGGTGAAGCAAAGGAAGGTGAAACAAGACCCGGTGACGGACTTGAAGAGCCAGATGCCAAAAGACCTCGCACTGAGTCCGACAAGGACGACCTCAGGAGATTGACTGTGGCTATGTGATGGAGTTTGAACTCAACTTCACCTCCAACCGCCAGAGGAAGATGTTCATGAGGAATCCTCAGGCCTACTTGGTGAAGAAGGTCAGTGGAGCAGAAGTCTGCTACAGAAAGCTCAATGCGGAGGACCGCAAGCTCTTCGACAACGCCAAGGCTTCCGAAGTCAGCAGCTTCATCCGCTCCGAAGCTGTTCGACGCTGCCTCTCCGTCTCTGAGCAAAACAAGGCCAAGGATTCCCAACGGATCCTCAAAGCCAGATGGGTCCTGGTCTGGAAGCCTGTACCTGAAGAATCACGACAAGAAGCACGCAGCCCAGAAGGAGAACACCACCTACTCTCCGGATGGCTCTCGCAAAGCAAAGGCGAGAATCGTGGTTCTTGGCTTCATGCACCCCGATTTGTTGGACCCTTCCTTCAACTCAACAGCTCCTGTGCAGAGTCAACTCATGCGCAACCTTTCACTGTGCATGGTGGCGCAAAAAGGATGGCAGCTTGAAGGTCTCGATTTGCAAACTGGATTCCTCCAGACGGGCAAGACTGAAGAAGCCCGCGAGATTTGGACCTATGGTGTTCCAGAACTCAAACAAGCTCTTGGTGCTGAAGAACATGAAGTACTTCGAATCCTCAAGAATGTCTACGGCAACTCCACAGCACCTCGAGGACTCTGGGAAGATGTTGACCGCACTTTCACAAAGCTTGGTGGAAAGAGGATTTTGGGCGACTCATCATTCTGGGTCTGGACTCGCCCGAATCCCAATCCTCGGAATGAAGGTGACCAGTTCGAGACCATCGGATTTGTTGGCGGCCACTCCCCGACTTCAACAGAGCCGGCAACCGTGAATGTGAAGAATGGCTCAAAGTCCGCCAGGAGATCGACAAGGCCTACAAGTGGGGAACGGTCAAAACCCAGGAGTACCGCCACACTGTGACCCAAGTCTGTGAACGACAAGGTCAAACGATGCAACTAAGCCAGGACTTTATGTCGAGACGATCGCCGACCTGCCTATAGATGACCACCGACTTCGAGGAGACCTTCAACAAGAGATGTCACCAGCTGAAATGGCAGCATGTCGCGCTTCACTTGGTGCTTTGCAATGGGTGGCCACACAAACCCAGTTGCAGATGTGCGCACGAGTGAACCTCCTGCTAACCGAGCTCACCGTCCCAAAAACCCTGCAGGTTGCCAAGGAGATTCGGGACTCATCATCGAGGTACGCAAGGAGCCTACAACACTGAGAATGTGGAGGCTGGACGAGGACACCACCGTGGTGACACTGGCTGACAAGCTCATGCAATCGCCCAAAGACGACAGCACTCATTCCCTCCTTACCTGTTTGGGAGGCAAAGCCCAAAACCAAGGAGAGCCTGGAAAGCTCAATGTGGTGGCATGGCGCACATGGCGCCTACCGAAAAGCCATCTCAACAAATGATGGCGAAATCCAGTGCATCCTGGAGGGTGGCGAGGGGCCAATGCTTGGCCTAAGCAACACCCGCAGCACCTTGCAAGCGCACCAACTCCGAGAACAGCTCCAGGAGTCACTTTGCCAACTCATCTGGATCTCAGGAGATTGGAACTTGAGCGACTCGCTCACGAAGAAGCCCAAAGCAGCTTGCGAAGGACTTTCCCAGTTTCTGAGAAGCTGTGTCTGGCGACTCAGATTCGACCCGCACTACTCCACCAGCGAGAACTGGGAGAATCCACCAGCCCAACGTATCGAGCACACCGGAACCCCAAGCCACTAGCTCAGGAGCTCCGCCACCATGCGCAAATCTTTCAACCCTCAAAAGTGCAGGCAGCCGGCGGACTTATTTCTTGAGCCAAAAGCGGGGTCGAACGATACGACGCGAGGTAACATCTTGTCAGTTCTTACGGTAGGAGATGACTTAAGGTGACGATGAGGATGAGGATTGCAACCAAGATGACGATGATGATGATCATGGTGGTGACAACCGACAATCGTGATGATGACAACAACTGTGCCAGTTGGGTTGCAAAATCACGAAACTTTTGGACGGGTACGGGCGCTGTGTGTGCCGAGAGGCACAAGTCACCTTGAATGAATTCAGAGTAGGATGAGAAGACACGAGCCAGAACCAAAAAGGCCCAGCAACAAACAACCAAACACCAACCAAAACAGCAACAACCCACACAACAGGAGCAGGCTCATATCCTCCCGAGATGTGAAACAAAAAGGTGAAGATCCGGAGATCTAACACGAGAGTGAAACGGGGCAATGAATTCTACATTCAGGCTGCACTCGGTTGCAAAATCACGAAAGGTAGCCTGGTAAGGACGACTACCTTGAGTTTGCTTTGCGAAGCAAAGGGACTGGCTTGAGAGCTTGCTCGGGACTAAAGATTGGTAGATCAATGTCTAACACCCCCCCCCCTCCCCTCCACTCCCCTCCCCTCCCCGTCCCCTCCCCTCGTCGCCAGCACTACTAAATTCTGGACATAAGGTGAAGTCATGCGCTCAACAGTCACAGCAGTACGACGCTGGCCATGAGGTTGCGCAACACAGCACGAACCCTGCGCAATGAGGTCGCGCAATGCAGCTTCGATGCCGCGCGTGCGCACCCGTACTGCGTTCACAGACCATGTTGCTCGACACCAACGAGCATCGATGCAACACAGTCTCTCTGCAAAGCCCTGTGGAGAAACCCCTCGCGTCGCGGAACACCATTCGACTCAGCCTTGCACCCCATGGCGAAATCTTACCTCTACCCAATGGAAAAAGGTGCCACCGGCATGGGAATCTGCCCTATCTGCTATTGCTCCTTTCAAAAAAGTCTCAAAAACGACGACAAGGGGCTTGAGGAGGGCCTGGTCGATCAAAGGCCGTGGGGCCAAACCCTGTGCCGGGTTCCATGCAGCGTGACCGCATCGTGGAGCACACCCACCCGCACCGCTCCAGCACTGTCCTTACAAGGAGGATGGTCACTGAGTCACTGCGGCTTCGACGCAAGACGTGCAGGCCTGTAATCCTGACACAGTGCGTGCAGCCATGATCACTTCCGTTTGGCGAATTCGATGAAGTGCTCCATCTTCATGTGTGGTGAGGGCATTGCGCAGTGCATGGCAACTCTCACTGGCCTCTTGAGTTGCGAAACAGGTTGCTTCTTCTCTTGGTTTGTTTGGGTGGTGTTTGTTTGTTTTTGGGGGCTTGTCTTTCGCGGTTGGGATGCAACCTGTTTGGCAACTCCTTCTTAACTCGAACAAGGTGACTTGCGCAGAACCTGCACACACAGCGCCTCGACTCGTGCAAAAAAAGATTGCGCAGTGCATGGCAACGGCAGAAGACTCGCGTTTGCAGGCTGATAACTGCGCTGTCCAGATGCACAATTTGGAGGTGTTGGCAGTTGCGCCATGCTCCCTCCCTTATGACGCGATTTCTTCTCTTCACTATGCCTTCATGGCCCTGCGAGTTGCGCAGCAGGTTGCTCCCTCTCTGGTGTTTTTGGTGTTGGCGGTTGCTGGTTTTTGTTTGGTTGGGGGTTTTTTGTTTGCTTGTTGTCTCTCTGTTGGATTGCAACCTGGATCTTGTGCAGAACCTGCACACATAGCGCCTCGACTCGTGCAAAAAAAATCCTAGCATCGCTATTTAATTCAATCAAGGTGTGAAAACACGGAAGCGAGTGCGACCCTTTTGCGAATCCCGCTCTTGAGCCAAACATAACAGTCGGTTTGACTGTATGTCTGTTCGTCCTTCTCTTCTCTGAAGAGGTCTGACTGGTCACAGTCGTCCAAAACATACTAAAAGTACAAGAAAGCATCTCCAAACACTCTCAAGCAAAGCTAGGCTATACACAGCTCATCTCAAGCACTACAGCTCTATACTTAGGGCTTCTCTAGACATGCTCCTAGCCACTTCTGGTCACATTCCACTTAGTCCTGCTAAGGTGGTCAAAGCAAACACACTCCAAGGAGGAAGATCCCTATCCAGCTCCAACCCCAAGGACAGAAAACGAAAAAGTTCCACTACACAGAGGTACTAGGTGATCCACACACTGTACAGGCGTGCTACCCACACTTTTCACACCCCTTCTTGGGTCACCTCGTACCTTCTCCTGGTCTTCTTGTCTTCTTCTTCTCTTCAATTCGTTTTCTCTGAGCAACTAGGGTTCGAGCATCAACTAAGATCTCAACTCCTGTGGCCCAAACTGGTCTCCAGGTCGATCAAACGTCAACGAATCACGAACGACGAGCCTCAAGCAAGTCCAAATCAAGATCAACCACTCAACCATGCTTCTGGAGGAGGGACAGTACGGCGAGCTTTATTACTTGGGTCAGAGGCTTTCTGACTGTAGCCCATGTGGTCCCTAAGCGCCTGCTTGTGGTCTGCGAGCTGACTTCTAAACTTGGAATTCCCAGTGAGCCATGCACAGAGCTGGTCCCATCGGCCTTCCGAGTAGAGGAGTGGGCCATATTGGTTATATGGGCGATCTTCCATTTTAGGAGTGAAAGGATATCCATGGCAGTAGTAGTTACTGAGGATGGCACTAGGAACTTTGGTCAGCATATAGCGGAAAGACAGCAGATTCCACCCTGTGCTCGACATGGCAACTCGTAGCCGGGAGGTCAGCCACTGAGCGACTACTGTACTTTCTGCTTGGATGTTCCCTTGCTCAAAATTGCCAAGCGCCGTTGCTAGCCTAGTATAACCTGCGCCGAAACGTCCGTATCCCTTGGCAAAGGCATAGTTGGCTTCTGCTGCCATGTCCTCATAGCCGAGAATTTGGATACAAAGCCTTTGGGGAACGCTGTTCCTTACAATGGGTGTATGCATCGGAAGGGGTTGCAAACAGGTTCAGCAACGAAGCAAAGCTCGGGCATTATCTCTTTCAAGGGTGCATCAACCTTGCTGAGTTTACCTTGAGTGCCCCCAGGGTCAACACTGCAGGCCGGAACCAGTGAGCTGGCACCAGGCTGTCTTAGCTCTACGGAAATCACGGCACTTGCTCTCACGAAGTATTTTACAGCTGTTGGACAGTTGCGGACTGCTTGAGAGTGTAGACCTTTGCAACACCAACGTTGAAGAAATTCCAGAATTCACCTTTGTGCACTGCACCAGCCTCAGAGAAGTTCTTCTTCCGCCTCTCTCCATACAATTCGAGTTAAAGCCTTCATGAACTGTGCAGCCCTTGTTGAGCTTGCTGTCCCGCCCTCACTAAAATACATTGGAAGTGGGGCTTCTTGGATTGCACTGCCTTGAAGAGGCTCGCCAAGATGCCAGGGAGGCACAAATGGCGAGGAGTCGTCTATGCTGAAGAGAATGCTTTTGCCATTTGTCCCGATGTGAGGTGGCCACCCTGGCTGCATATGATCCCGGACATGGGATACACCCCCGGTCTTGGATGAAGACAAGCCTCTCTGACCACAGCTATCGCGGTCTTGCTGTCACTCATCAAGAGTTGGGCGCGCGCCTTAGCTCGAGTCCAGAGTGGGCCAGAAGCCACAGCAGGCCAAATACCATGAGTAGAGTCAGCTTCGGTTGCAAGAATTTTGGCAGTAAAGTACCCGAACAGGTCCCAAACAAAGGATCACGGCGTAAGAAGCCTTCCTCAAGTGTTCCTCTCTGCAGGAGGTTTCCACTCCTGCTTTACATGGCGCCATGCGCTTTTGCAGGTGGTACGCACTTTCGAGCAATATACAAACAAAGCAAAACATGGCGAAGGACATATGCTCTTGACAAATGTGGGCAACTCGACGAGTCCAGACAGCACAGAGTTTTGCCGGCCGACAGTGAGCCAACAGGAATGAGAGTCTTAGCTCCTCGTTCCCAACAGGCGGGTGGAAGAGAGTGGCAATGGAGGATGCCCAGGGGGAACCTTAGTTCCTTCTGTTGATGTCCGACATTTCCAATTTTGTACAAAGAGGTACAGATACCATGCTTGGATAGGTCCTGTTTCACCTGTTTCACACGGACCTTGCGCGCAACAGAACAATTTTTGCAATGACGCAGCATTTCACGAAGATAGGGGACACCCGTTTTGGCACCTCTGTGTGCCGAAGGGTGCCGAGATGACCTTCCTTGAGGGGGGTGTGCCTTCGCACCCTTACCTGCAGGCTCTCGTCGTTTGCTATGGCCGCCACTGTCTGAGCACTACCAACTACTGTGCCTCTTGACTTGTAAGTGCAACCAGTTGAATGGGTTGCGCTACGAGAAAGGTATTTTCACGGCATGCTCTGCATAGCAACCCCTGCTCCACCAATTGGCTGTGGATACAACCTGCATTAGAGCCTATCAATGCTCGGGACCTGCGCAGTGGCCGCTGGTCACTGTTAATTGTGATGTGAAGTCCATTTGAAGACTTCTTGGAGACTTTGCTAGAGCACGAACCCTCGCTGCCAAGCTCTTCGTCCGAGAATTCAGGCCCATCGACAGTCAGTAGTCATCGTCTTACTTGTTTCACTTTAGCACAGAGGAAAGACTGCAGGACGGTGGAGACTTGGCCTTTGGGCTGTGGTTGGCGGTTGGTTTTTTGTTTGTTGGGTTGTCTTTGTTCCTTTCTCCACCATCTGACTCGTGAAAGTTTGACACACAAACTCCTGACGGAAAATCAAAAGCTCTC
>CAXAMN010006014.1:247092-296018 GCA_963970005.1 Durusdinium trenchii
GAGAGCTTTTGATTTTCCGTCAGGAGTTTGTGTGTCAAACTTTCACGGATATGCTTTTCGTTCGTTAATTCAGGCCCCTTTCTAGACACTCTTTTTTCGTCTCACCTGTTTCACCTAGCACAGAGGAAAGACTACATGATGGTGGAGACTCGGCCTTGTGCCTTTGGTTGTGGTTTTTGGGTTGTGGTTGTGGTCCTTGTTATTTTCTCCACCATCAGACTGTTTTTCCCTCCCTTCAACGATGACCTGGGCACCATGCCCACACGGCGTCCGTACTCGTGGAAAAAAAATGGGGGCTTTGAGAAGGAGAGTGCGGTGTGCTCTCTGCCCGTCTGCCACGCCACCAGGACTCTGTCTGGGGTCCCCCAGTAGTAGTCGAAAGAAGGCACGGCGTGGGACCGCTGGTGCGAAAGCAGATTTCAAGTCCATGTTCTGCTCTGCCTCTTCGCTGATAAGCAGATCAACATTTTCCATATGTGTGTTGAGCGTGGAATGGGTCTGCCCTTTTTGGTCCCAGACTAGCCCCGTAGTAACGATGACAACTCGGCAGCCTGGGATGTAAGGGGCAGCTTCGCTGGCACGCAGGTCGTAGCTTGTGCTGGCAGTGTTGGCTTCTGCCTCCTCTCTGCTAACCGGCCGAATGAAATATCTCTGGTGATCCGGTTTAAGTTCAAAGGCAGTAAGTAGCTTGGTAATGGCCCTACCCGCTGGATTCTCTTTGTACGACTGCGATTTTGAGATGGGTGGTGAGAGCTAGCCATGCCAGCAAGTAACGTCCCTCCGGCCCCCGGACCCTCTCGGGTCCACCTCTCCCTGTTCAGGCCATGCCATTGACGGACCCCAACCCGTCTCGGCCACCGTCCTCCAAACTCTGTGCGAGGGCATTCAGCATTGGGTGGGGGACGGTATGACCCAAGCACAGGTGGCCGACGAACGATGTTGACACATCCTCAACCCCCAGAAGTTGGACGACCTGTCCACACAGTTGAAGTTTGGGAAGAGCAACTGAGGAGTGAGTCAAGAAGAAAGCGAAGCGGGAACAAGGCATTCGCGATGACGAGATCAAGATTTCGATCTTGGAGCACCTGTGTCCGACGGAGATTGAACCGCATCTTCAACTAACTGAAGGTCTAGGTTTGCCACGTACAAGGCAGGTTGAGATTGGGACTGCAGCCCATCCAGATGAGGCAACGCCCATGGACATCGGCGGCTTTGGCAAGGAAAGAAGGGAAAAGGCAAAAGCAAGAGCAAAGACTCCAAGGGCAAGGGTCAGAAGTCAGGAGAAAAGGGGAAAGGAAAGACCACATCCAGCAGCTCGGCCTGTAAGGGTCCCAAGACTGAGGATCGCAAGTGCCACAACTGTGGTAAGGTTGGACACCTGGTGAAAGATTGTTGGCATGCTGGTGGAGGTCAAAGCCAACAAGGCACAGGCAAAGGAAAGGGCAAAAACTCGAAAGGTGTCAGCAACCTTGAGGAAGAAGAAGGCAGGAAGAAGAAGTGGCCGAGACAGGATTTTTGAACCTGGCTGGACTTGAAGTCCAGAAACGATCCAGAGGAGCCCATCGAGCGATCTGCAAAGATGTGGTGGTCGATGAGGAAGAGATCCCCACGACCGGACGCTGTGCAGAGTGTTGCAACTGCTGGTTCATGATGCGTTGTGGGCACCCACACGTGCAATCTCTGCGAATCAGACTTCGAGGCCTGTCTGAAGAAGACCACGTTGGCCCTCCATCTTGGACAAGACCATCTGCATGATGAAGGGTGTGAGCCGTGAAAAGTTTGAGGCCATGTCCAACTTCACGAAGGACAAAATGAGGGACAAGCTGGACCCCGACAAGGCCATTTGCGGAAGGAACGAAGCGATGCTGAAGGAGATTGAGAAGCATCGCGAGAGCCTCAGAGTCCTCTACTTTGAGCGGGTCACCAATCTGATGCTGGAGGCAACCAAACCTCAAACGTCCGGTGAGCCGAGTCAGTCGTCTCAACTGCCCGAGCTTCCATCCCGGCCGGACGGAACAGCATCGGGACCCGCAATGCGTCGGACGATCGAGCGCGTGGAGATCGCCGACCTGGCTCCGAGATTCGCGAGAGGCGTAACGCCATCGAGGAGGCTGAAGACAAAGCCGAAGTCCAGCGATTGGAAGACGAGATCAAAGAGCTCGAGGTCCAGAAGAAGAAGAAGAAGATGAAGATGAAGAAGAAGAAGAAGAAGATGAAGGACAAGGTCTTGGACGATGACCGCAATTCAAGGGAAGCAGCAAAAGCTAAACGCCCAGAGCTGGACATCCTCGATCAGAGCTGGCATGATAGCCGATATCACGAAGCCATCAAGAAGGGCGTGAGCCATTCGGCGGCTTGGGCTCAAGAGAAGAAAAGAAGAAAGGCGGCCTTGAATCGCAAGGCTGGACAAAAGGAGCGCCGTGAAGAGTTCAAGAAAGCCGACTTGGCCTGGCATGAGGAGTTCGACGATGCCAACAGGCCAGTTCAAGAGGGAGACAACGAAGACGATGTCGCAGAGGGCATCGAGACGGAGGCTGTGGACACCCTTGGCGGCGACAAGGTGCGCATCCACAGCGGCAAGGCAAAGGCGGTGACCGCGAGTACAATCAAGCCTGAGGAGAAAGACAAGCTCTTCAAGTCGGAGCGCAAATACCGCAAGCTGACACAAGATGAGGTGGAGAAGTTCAAGACGGAGACCAAAGAAGATGAGTTGGCCGTCGTGAAGCGCAAGCGTGTGAACATCTATGCGCAGCGCGTGAGAAAGATGACAAAAGACAAGAAGGACAAGAGACGCGATCGTGTTCGCGCAGCACGGAAGCGCAGGCGAGAGGAGGAGACTGAAGCCTTCTACCTCAACCACCCAAAGGATGCCAGACGATGCGAGAAGTTCATCAAGAGCGCTTGCCACAAAGGAAAAGGGCGCAGCATGATTCACTCGGAGGTTGACCCTGAGAAGCACCACATCGAGAAGGACATGAGCCGAGTGAAGCTGACTCCTAACCCAGAGTTCAGAGGCGAGCTCAATTCATTTGGTGGCGGTGAAGCTTGTACAGATGACTGGACACACATCGTCGCGAACTTTGACACTAGTGCGGCGGTGACTGCAATTCCGAGCGTGCTGAAGGAGAAGCTTGGCTTGCAGCCGTCTGAGACGAGCACCAGGAGCTACAAGACGGCAAGTGGCGAATTGTTGGCAGACGAAGGCGGTACAGTGCTCAATGGCTACGACAACGATGGCCAAGGGCGCTCGGTGACAGGACGCCTGGTGAATGTTCACCGCATGCTGGTTTCGGGCTCAGCGGTGGGCAAGAAGAATTGCGTGATGTTGGATGGCGCAAGTGGCACGATCATCCCTAACGATGGACCGATCGCTGATGGCGTGCGACGAAGCTTGCAGCAGCTGATCAACAGACGCCCTAAGGACGCCAGGCGATTGACATCCATGTATCAGCAAGGCGGCGACAATTGCAAGACCACCAACGCCGAGGATCTTGGAGCAGTGGACGGTGCTGAGTCGGGTTTCCCCCGGCAGGCGCCGAAGCCGTAAGCCCGCCTGAAGAGGACACCGTCGTTGATGGGGCCGACGATGGTGCCGAAGAACAGCGGGCTCCAAAGGTTTTGAGGAGTCCCAAAAGCCCTACAGTGGAGGAGATAGAAGAGCATGAAGCATCCGGCCACGTCACCTACAGAACCTGGTGTGGTCATTGTGTTCGTGCTGCGCGCATTCCTGAGGAAGAGAAAGCACAAAGGTCATTCCCAGTGATTGGGATCGACAACTTTTGGAACGGCAAGAGCGACAAAGAGCGAGAGCATGAGTTGCCCAGCTTACAAGTGAAAGATGAGCATTCAGGCATGACCTGTGTGGTTCCGGCAAAGGGTCCGGATCAGTTTGCCGTGGACTTCATGTTGGGGGTCCTCGACGAGTGCGGCTACAAGCGCGTCATCCTGAAATCAGACAATGAGCCAGCCATCAAAGCTCTGAAGGCCAAAGTCAAAGAAGCCTCTTCAGTTGAGGTCATCCTGGAGGAAGGGAAGACAGGCGACAAGCCCTCGACTGGCGCTGTGGAGGTGTCAAGCAAACGTCAGTGCCGCGCGATGAAGAGCGCACTCCAGGAGAATTTGGGGATTGAGGTCCATGAGAGACACCCGATCCTGATTTGGCTTGCAAGGCACGGGACTTTTTGATGTCCCGTTTAGAATTGGAGACGATGGCCGAACTTCCTATGAGAGGTTGAAGGGCAAGAAGTGGCGAAGGCCGATGGTGACCTTCGGCGAAAGAGTCTCCCAAGTTGGACTCAGGTGTCTATGTGGGCACCCATGGCCGCAATGGGGACATCCTGGTCATGACTGACAAAGGGGTGATCAAAGGTGGCAGTGTGAAGCGCAAGGCGATTGAGGATCGCTGGAAGGCTGATGGCTTCGATCAGCTCCGGGGGACGCCCTGGAAGATGAGGCCACAAAGCGCTGAAGATGTGGATGCACCAGTCCGCATCGATTTGCCTGAAGCCACAGGCAAGTTGAGTCCAGAGCCAGCAAAGAAAGACTTCGTAGCCCGCAGCCGCAACCTGTATGTGACGCGAAAAGACGTCGAAGACAATCCAACCTCGGGTTGTCCAGGATGCATTGGGATAGCAGTGGGACTTCCAGCACGAGCCCACAGTGCGGAGTGCAGAACCTTGGTCCAGCAGAGGCTTATGAGGACTGAGGAAGGAAGACAAAGAGTTCTGCGCGCGCAGAAGCGAAAAGGCTAGGTAGCCAAAGAGTCCGAAGAGGCATCAGAGCCACATGGCGCGGAAGATGTCATGGAAGACATCCCAGACGCAGGAGAGGAGATGAATGGGCCAGACGCAGCTGGCCAGCCCTCCTGCGGAGTTGAACTGGTGGGTCGGCCGGATCCGGGAAGGACGAGTCGATCCCGTGGATCGGCCGGTCCGAGAAGTAGAAGGGCCAAGAAAGACCGGAGAGCCCATCGAAGAGACAGAGGTCAGGAGCCATCCAAGGTGAGAAGCGGAAAGGTGACTCCATAGAGCAGCTGGCAAAGATCGCTGAGAAGCAAGCAGGTTTTGAGATTGAAGGGGCGACAAGTGCAAGCTCAAGAAAGCAAACCACCGAGGAGACGCCTACATCCATTTTGGAAATTGCGAACTTGGTGGAGACGCACGTGTGCAAAGAGGGCAGCTTGGAGATTGCGCAGGTTCTCCATGCCCTTGGTTCGTCGAAGGCTGACATCGCCGAGATGTTCAGTCCGGAACGTTTCACCAGTCGAGCCAATGAGTTCGGCTTACGACCGGGGTTTGCCGTAGACCTGTCGGTCCAAAAGAGTCCTGGAGGAGTTGGACACAGCTGAATTCTGGAATGCTATTTTTGCATGAACGTCCCAAGTGGGCAACAAGTTGGCAAGATCCCAAGATGATTGAGCTACAGTCCGATGCAAGAGTCCATACAGTAAGTGGACCGATGTGTAGATGGGAAATCATATCAGAAGACGCCAAAGGCCTTGGATACGTGCGCAAGGAGACGCAGTTTGTGACAAACTCCCGCACGTTGGCAGAGTTGCTCAACGGAACTTGCGAAGGTGGACACAGACACGCCCATCTCATCAACGGAAGGGCCAAGTTTCAGGTTTACCCTCCGAAATTAGTAGAAGGGGTATTGAAGGCGGTTCGACAAGAATGGTCGACAGAGGAGAATTGAATGCTGTCACAGAGAAGCTAGACGGCGTTGGACCAGTTCCTGACGGAGAAAGCAATGAACCCACAGAAGCTTTGATTCCTCCCGAGAACATTGAAGGGGACGATGACGAAATGATCTTTGACTCCGTGACCGACCGGAGTAGCACTTCCGAAGGCAGAAGTCTGGAAGGCTCGAACTTCGTTGGGTTGAAAAAGCAACAGATCTATGAACCAGTTGACATTGACGAAGCATGGCAAGTGACGGGAAAGGCACCCATTACGCTCAAATGGGTCGATCGGAACAAGGGTGACTGGCAACATCCGAACTTCCGTTCCCGGTTGGTCGTGCGTGAGGTCAAGAAGAAAGGTCAAATGTTGGATGACGCTGAGTTGTTTTCGGCTATGCCACCGTTGGAGGCTTTGAAGGTTCTGTGTAGCCTGATGGTGTCCATGAAGGCAAGCAAACATGGAGGAGCACTAAAGTTGAGGATCTTGGACATCTCAAGAGCTCACTTCTACGGGGAAAGCCGTAGACCAGTGTACGCAAACCTACCTCCAGGCCGAGAGCAGGAGGGCAAGTGTGCACGACTTCGAAAGTCGACGTATGGCACGCAGGATGCCAGCAGCATTTGGCAAGAGACCTACAGCAAGCTGTTGCGCGAACACAACATGGTTCAAGGTGTAGCCTGGCCGGCTATCTTTTACCATGAAGCCACGGATTCCAGATTCCTATGCCATAGTGATGACTTTGTTGTTTTGGCTGACAGCAAGGGACAGCAGATTGTTGAAGAAGTGCTCAGGAAGAAATTCGAGCTACGAGTTCATGGCAGCATAGGCCCAGAGGCCGGAGATGGAAAAGCCATGACCGTGCTCAACCGTATTCTTGAATTCGATAACACTACTGGTCCCATTCGGTATGAGGCAGATCCACGACATGCTGAGACTGTGATCAGACAACTAGGACTTGACGAAGCCAAGCCGGTGGTTACACCGGCTGAGAAGGTGAGTTCACAGGAGGCATTGGCTGCAAGTTGGCTACCAGCACTACCTTCAGACCGCAGCAGTCTGTATAGATTGGTGGTCATGAGGTGTGCCTACTTGAGTCAGGATCGTGTGGACATCTGTGAGAGTGTCGAGACTTTAGCTCGCTTCATGGCATCGCCAACGGAACACTCATGGGGCAAGCTTAAAAGACTTGGACGATACCTCAAAGGTTGTCCACGAGTCGTGCAAGAGTTCAAGGCGCAAGAAGCCTAGGACACAATCACTTGTTTTACGGACAGCGACCACGCCGGTTGTTTGTTCACTCGAAAGAGTACAAGTGGGTTGGTTTGCATGGCAGGAAGACATTGCTTGAAGAGTTCATCTACAGTGCAATCGACGATAGCATTGTCAAGTGGCGAGAGCGAGTTTTACCCGATTGTCAAAGCAGCTTCCGTGCATGGTGCACAGGTCATCTTTGACTAAGGTTTCAATCTCTCAGTAGTCACAAACAAACAAAAAAGGCAGAACCGAAAGCACACCAAAACCACCAAGCAAACAAAAAGCACCGAGCAAAGCAAGGGAACCAAGAGATTCAACTCTGTACATGCGGGGTGAAACAAGGGTGAGACTGAGCTATGACTGCTTTGTACTTGCGCGTTGAATTCTACTATGAGCTTCGAAGTGAATCTTTCTTGCTTGTTCATTCGACGAAGGCAGTTGTGGGCCTGAAAAACCAGGCTTCTGCAAGAGCAGTGCTCCAATTGTTGATCAAAGCTCGCGAGTTGCAGGGCAGTAATCATAGCCCCACTATAGCTGCAACTCGAATGCACAGATATCAGCAGGTGCAACATTGTTCAGGCCGTGGAAACAGCGAACTCACTTCTCTACCGTGACAAGCGAAAAAGGTTGGCGTGTCCGCTGTGACCTGTGTTCAGTGCCAGGCACAGTGGTTGTTGTTGCTGGTCCAGTTTGCACAAGAGTGTTGCGTTTGTGCTCCCTCTACAAAGAGGGAACCATTGAACACTGCATGACAGCTGTGCCTGCAGGAGTAAGGCAAATATGCATTGTGCTTGTTTGTTCTGATCGAAGGCTTCGACATTCGGTTGCAGGCTGGCATGGTCGTGCATTGCCCGGATGAAACCTATCTGCTGTCTGCGCTCTGTGTACAAGGCTGGCAGGGTGCGGACCCATCCCAGGACAAGAGCCAAAGCACCTGGAATCCAGCCAGCTGTACATTTTGTGCATTTGGCTCACTGAGGTTCTGGCCGGAGAACACACAGTACTTTCAGACTTGGGCATAGTGCGAAGGCCGTTTCTTCTGTATAAGGCCCTCTCCGTGCAGTCCGTTTGCCTGGCATTTGCGTGGCACGGCTCGTCTTGATTTTTAGCCTCTTCTATCTGCGCATTACTTGTGAGAGCTGTCTGCAATTCTGCAATTTGGCGAGCTCGGCACATTAAGCAAAATGAAATTCATGGGAATTCTGGCGCAGTAACCAAACTTTCAAGTGCTCAACGAGACTTGCAAGGCCAACCTTCACGTACTTTGACTGACAAGCTTTTGCGTCGCTGCATTTTCCGCAATACATCGTTCAGCCGTCGTGCCTATCACGTCCAACGCAATGATCGTGTCTACACGCACCCACTCCGAACATAAAACAAAGGCTGTGACAAGGAATAACATTTGCAAATCAAAACGCAAAATCAATTCGCGGCACAGCATAGCCATACTTGAAGCTGCACTTGTACGGATTTTGTACTTGTCACAACGCCCGTTTCCTGTGGAATCGTGTTGCGACGCAAGAACATTACGGTGAACCCTTGTGATCATTCCCCTGGTATGTTGTTTGAATGTTGTCAGTGCAGTTGAGAATGTTTTTTTGCGCTGCCCTGCCCCCCCTTAAAAGATCGAAAGTGTTGTTTACACCCAATCTGGCAAAAAGAAATCCTTGATCAACAAATCGAATTCTTGAAGCGAACACAAAAACCGCACGACTCTTGCAAACAATGCTAATGTCTGCTCACTTCAGCATCCCGAAAAGATATGTAAAATAAACATACAAAAATATTTTGAAAAAACAAACAAACTTCCTCGATCCTGAACACATGGTTACGCCATGGCATTGCTCTGCTGCGAACAGTGTTTGACAAGCACCGCAACGGCAAAAAAGCATTCAAACATGCTGGCTTTCGCGAGTCAGTAAAAACATCTTCTTTTTGGCTACCATCACGCAACCCTCATGAACCCGCAGCAGGCCATCTGCCACAACGACTCTTCAGAGTCAGGGCAGCCAGGCGCCAAAAAGGGTCACACAGTATGGATTCCGCTTTTCATCATGTCACATGCCGCGTGACTGCAACCAAAATGTTGACATCGACACAATCAACCATCACTGAGAGTGACCCCCAGCGCAAGCAGAAGTGCAGGACAAAGCCCCAAGCTCTGTTATATCGGTCTGAAGGCCCTTGCTAACAACAAAGATGATGTCGTTATCCGGCAAACTTTTCTCAACTGCATCTGTCTTTCCATTGACCATAGTCTCCAACAAGAATCGATCACAAACTGCCACAGCTGGCAAATCATCCTCATTCACATGAATTGCCACCAAATCCTGGCAACAGAACACGCTTGCTTACATGTGGTTTCATATCTCAAAGCAAAGCAAAGCGTTAATTGAATGGCACACCACTAAAGCAACAATGCCTTCTCTGCCGGTTTTTCGTCGTGATCTGGAGCTTCAGGCACGTGAGCTTCAACAAGACTTTCCTCCAATGCGCTCACCGAATAGCGCCACTTGCAAAGCTCAAAAGTACAAAAACATAGCAGCCATAACAAAAATCAATCCATAGGTCCATAGATCAAAGCCTCCCTCCCAGCAACCCCAACCTGCTCCTCCAAATCAGCTTTAATCTGCTCATCTGCTTCAGGACACGTCATATAGCCTCGTTGATAATCATTGGCTCCGCCGCAAAAAGCTTCTCCAATAGTCACAGCCGCAGCATAACTTGTAAAGCGGTGCCAAGCAAGAGAATGTGCCCGCCGCTTGCCATGACACAGAACACATTTGCATACTCAAAGACCTAAAAACATACATATGTATATATAGACCGCATTTTACATACCATTTATATATATGTAAACATACATCTGCATATGCTACAAATATATATCTATATAATACATACATACATACATACATACATACATACATACATAAAAATATATATATATATCCATGTTGTTGGATCCAAAACCAAGCTCTCATGATGGCCTGCCTTCTTAGGATTCTCCTTCTGAAACTGGCACTTCCAGACGGGCAGCCATTGAGATGGAGCTTTTTGCGCTTTCCGCATGTTGCAACACTCGCGAAAAGCAATCAGTAACAAAGCTTGTCTGATAACATGTCGCAAGATGGCGAGCTGTCCCTTTGGCAAACTGCAACACTAAACCATGCGTCATTCATGATCTGAGCCGGCAAACTCATCGACGGCCCAGTGCAGCCAATGCAGCTTTCAGACTCGAAACACCAGAAATACAACAGAGCAACGACCTTGTGCGCATCAACAAATTAATCGGCCCAGCATCCAGCCAAGCCCGGGGATACAAAGCATCCAGACAGGCCATGGGAAACAAGTGGAAGACAAGTGAGCTTACTGGGAGCCAAGTCGAGACATGTGGGAGACAAGTGTGAAATCATGCGGCCAGAGCACTCAGAGCATCCAGAGCTTACTGGGAGACAAGTGGGAGACAAGAGTGAAATCATGCGGCCAGAGCACTCAGAGCATCCAGAGCTTACTGGGAGACAAGTGGGAAACAAATGGGAGACAAATGGCAGACAAGTGTGAAATCATGCGGCCAGAGCACTAGAGCATCCAGAGCTTACTGGGAGACAAGTTGGAATCATGCGGCCAGAGCACTCAGAGCATCCAGAGCTTACTGGGAGACAAGAGCACTGAGAGCATCCAGAGCTTACTTGGAGACAAGTGGGAGACAAATATGAACTGAGAGCATCCAGAGCTTACTGGGAGACAAGTGGGAGACAAATGGGAGACAAGTATAAAATCATGCGGCCAGAGCACTGAGAGCATCCAGAGCTGAGTGGGAGACAAATGGGAGACAAGTATAAAATCATGCGGCCAGCGCACTCAGAGCATCCAGAGCTTACTGGGAGACAAGCGGGAAACAAACTTGGAGACAAGTGGGAGACAAGTGTGAAATCATGCGGCCAGAGCACTCAGAGCATCCAGAGCTTACTGGGAGACAAGTGGGAAACAAATGGGGCACAAGTATAAAATCATGCGGCCAGAGCACTCAGACCATCCAGAGCTTGCTGGGAGACAGGTGGGAGACAAGTTTGAAATCATGCGGCCAGAGCACTCAGAGCATCCAGAGCTTACTTGGAGACAAGTGGGAGACAAATGGGAGACAAGTGTGAAATCATGCGGCCAAGCACTCAGAGCATCCAGAGCTTACTGGGAGACAAGTGGGAGACAAATGGGAGACAAGCCTGAAATCATGCGGCCAGAGCACTGAGAGCATCGAGAGCTTACTGGGAGACAACTGGGAGACAAGTGGGAGACAAATGGGAGACAAGTATGAAATCATGAGGCCAGAGCACTGAGAGCATCCAGACTGGGAGACAAGTGGGAGACAAGTGGGAGACAAGGGTGAAATCATGCGGCCAGGAACACAAGCCCGGAGACAAACTCAAAATCATCCGGCCCGAGCATGCACCCCTTTAAAAGGAGTAAGAACCCCTCACAGGTAAACCTGTTTGGGGAATAAAGGGCTGCACTAGAAGATCAACACAGGAGAGTAAGGATAAACCTAGTGCCTTGATGAGAGCCTTAGTTCTCGTCTTAGGCAAATGGGAGACGTTTCGTAAGTTGGGACAACCCGAAGAATTCTAAGCAAGCGCACTGAGTTTCTTCTTTGTCGGTTTAGCCAGAGATGTTTCATCTTTTTGACTAGCCAAAGCAGAAAACCAACGGAAAGAGGAGCAAGTGAATA
Source organism: Durusdinium trenchii (assembly GCA_963970005.1). NCBI lineage: Eukaryota > Dinophyceae > Suessiales > Symbiodiniaceae > Durusdinium > Durusdinium trenchii. The sequence continues at coordinate 258,757 of CAXAMN010006014.1, forward strand.
TTGACACCGCTAAGCCAAGCTGGCTCAAGTGAGTCCCCTGCGTTGGACCTGATTTCAGACTGGTCTTCAGATGGAGACCACCCCTGCCTCCAATTTGAGCACATCGGCAGAGAGCGAAGCAACCATGGATTGCCAGCTCCTGCTCACCACCATGGCAGGCAATGAAGTTACTGTATCAACCAACATTGCTCAGTTCGACAGATTTGAAGACTTCGAAGAACACATAGTCGATTACTTGGCCACTGTCTCTGACTTGGATGTCTTTGGCAGTGAATTAGACTTTATCCATCCAACCACGCAGGAGTGTTTGCAGGACCACGTCTGGGACGCCCTGCAAGAGAATAAGCATTTCACTCTTGTGGTGCGAGAATGTGTCGAAATCTTCCAATCCAAAGAGGACTTTGAAGACTGTGCGTATCGGGATTATCCGAAAGCAGTCAAAGTTCCGGCCAGTGAAGCGGGCATCATCCCACCTAGTGCTTTCCTTGCAGTCCCACGCCTACGCCATGTCATCGTCGAAGAAGGCATCCACACTGTTGGGGCGCTTGCCTGGCAAAATTGTCGCCACCTTAGGATTGTCAAGCTGCCGATCACAGTAGTGCGCATCGATGAAAGTGCCTTTCGGGGGTGTCATTGGCTTAATAGCATAATTGCACTAGGCTGCACGGACTTCGGTTACAAGGCCTTTGCCGACTGTTGTTCGTTGCAATATGTTCATGCCAATGGAGGAGTCAACACTTTCAGTGGTGCAACTAAACTAGGCCACTATCTCTTTGACGCGTGCATTAACTTAGCTGCCATGACAATACTGCAAGCCGTTGGCGAGCAGCAGTCATTGACGCCTGTCCAGCGTCGAGAGCTCCCAACGGGGTGCTTCTGCTCCACAGGATTGAGTGATCTCAAGTTACCCCTTGACTTCTATAGGCTAGGAGCCCATGCCTGTGACAATTGTAAGCTTCTCTCTCACGTCGACATATCAGAAACGACTGTAACAGAGATTCGAGAGTTTACATTTGCGCACTGTGTGCTGCTCCCGAGTGTCATGCTCCCATATACACTCCACACTATCCATTCGAAAGCTTTTATGAATTGCGCTGCTTTGCAAGAGTTAGCCATCCCACCATCACTTCATTACATTGCCTGCAAGGCCTTCCTAGATTGTACAGTCTTGAGAAGGCTTACGCGAATGCCAGGCAACAGAACTACGTGGAGAGGGACCTACGCGGAAGAAACTGCCTTTGCGCTTTGTCCTAGATGGCGTCTGCCACAGTGGCTTCACCTTATTCCCGATCTCGGATATGTGACGGACTTGGCCTGAGTCCATCAGAGCCACATCGTAGATGTCAAGTAGCAAGTGCACCACGCCAAAACAATCCGACTGCCCTCTCCAACCCATACAAAGGAGAGAAGTGTCAGTCAGGTGTTGTCACTGCTCAGAGACCAACATGCCCACACTTGTGCAATCCTAGTGAGCTGACACAGGCGAGAACCTTAGTTCTCGTCCTGTGTCCGCACGCGACGGTAGGAAAGATAGGTGGTTGGCACCCAGGTGAGAACCTTAGTTCTTGGCCTGGTGAGGGCCCGTACCCTGCCAATCCTGTACAAAGTGGGCAAACGGCACCACACTAGCCTTCCAAGTTTCACCATGTTTCACTAGGGCCGTGCGTGAAGGAGGCGAGTCGTTTGATGGATCGGATTGCTGTCCGGCCAGGATAGCACATTGCACATTTGCTGCGCTCCCGTAGGCTTAGCTGTTAAGGAGCGTGATTGAAATGTGCACACCTGCTCGCTCAGTTGAGGGAGCTTCGTCAGGCGCCGGAATGAGCACCTGAAAGCAATGACTACCATAGGCAAGCTGCCCGCCAAGGCCACAGCTCTTCCTGCCTTCGCAATTGCTAGGAACGATTGTGACCAGGGTAAAGCTGTTTTCCAAGGCCTGACCTACATTGCTCTTTGATCATCGAGCTTCGACTAGTTGCACTCTGAGGGAACTCTCCGGCACAGCTCACAGTAGGAAGCTGCTAGATAGCTTGAGCACTTGCGCCAGCAAGTGCTTGCGACTTGGCCTGTCCGCTTACAGGCCTTTTGCGCAATGCCTCTTCGCATGCAAATCGACAGCAGCTTGAATTTGAATTCCTGGCCCAGGTAGCAAATAGCCGCCTATGATGTACAGAGACGAAGCTCCGCTGTTCTCGCGTGTTTGCTTGTGTTTTGGTTTTGGTTTTTGTTTGGTGGTTTTGGCGTTTTGTTGGCCTGGTGTCTTTCTTGTTTCTGGTTTTTGAGAATGCGGAGTTTCAACCATTAGCAAAAGATGACCTGTGCACACCGCACACATGGCGTCTCCACTCGTGAAAAAAAAAACGGACCAGCTCACGAAGTCCGCAGTGCGGAATTTGGTGCAGGAGTGCCTTCAGCTTGACGGTCAAACCGATCCGAGCTGGAGGGCACACCGTGGATTCAGCTGAACAGAATTGTGGGTGTGAGAAACACGAACTTTCAGCATGAATCCATTTGAGCATTCACGAATGCCTTCCGACTCAAAACCTGGGCAACAGGGCCCTTGAGACAAGTGGCGCAAAACGTGCCGTGTGCGTTGCACAGAGTTGTTTACTTCGCTGTGTTTTCAACTCATGTACAATTCACTTCAAGATGCTTGATTCTAGAAGTGTCCTCGAAGTGTAGAACAAATGTTGTGTTCACACCCAAAACCAACGTTGGAAGGTAATCTAAAGCTTGCTCAAGTCAGTGTGCACTTCGATGACCTAGAAAAGAATTGACCTCCAAATCGATCTCGAACATTGTAGTGTGCCTATTCACTCTCCCATGTAGCCAAAGTTGTGTTGGGAGATCAGCTTCTCCCGTGGCCATGCTGTCCATGCTCTTGATGCAGATTCCATGGCCGATCAAGATGAAAATTTGTGCTGAAAAAGACTTAGTTCCGGCGTGGAGGTCATAATTTCAAAAGAGTTGGACCACATTCCCATCTCACAACAGTTCAACGCTCAAACCCAGTGCTCCATGAGAAAACCGTTGAAATTGCATAACATGGCGACAAAGGCCGTGAGATCACGCCATTTTAGAGGCAATATGAGGCCTTCATGCGCACACAAAACTAAAATTGATTGTCATTGATGTGCTCTTGCTTCGTGGCAATTGTCCAAAAAAGAGACATAGCATTCACTGTCAAACAGTGCTTTCGTGGCCGGATGGTTCAAGAGCCTAGCGGCTCCTAGCGGAGCAGGCGGTTGGGTTGGGTGACCTGGTCTGGCATGATCCAGACCACCCAATCTTTTGAAGCGCGTGGGCCAGAAGTTCGAAGCGCTGATGTTGTAGCATCCTCACATGCAGCAAACGATCAGAACGAGGGTTCAAGGGCTTCACAAAAATGCAGAAATGGTACTGATTTCCGAGGTATTGAAGGATGCTTTAGAAAAACTCCGGAGCACAGTCCCGCGAAAACTCAAGGACATTGTCAATGTTTTGAACTAAGACAATTGTACGTGACCGTTTGTGTGTGCAGGAGCTACGCGATAGTGTGGAAGCCGACTTGAAGCAGCGCGGAGTTCAGATATTGATATTGTTTGATAGCTTCAGTGTAAGTGTTGTTCATTGCAAGAAAGTTTGCGTCACAGACTTCCTCAAGGCTGGAAAATCTACCTGCATCTGGAGCTGGCATTGACACAAATGATTTTTTCTTATCCTTCAAGCTGGCATGTGAAGCTGTTGGTTTGACACTAAGGTGGTTGTTTTCCAGTTTTGATCAGTGATCGCATACACATTGTTCTTTAGATGCTTCAGGCTTACCGAAGGTAGTGGTCATTGCTCTTGAGGCTTTGCCCGAGAGGGTTTGCCACTAACTGCTGTACAGTATAGCAGCTTACCAAAAACTGTCAATGGAGAGTGTGTGCGTTAGCCTTGTTTTCAACCGCTGCCAGTCGTGAAAGCAGCCATGCATATAGTGGTGAGGGTAGCTCATCATGCTGAGTCTTGCAATAGTGTTTGGAACAAGTGAGTGAGGGTTCAAATCAGCCTCAAGCGACATCCTATGCAACTCCAGGAAACGAAACCACAACACGTGTGGATTTGCAAATTTGGAGGCAAACACCTAGACTCATCACATCGCACCCATTTTTTTGTACAAACACAGTGATTAAGTTTGGCTATGCGGCTATGTTTAAGTTTTGCTTCCCTATTTTATGATGGAGCTGATTATCTTTACATGTCCAGAAAAATTAATCAAGCACACTCTGTCAGCTTCTGTAGTCTCACAAAAGTTGTGGACTTCAGGCAATCCAGAAGCAAGTCACCTACGGTTTCCTCAGTGGCAAAGGCAGCAGCTGAAACCCTAAACTGTTTTGCACAGCTAGCTTTGTTTGCGGGGGATTTAGAGACGTTACACTTTTCAGGATAGATCAGTAAGTCGCTGTTTTGCCTGGTGGTCCAAAGCAGGCCCTGACCCTTTCAAACCTGAATCCGGACGGCATTTGATCGTCATGTGCTCAATTTCAGAGACATGAGACATGTGCTTACAAGAGCAGCCTTTGTGACTTTATTGCCAAGGACTGTGTGATAGACTCCGTGTGCAATTGTGCGGAGTCTGCAGATGATACAGCCGCATGCTGACAAATGCTCAACTGGAGAACGAGCAGCTGCTTCCAGAAAGCACTTGTAGAGCACCTGTGTGCAGGTCCAAATGCACATGATCAGCACCCTGAACGCGGCTGTTACATCCCAAGTTTGTGAGGCGCTCTCTGAAGTCGAAGAGTCTAGCAACGTTGATTTCTTTCTTATTTTTTTCCTTTGTAAGGGGGGTAGGCCGCTAGTAGAGGTAGGAAGTAGGTAGGTTAGCTAGGTAGGTAGCTAGTAGTAGCTAGGTAGCTACTACCGACAGGACACAGGATAGCTCACGCTTCTTCAAGGAAGCTCCCCCTGCCGCCCTAAAGGCGGCGGAGGAAGCTTCCTTGAAGAAGCGCTCGCACTATTGATTTGGTTCCTATATTTTTAGGGAAACTTACATAAGTTTTCAGGAGCTACTAGTAGCTTGAATCTCACAAATATATACATAAACATTTGCTTGCCAGTTCTTCCGCAGGGAGATCTGGAAGTTCGGTACTGGACAGGTCCTGCAAGGTACATCCTCTTTTATACTTCTTGACATTGGTCTTGGTATATTATATACAGTAGTTATATAGTAATATAGGTATAGTTTCCAGTCTTGGTTGCTGCATTTCCCTTTCTTTGCGCCATTTGTATTCCACTTAAATCTATAAATCTAACGCAGTGCTCATCTGAGGTTAACCAAATCTTGGAACATTTGCGATATGACAGAAATTACAAGTCGGTTCTATGCATTGGCAGTTTCAATTCCAAAAGGCTGTTGTATGAAGAGGTCCATGGCCAAAGCCTGATGCTGGCGGTGGACACGTGCATGAAGCTCTACAGGGTCTCGCCATAGCTTTGCCACAAGAAACGGTATCGAAGCTTTCAAGACCCGGTTGATATCTTGTCTGCCACCAGGATTCTAGAAGCCAGTCCAACCAGAGAATGGCTCAAACAGCCTTGACCCAAATGCTGTCAGCAAGAACCTCAGAACTTCGGCTTTTGCTTGGTCTCGCAGAATCATAGAAGTTTGTATGTATTTCCTTCTGTTCCCGGCTTTGGACCTTTCAGTTGAGGTCATTACCCAAAGGATGGAGTTGAGTTCGGCGGACATGCTGGAACTCCAGTTTCAAGGATTTGTATGGTCAAACAAAAGTTGCCATGCATGTAACCTTTCATGAACATGCACACCTCAGGTCCAGTCGGGCAGATGAAGCCTGGTCTGGCTCTCGGCAGCCACTGGGTTTGCAATTCAGCGGGTTCGCTGAGTAAGGTTCTTGTTTTCAAAAATGCACTGTTTCCAGTAGCACGGAGAAGCTGAGTCCATTTCCCGAACCCGGCAGAGTAATGTGAGATTCCTATTGGTAAGAGGGCCATTCAATTTGTTTCGATTTAAAGGTTCTCTGGTCATCTTGGAGTTATGTCTTCTTCACTTTCTCTCCTGTTTGTTTCTTTCCTTTCCCTTTCATATTTTTCATTTTGCATCGTTTCTGGTCATTCTCCTTTCATGTTGATTTCAGCTTGTGTGGTTTTATAACTTTATAACTAGGACTCTGTTCAAGCTTTACTGCTGTCTCTGATAAACAGGGTTCTGCAGCCTGTATTGCGCCCTTAATTGATACATGTGTATGTATGCACACATACAGTAGTCATAAACATCGATGTATCATTTGCATGGCGTGGTAACATACTTTGCAGACATAGTTGCCACCATAGTAAGATTGCAGAGTAAGCGTCGAGAGCGTGGCTACTGATCTTACTGGCACAGCTGCAGCTTTAAGGCCATGGGGTAAGTAAGCTGAGTATATATGTATATATAACGATTAGATTAGTTGTATGATCAACAAAGTGGTTGACGACGACACGAAACCATGGGCAAGTCCACAGTGTTTGAGTGTTTGAGTGTGGCGGTTGTAGTGAATTCCTTAGCAAGGCATGGTGCGGCCACCTCCGAACAACTGGCAGCCGTGGTGGCAGCGGCACCGCCTGCTTTTGTCCCAGCCTCAGAGTGCTTTCATAAGAAAATAGAGATGAACAAAACAGAAGGTTTTTGCCTCCCCCCAAAAATAGAACATATTTTGTTTCTAGTAGCAAGGGGTAAATGAGTCCCACATGAGCCTGACAGTCTCGAGGCAGTCCTGTTTGTCTAGGTGAATGCAAATGCAGATTTGTCTCAGATGCCGAAAGGTCCGGTGGGCGATTTCGCTAGCAGGCCACATAAAGCCATGAAATTCGGAAAATGACCTTTCTTCCTTTAGCGATAGGCTGTAAGAACTAGCTGGTGGCTTAAGTAAGCTACTACCTGGGACGCAGGATAGCTCACGCTTCTTCCAGAAAGCTCCCCCCCGCCCTAAAGGCGGCGGGGGGGAGGTTCCTTGAAGAAGTGCTCGCACTATTCATTTGGTTCCTAGATCTTTAGCCAGGGCAACTGCTGAACGAATGGATGTCGTCGTATCTCAATGCCAAGATTGACAAGCTGGCCTTGAGCCCAGCTTCACACACCTGCTTGTTGGCTATTGCTGTTTACGCCTGCTTAGATTTGGAATGGAAGCGGCGAGAATGGCTTGAAAGGGGAGGTGAAACTGTTTGGCTGCAGACTTGCACATCCCAAACTATGACTGCTATTATATACAAACACAACATTTTAGTAACAAGCAATGCATTTTGTTGAACTATTATATACCTAGTATAATGGAGTGCTGCATGTGACTGAGTTTTGCAGGCACCGCCTGGAAAGTTTGGATGGTGCGTGCCATTCCTCAACAGTTGTTTGGACATTTTGGTCTTTCTAACAAGACAGTTGGAGGACCTCACACTGACAGCTGTTTTTTGCTCGATAGTAGATAGCCTTACTAACACCACAGCCATGATCACACTTCAGGTAGTTTGCCGGGCAGCAGCAAACCACTACTGTGTCGACACTCGCGATTCAGTTTGTGGGCATGCCTGCAAATACAGAAATCTGGAACGCTTGTCCCTTGTGGAAAAGTACTATGGCAAGAGAGATGAGGCACAGAGTTGTTTGCTGTATCCAATCATCTTGTTCATTGTGGTCTGTAAGTTCGTTGCACTTTGGAACTACCAGTTTTGAAGAATGATGTGTGTATTTACTGTATAAATACACATATACAGATGTCCAATTTTTTTGATATCACTACCAGGAAAAAGGGACTTGATGTCAGGCAGTGAACATGAGTTCTCCTTCAGCAGCTTGGTCCCAAGCATTTTTCACTTTTGTCCGGATTTCCAAGAGACAATTTGCTCCAGTGTGAGCTTCTTCTAAAATGCGTACTGCCATAGATGAGATGTATGCACTTCTCCTAGCAAGGTCTCTTCGTCGCCAGCAGCTATAGTGTCGCAATCCTCTAGGGATGCAGTTACACAGAGAGATGAGGCTTGTTGCGATGTTGTTTTAAAACCTTTACTTCATGTTGAGGAGTTTTGAGAGTCTGTTACGGATGCTTGACATCCCGCAGCTACTAATAGTTGCTATACAACAGGTATCATCTGCAATGGCAGACGTGGCTGAATCTCCAAATATTTACCACCAGGCCTGAGCTGAGTCAAACCGTTTTCACTGCAACTAGATTGCTTAGATGAATTAGCATGGAGATTTGGAGTTTATATATCAATCAATTCTACTGGTGCCTGCCTTTCGAAGGATGCAATAATAATACTTACCTACCTCATCAACAGCAGTGCCAAGGCATGGTCTTCTTTTGGAAACGCATCTTTGATACGTCAACATCATGAGCTTTTTTGTTTATTTTTCTCCTTCACTTCAAATTCCAGCATACAATAGAAAGAAGTGTTGCTGAAGACAAACAGCAGTTGACGACTCAGTTGTTGACTCAGTTGCCGACAGGAAGTGCCACAGAATCAGCCTGACTCAAGAGGTATCAGGACTGTTGTGGGTTTCCCCGAGGGAAGGAAGGGCTAGTGACAGCTAGTGGCTGCACATGCTGGACCTCAACCGAACCGAGCTGCAAGGAACAAGCGAATTGCCCTCGAGCTCGTCCTTGGTGTGCTGTCCAATTCGGGCCCTGTTTTCAGGCGGTGCCATGATGTCGCCTTTCTTTGCTTCAGATTGTTTGAGGTCCGGTTTGTCTTGTTTCCTCTTCTCTTTGCATGTAGGTCTTCCAGACACTTTGTGGACATGCTCAAAAAGCTTGTCGGTGCTTTTTGGCGGCAGAGACGATGGGTTCGTTGGTGTCTTCAATGTGCTTCGTGAGCTGAACTCGCAAAGCTTTGAGTATTCAGGATTCGCTGATCAAGAACAGCGTCTCGCCAATTCCAAAGATTTTTTGTCTTTCCCTACAAATCTTTGTGTGCAGCTAAGCTAGCTCAGATCACAACAGTCACTGAGGCTTGCAGCTTTCATGCAAGTCTTCATCAGTCTGCATTTAAACAAAGGTCTCGCTCATCACCAACTTCAAGGAACATTTGAGAGACGAGATTGGTGTTTCGTGCTCAGATAACTTGCACCTTCATATAATATCGTGCGAAGAGCAAAGATTGAGGTCTTCATCGAACAGATCTTCTTGAGGATACTTGAAAGTGGCAATTCCGACTTCTTGCACAAAAGCCGAGTTTTGGTCCCAGCTTTTCTGGCACCAGCGACCAGCTGCACGCTGGGTCAATCACATTCAGGTCCTTCAAATTTTCTACAAACTCTGCACGGATGCGTTGCACCCTTACGTGTGAACCATATGCTTGTTTGATAGTTTGCACTTCTCCGGCTTGAGCATGGAAAAGTAAGGACAACACCTTTGGAGCTTTTTCTGAACTATGACTGTGACGTTGATGAAAAAAATATTTTTGACGGGTCCTCAAGAGCTCAGTGCAAGACAGCGCGAGAGAGAGAGGGAGAGAGAGAGGGGGAGAAGAGAGAGAGATAGATAGATAGATAGGTAGATAGATAGATAGATAGATAGATAGAACAAGACAATGTTTTTCTTGGGTGTGGTGATTGCTGTCAGATTGAACTCAGCTGTTTGTGTGTTCCAAAGGTGTGGTTGCCTCCTGAGGAAAGAACAATTGACTGCTTGTCGAAGATAGCCCAAGGAAAATACACTGCAGTGGCTAACTCAGGTTCTGGATTAGACTAGACCTACGGATAGAATGCAATTAAAATCATCCACTTTCAGACAATGCAACTTCAGGTGGAGCACGCGAATCTAATTCAGCCACATCAGGCTGGCATAGCCAGATCTTCCAGACACACCTTGCTTGTCATTGAAGAGATTTCTGTCAGATGTCTTTATCTTGAGGAGTTGGATCTGATGGATCTTAATCGACCCTGTTTTCTTCGAAATGTGGCAGGTCAAACATGTTTAAAGAGTGAGCACTGCAAACTGGAAGGAGCAGGAGTTGAAGCAGCTGGCCCTGCAATCTTTAGCGCTGCTCTTGGAGGGCAGATCTTGCAAGAGAATCTGCGGACCCACAAACACACACTCAGGATAAAAAATACGTACGATGTGAAAGCCTCATGCCACATGCCGACCTAGGTATGAAACCTAAGAGTTCAGGGGTATGAAATTTCATACTAGGAGTCCCAGAACACCAAGCGTGAGGTACGCCAAGTTGATCAGACTCGATATCCAGTGATTGTGGTAGCTTCGTTGAGCACGGTCCCACAATCATGCTGCAAATCCCTGCTATCAGTAAAGCCAAAAGGCTACCTGTCACTTCCAGGTGTACACACACACACACGCCTCAAGTGATGGGAGGCAAACTTAAGGGCACGTGTGCATGCTAGAAAGACCGTGAAAGACATGAAGGAAAGACATGAAACAGACGTAAAAGGTAGGTGCTTCCGACGAAGAGCAGCCAAATGAACAGGGACAGCCGGCGAGCCAGACCTCCTTATGAAGACCTGGGGCACCTACCACCTGGTCAAATTGTAATTGTGCACGTCCTCACACTAAGGGCCAGACCAGTGTGCACGCAAAAGAAAGGGATGAAACTACTAGACATGAAGGCAGAAAAAGCATGAAAGAAAAGAAGAAACGAAGGTGTACGGTGTATGGAGGCAGATGAATGTGAAGCCCGATGAAGAGGGAAAAACAAGACCAAGCCAAACCTCATTGAAACAAACCTGGGGAAACTCGCCTCGTTTGTGTGTGTGTGAAACGGTATGCACGATAAGGGCGACACTGGGATCCAATGATCCCTATGGCGTAAGGCCGCTGCGGCCACCTTCAGCTGTGTCCAAGGGACTGGCACCTCCGCAGAGCACGTTTCGGTCTACCTGCTCCATGGTTCCCGAGTCATCAGGTCCTAGTTGACGTTTGTTTCAAAGCTCTTCGCCCGTTTTGGGCACGTGAGCGAGACAAACTCCTGTTCAACACGGCCACGGAGGGCATTGGTCGGGCTGGCACAAAGCCAGACTAAAAGTACGTACGATGTGAAGGCCTCATGCCCATGCCGACCTACGTATTAAACCTAAGAGTTCAGGGGATGAAAGCCGAAGAGTCCCAGAATACCAAGCGGAGAGGCGTCTGACGAAAGTGAAAACTTCAAATCCTCCAGTTCAAGCCGACTGGAATCATCCAATCCTGCAGCAGCCTGAAGATCTCTACGATTGGAGTGTGGCTAACACACTCACAACTCAGGTGCAGGTACGCCGAGTTGATCAGACTCGTTATTGATTGTGGTAGCTCCGTCATCCCACAATCATGCCGCACACCCCTGCTATCAATCAGGCCAAAAGGCTACCTGTGACTGCAATGTGTACACACACACACGCACGGAATTGCGCATGCACACGTATTAGTTTCTAGTTTTCGCGCTTGTTGTGAGCGAGGTCACATTGATGGGATCTATCGTTGACTGGGTCTGACTCTCTGTAATCTCTCAATTTGCGTGCTTCCTTGGTTGATCATCAACAACAGCCGAGAGATACGCTCACCAGGCTCGGAGAATGACAGAGGCTGCTGCGATGAAGTGGGTGGGTAAACAACAGAACAATAATTTTGAATACAAAGGTTGGTTTCAACCATGCAACAGCCGCGATTGTTAATTTCTTTCTTTTGTATTCTTTTGTCATGTTCAGTGCAGGATCAAAAGCCCGTATCAATCCTTGGCCATACAGAGGAGCTACCCGTATTTATTTGGATCTCCAGGTGCCACACTGAATTTGCCAGGAGAACCGCCCAGCAGCTGGAGAAAGTGATGCTGAGGATGTGTTTGCTTTGTTCTTGCCTTGTTGATATCCTTTGCAGAGAAGGATTTAATGTGTGGAAATTGTTTTGTACCATTTTGAAAGAGTCTTCAACAGGATGATGCATTTGCTCCTTCAGGATGATGCAAGCGACGTTGCAGTCTCCACAAGTGGTGCAACCCTTCCGGTTGCCTGGGCAAGTGTGCTTAACCTTTTCAAACACAACTATTTTGTCATCTCAGCAATTCACCGGACAAACCTTACATTGCTAAGAAGGTCTCACTTGGGAGTCTTCCGGCCAAGTAGCCATGTCTCTATCAGGCTGTTAAGCGTCAAGCTCGTAGAGAAAGATCAACTTTCGATCTTCGTACTATGTGAAGCTGCTTGTGAATCAGACTGGAGGCGAAAACAAATGCCTTGTTCCTCAATGCCAGGTTGCGCAACTGAGCAGCTTCAAAGAGCAAAAACAACGCAAAGTTGAGCTTCAGATTGGTATAAACAAGCGTTTGCCTCAGTGCATTTTTTTTTGTATCGTTTGGTGTTTGGACGCTCTCTCTATGTACTGCTAATCAGTTATTGCATCAACCAATTGCAAAAGTTCTTTGCACAGATGGCTGCAAGGTTCAATATGAAGCCCAAACGTGGCATTGAATACCTGAAGCAAAATGGTTTTGTGTCGGTCTTAGTTTTCTTGAGTGCAACACATTTGTGCACCTATGAAAGGTGTGAGCAAGTGTTTGTCCTGGTATCGCTTTGGATTGTTATGCATTAAGCTTCAATCTGATGGTGGCCTCAGTTGAACGATGATCCGTCATCATTGGCAGCGCTCTTCAAGAATACAGAGCTTGGTCACATCCTCACAATTTTGACCGCTGGAGTTGGGATACAATTCAAGATCTTTTGCGGGTTGACAACACAAATGCTAGCAAAACTCACCAAATACTTTTCATCAAGATCACCTCCATAATCGTTTTGCAAAGTAGTACTCAGTCAAACTCCACACTTTTGAGGCCTTGACAAGACGGCCATTGGTGACTACCTTGGTGAGGAAAGTCTGAAGTCACTGCAGATTGGTGTGCAACAAGCTCCGCCCAATCAACAATCAGAGTGCCAGGACAAGCCGTTCAACAAGAGCACGCTGCACGCATTGGTTGGTGGTTTGGACTTCAAGGAGCAGGCATGCTTCCAACTTTTGGTTGGTGGCAAGGATCTCAAGTACAGTTCTTTTTACTAGTATCTCTTGCTATACTTACTGTGAGTCCCTGGATGGATCTTTGCGGCACTTCCTGTCCTTCTTCCGCCTTCCCGGCGAGGCCTTTGTGCAGTTTTCCGCACAAGTTCACAAGTGCAAAAATACAAGTACATCTTTCATTATATATATATATATTATATTACATATGTCCCCTATTCCATTGTAATATATGCACATTGTTTGTTTCAGTTGTTCCTATTGTCTCCCATCATATCATCATATTTTGGGTGCTGTGATATCCACGACAACACAACAAAATGCTGGACGATCTGCATGAATTGGTAGAGCTTGCGCCGCGCCTGGTCAGAGGCAACATAAAATCGCAGCTACTTGGAGACTATAGCAGTGGAAAGACTTCTGGAAGGATCTGCGATCACAAAAACCCCAAGTATGACACACAATTGACATTGTGGACCTGGCATTTTCCTGGCTTGTCATACAATTCATGTACTCCCTTTGGGTCCTTTGAATAGGACTTGTGCGATCCAAAGCTGAAGGTTACTAGAGCTACTGCTGTCTGGAGACAAAAAGAGCTGGGAAACACACTGCCACAAATCAGCAAAATCATTTTCCGTTCGGCCGGGAAGAATCAAAGTGCAAAGCCCCTTGCGCTTGTGAAGCACCTGGGTCTTCAAACAAAGTACATATGTGTTTTGAGTACCCAGAGTGAAATTAAAAGCATGCAGAGCTCACCCTCCTTGGGCCCCCTAAAACACAGGGGTGGGTGTTACAAGATATTGCACATGTGTATTTATGAATGATCATATAATGTGTACAGCAAGTATCATTACGACAACAGAACAATGTCCGTGGCAGAACACTTATCTAAGTCTATTTTGCGCGCAGCTCTCAGGCACAGAAGATTGACCGTATGATGGAGAAGTTTGCTGAGAAGTATTGCAATGACAATCCGGAGCGCTTTGCCAATGCAGATTGTGCTTTTGTGCCTCGGTGTTCCTTCAATAGATGATGAAAGCAGATGCTGCCAAAGCAAAACAACCTTGGAGACCGAGGTGTTGTCATTCTCACTGATCATGCTTCAGACGGACCTGCACAATCCAGGCAAGAACAATAAGCAACGTAAAGACAGAGAATAAAGAGGACGTAGGGGCCCAATGCTCAAAAACATGTTTCACCGTGAACATTAGGCGGTTGTCTATCACCATCACATGCAATGCCGCACAGTACTTGTATCATATAGCAGCCAGAGCAAACAAGCAAGGCCAATTGCATGTCATGTATCAGCTGTTTTGGGCACCTCATGTGTTTTGCCGCCCGAAGGCATCAGGAACAAAATGACCAGAGATGAGTTCGTGAAGAACAATCGTGGCATCAATGACAACCAGGATTTTTAGTAGCTCACCTCGCCGTTGTGGAGTTATGACACCTTGACGTCGCTGTGGTTGCAAAGGACTTGCCCCGGGAGTACCTCGAAAGTCTCTATGATGGTGCGCCGAACCAATATTATCGGTCCTGGTGGATTCGTTTTGCTGGCGAGAATGTTTTAGACAGTTATCAGGCTGGGTTGAAAGGCGTCTCCTGCACCAGATTAGACTTGGGGATACTTGGGGTTTTCGCAAGTTTGGATATCATTTTTGATATCATCGTGGAGTAGGGTTTTGAAGGTTCAGGATCTGGGCCAAAGACGGTTTGAGTCCAGAATGCGTCTTGACAATTGCCTAGTTCAAGCTCCTTATGCATGGTCAGCTGACCAAACAATCAAGTTGGGCACTGCAAGCACTTATTGTTTCATTAGTTGCCCCAAGGTTACCAACTGGCTTGGGTTTCACCTCTAATGACATAGTATGAGCTGCTTCATGTGATACTAGGTTACTAGATCCCGTTTGGGTTGTTGTATAGAATTGCAGTTTTTGCTGAGATCGCAGTAGTTCCTACAACTAAGAAGCACATACAATTTGAACCTGCTTGGAACCTGTGGAAAAGAGGTTATGTTTCCTTAATGCATTTAATTAGCCAAAATGCCTTGCCATTTTGGCTCAAGTCCGCATTCAAGTGAAAAACGTGTTCCCTCCGCCCTCCTAACTCCCTCTCTCACTCTCTCACTCTCTCACTCTCTCTCGCTCTCTCTCTCTCTCTCTGTGATCGCCATGGCATTTGCTGGGTTTGGTTTGGCCCACTAAGGAAGAACTGAGGACAGCCTATGAAGATCTCGAACCGCCCAAGGGCCGATCCAACTACGCCTCGGCTGAGGACTGCAGCCTGGCATGGCCCTGGGCCCTTTGAAGCAGAGGAGGCAGCTACTTTGTGTGGCTGTGCTGTTGCGGCAATTGATGAAGGTGAAAAGGTCCGGACCATGTACGATGGCTCTGGGGAGGGGCCAAAGGTTGGATCCAACAAAACACAACACAGAAGACAACGGCACCCACTGTCATGGACTGCGTCCATGCCCTGCACTCGCTTCAAGCTGCCGCTCGACTGGACCCTGTCCCACTGCAACCCCCCCCCAGCCGGCACAGATGCCTTGGGCTCTGAAATGCCACTACGGGGAGCTGACACGAAGGGCCAGTGGACTGAGGATTTGGTCAATCCTCAAGGCGGTTGCCACCAAGGCCCATCGACGGATTAACATCCTCCCCAAAGACGTAGTACTATCTCTTCAATGGTGGATTGGACCTTTGTCTTTGTGGATGGGTTGTGCTGGCTCCTCAGACCCACCCTGGCCCCCCCTCTACACCTGTGCCCCGTTGGCAACACTGCTGGCGCACACTCTTAGGGCCGATCAATACTTGGCTGTGCTTCGTGATCCGATCGGAAGGGCCTATCGGAGAAGCGCGCTGGGCTATGCTGATTCTTGACTGGATGACTCAGGGGGCGATTTCACAGTCGAGAGTGCCACGGGTAGAAAATGGACTACCGCAGCCTGCCCCTTGGCAAAACCACAGCCATTGTGGCAATGAGGTTGGTCCGCACATTCGCAAAGCTCATTTCCATCCTATTGGGGGGCCACTTTGTACAGCCAGCGCCCTATTCCCACCCTTCGGCCTGGCATGGTGCTTGTGATGGCAGTGCAGGGAGTCCGGGAGCAATGTGGGACCCGTCCAAAGAGGACGTATATGGCCCTTCAGAGGCATGTGCGGGCTTTGAAATCGACGCCAGGGGCCAATAGCCCTGCCCTCTGAGATGCTTGTATCTCTTCTCATGTTGAGGGGCGAAAAGAACCGGCTGCGCATCCCTCTTGATTAATAACCCGCCCATTCGAATTGGAAAATCTTTTTCATATGGGGGGTGTATCAATCTAGAGTCTACATTATTCCTTCGATCTCCAACAACCAGGGCAACATCTTTGCAATGTTGAACTTCCCTCCACCAAGGAGGCTGCCAATTGGCTCCTTCACATGTGAAGAGGGATTACGACACCTGGACGGATGAACTTACTCATTCCAACCCTACAGGCTTCACACCCCTCAAAGAGGCTCAAGGTTTCGAAGGCCAAGCTCACGCACTCGGCGCTCGAGCTCTGCTTTCAACCGCTGCCCCCTTGGGCTGGGCATGGGGGCTCCTCAGCGCTTCCGACATTCCGGGACAGGCAGGCCCCTTCGGCCCTCAAATCCATCCTGGGCTATGGGACTTTCCACCATGGCTTGAATCTACGACGCTGTGGACAGGCGCTGCTGCGGAGCTGCGCTGCTTCTGCACTTTGTGACCTACCTCTGAGAAGCTTCCCTGCGAAATCATGGACCGTTCTCAGGGTGCCCGGTGTCCGACTTCTCTTTCGGTTTCACACAGGACTAGGTTGGGTGGCGTTTCAGGGTACCATCCCAGTCCTGTTTTCTTTCACCAAAGATTTCAACCCAAGAGAACCTAACCAACCAGCAACAGACTGCGAGTGTGCGCTTTGCTGTTGGATGCTTAAGGAAACACACAAGCTTTCAACATGCAGTATCAACTGTTAAAAAAATATATACATACACAGTATGGACTCGCGCACTTTTGGAAGTCTTGTCACCTGATGTTCACACCAAAGTTGCCCAGGTGTCGCGCAAAACCCAATTTCACTTCAGGAGGACCAGGAGGCGCTTAGGATTAGAGTTTGAAGAAATCAGAAAACATCTTTTCTCCTGCCCCTGCTACTTTCAAAGGCACGCTATCGAAAACTTGAGTTGTGTAGGAGTTTTCAAGGGTTTTTCCCAAAGGCTTTACACTGCTTGTCGCAGCAAGGCCAGAAATCGACAAGAGTCACAAGCAGCGAGAGATCTCAACCAGAAGCTATGCTCTCAGTAGTACTCTGACATCAATGAGAGAGGGCTCTTGTGATCGATTCATAGAGTTCTCCTGATTGATTAATATTGTTTTCTTGTGAATTGAAGTGGCAGGTATGAGTTGTTCGTCAAGGAGACAGAAACTATGGTTCAGAAGACGAAGGCCATCCTTTCTTGGCAACCGTTGCAAACATCAATACATGTGTAGGTCAACAGGACAATTGTAAAATGCAGGCAGAAGTCTCCCTACTGGCACAGGCAGCCATGCAGAGCCGAAGACGAAGTTCTGCTTACGTGGTGGCCCAAAGCATCAGCCTCAGCAACATTTTTTGAGTTCGCAAGGACCAGCTTCGATGGCCACTGAATAAGATCTTTCTTTTTTCTGCGACAGAACTGCATGTATAGCAAGTCCAATTGGTACTCACCTGTTTTGTGGCTGCTGCGTGACCATGGGCACCAGAACTGCAAGTCACACCATGAGGACTATGGGGGCCAACTGCGACTAGGTGTAGGCAACATGAAATCAAAAAGCTTTCTTCCACGTTGCCACGGCCCACCAAAGGCCACCAATGGTGTCGAAACAAGAACCTCATTGGCTGGCACATTTATTTTCACCGTTCCTTTGCAACTAGATATATGGGGTTGAACACCAGACATGGTTCTGTTGATCATGCCTGACAGTCCGACATGTTCACCTAGTGATTGTAGGAGTCCACATATCATGCTGTACTTTGAAACAAAACAGTAAATGCTTCTTCATGCTAATTGCAGATAGAGTCTTGAAAATAGGACAGATCGCAGCAAACGCACAGCTGCAGCAACCACCATGGAAACCAAGAAATCGGATGATGAGAACGGTTTGGCAAACAGTTCAAGTCTTTTCCGGACATGCAACTGGTCTAGGCTGTGTAGCTCCTTTGCTCCTTGCACATTGCTAGTGCTTGTTCTGGCAGTTTTCTTTGGTCCATTGGTCTGAGCTCGTGATGATATGCATCGGAATGTGATTGGGAGCGGCTCAGCTCGAACGAGTAAAATCGTCGATGTGGTGATCAGCAGCCAGTCGCGAGCCAACGCTTATCAACATGCAGGAGTCTCCTTCCTCGCATTTGGGTTGGAGGCCGTCGCTCTTAGGAGGAGGCCATTCCTCTTAGGTTGGAGGCCATTGCTAGTAGTAACTCAAAGTCGTATTGTTTTTTGAACTTCCTTAATGGACTAATGGACGCTCCGTCCTCTTTTTCACTCCTTCCGATTTTTGATGTCGTGCTGTTTGCGGTCTGGTGGAAGTGGAGTCAGGCACATGCATTTTGGAGACAGGGGCCAGCATGCACCTAACAACATGATGCAAAGCTACTAATGATTGAGGTAGAGAATACGGCACACTTCGTAGCCTTCTCACCACGTTGAATGTCGATATCAATCTGGTGAATTTGAAGTCTATGCAATCGCCATGGGTACCCGATCTTATCCTAGCTGGCCACCTGGCTGGTGCACTGAATCCGAGAAGACAACGTGGAGTGGGCGACAGCAACAAAGTCCATGCAGAGACAAATAGACAAAGGATGAGAGACAGGAATGGGCACACCAACCACACCAACCAGCCAATTGGCCCCGATGACAGACAGAGCAGACAAGCACTCCTAAAGACCCAACCTCAATTTGGCACGGACCAGGACCCAGAACCTTGATTTGGGCAGTATGCAAAATAGACAAGGTCGAGGCAGCAAAGCCCCAATACCGAAATAGTTGAACATGAACCTGAACATGAACATCAAATGCCAACAGGCTTGTGTGCACTGGTTGTTGACATTCAGGGATGGTCCACAAGCCCTTGTATTGGTGATGAGCGTTTTTGACCTATTCAGCTGGTGTTGCAGGAGTCCACACATGCCTGTACTGCAAAAAGAAGCATGTGAATTGACTGCTACATCAACCGCCATGGAAGCCTAGGAATGGGATGGAAAACTGGCCAACACTTCAAACACACTATAAGACATTCTGGGACATTCTGTTGGGAAAAGTCCTGACACACCCACTTTCACAGCCAGTGCTGAGGGTCTTCGTAGATGACACTTCTGATAAGTTTGCCCGAGCTCAAGGACTGGATCGACAGACAAAGATCCCGAATTTGGTGCATTCATTTTCATGCTTTGGCACACACGCGCGTGCGCGCTCCATTGACTGCGACTTGAAGTTGCCACCAGGTAAAGTAAAACGTACCCACTCATGAACATGTGTGAGACAGCATGCGAGATCATCAACCCCTTCAAACTTGCGCAGACTGAGCCTGCGTTTCAGAGCTGTTCGCAGTTAACCCTTGTACTTTGCAGTGACAGCTTCCTGGAGAGATTCTCTTGAGGTGTCGAGCACGTAAGACCCCTTTTTGAGGTGGGCCAGCTGGGCGAGAGCAGCTTCTTGGATCACACTTGTGCAGTCCACTTTGTCGTCTCGCAAACGTAGGTGGCATGTTGGCCTTATTTGGCCACTTTGGCAGTTCTTCTAGAAATGCAGGCCCGAATCCGATCGACTGTGTATTTTTTGAATGTGTCTGACCTGTTCGTAACCAGCAAGTTGCAAGCCGAAGTGTGGGGACATGCAGTCCAGAATCAAGGAAGATGTTGACAACATCGAACTGGACTGACTGTCAGCTTTGGAGCACAACGTTTGTTATTGTATATTTCGCTTGTAAACAGAATGTTTTTGACCAAGAGAGCGTGGGTAAGATAGTTGCCGGCTCCGAGTTGATGACGGCACACAAATGCAGCATGAAATGATGTCAAACGCTGCTGCTCATGACCAATGATGGAAGGACTCACCACAAAGCATCGAGCTTTGCATCGAAGGTTTCAAGCATTGCATCAGGCCAAGATCTGAGTCTTCTGTAGACAGCCTTTGCAGCGAGAAGAAAGCATCAATGCTTTCATGGCGGCTTGATGGCGACTTCATGGTTTCAGGATCGCAGCTCGATTCGATATGGACACCGAGCGCAATGCCTTTGTTTCATCCCTGGCCAAGTTCACATACTTGACAACCATCAAGGAGTCAATAGCACGGGCGTCATAGGTGAGGGTCGACTTGGTTTGGACGGCGAATTGGCAGGAAATGAAGCAAAAGAACATTGAATGCATCAAGGTGCGGCTTTTTCTTTTCTTACGGGTATTCAATGAAAGCAATATGGAACAAGTGGGACACTGGTCCACCTTCATCCGGTCTGGCGGACGTCCATTCGCTGGCATGTCAAATATTCAAAAAAAAGAGAAGAAGGGTCCCAAAAATCTAGGAACCAACCAATCATGCAAAGAGTTCAGAAGAATCATGAGCTTTGCTGTGTCAAATCCTAAATATGTAACTTCCTGTCGCCGTTAGCTCCTTAAGTTAAGCTACTTAAGCTACCTGACCCAAGCTCGCCTCCCTGCCCCTTTTTTTCACCAGTCTAATGCTTTTCGGCCAATTGAATGAATCTCTTGCAGGCTTTGTTATCGATTGGGCTGTCTGAGGGCAACAACTTAGGACCGTCTTGGTTGTACGCTGAAGGCTCAGCACATATGGTGGATATATTTTGTTTGCATTTCCAGCGCCTGTTCACCTGTTCTATTGAGAAAATGCTCAGGTGCTGCACTGTATTTCTCAGCTTGAGCGGCTACAACTCATTGGCACCAGAGGTGCCAGGTGCCAGGGCACTGTTTTCATTTGCATCAATCGTGTTATGATGCATGATTGACATCGAACAGGCAAGACTTTCAGTTCTTTCAGATGGAGGACGAAGTGCAGATCTCAAAGTTGAGGAAGTCAATTCAGATTCCAGATTTGAAGAAGTCAACTTCAGAAATGTTTGGGGTGACCTTCCCTACTTTTATCTACAGACCGAGTTGTGAGGCTTTGTCTCCAGGATCGGCAACCAGGCCACTCAAGCAAATCTGACTCGACCTTGGGAGTTAGTTGAAAGAGCTGGGAGGTCCAATGCGAGCATTGCTGGTCACCAGGCTGGTCATGAAGCGAGGTTCAACGACTCATTGTTTTGCCAATTTCACGAACCTTCTTGACTCAATTCATGTGACAAGGTGGTGAAGCGCCGCGCTCACGGCCTGGGTGTGTTTGCAGCTCAGCACAGGACTTGTTGCTGCCTTTTCTTTCTTGAACGTATCACGAGCTCCTATGCTGCAAGGAAGTTCGGCACTAGGCAACTTTTCAGATACACCCGATGGTATCATGAAAGGTCCGCTTTGGTGGCCATTGGCCAGGATGATCGACAAGTAGAACTGGCAGCGACCCAAAGTTGGTTTATTTCTGCTGTCACTTCGCGTATATAGGCTCTTCAAATTTGCTGAGGTGAACTCTGAGTCAGTGGCTTCTCAGATAGATGCGGCCCAAATTGAGTTGCTTTTCAACAAGCCGCTGCCTAAGCTGGGAAAGAACGAAAGGCAGGAAAAATACAGGTCAAAGGGAAAAGACAAATGAAAACACAAACAAGATTCAGAAAGAGAAAAAGGATTTGTCACCATCAGTATACTCCAGGCAAAAACCTCATAGAGGTGACCGATGTTCTGCCATTCAAACAAACCTGCAAAATAAAGGAGGCCTGACGCCTGCAACTATGAAGTGCGATTGGCCCATGTTACTGTAATTGCCCGCGAGCCAATTGCCAGTCATCACTAGCAGGTCGATGCAGCTTCAATTCAATCTGTGAAAACCACAAGGTAAAGGCTTGCACAAAACTCAAGGCTCAAGAGTGTCATAAGGTGCTTGAGAAATACAAGAGGCTGAGATATTAACACGGCTGAAGATTTGCCGTCGCCCTCGAGGAGACCGGCTGGTTTCCAGTGGAGTGATTAGACGAATAAAAGCAGGTGCCGATCATGCAGTGGGGTCTCAGGAGGCCATCGCTAGTAGGTTGGAGGCCATCGCTATTAGGTGCTAAAGCTGACCTGTGACTCCAAGGATTTCACACACTCAAGATGAAGTACGTACGGTCTGACTTCCCAAAATGCAGCGGTGTCCAAACAAGGAATCAAGTTCCAAAAACAGGTCCGTGAGTTGAAAACTCACCAGCAAAGCTCACATGCCAATTCTGCATGCTCAATGGCAAGTCCGAAGTCTCACCTAAACAAATTTGGTCACTTAGAGGAAAATGTTGCTAGCAAACATCACAACCAACTCGTTAAATGCAGGTGCAAGAGTTGGTGCCCGATTATCATCCAACTGATTCACTTTCGTTGGCACGGATAGGGAATCAGTCTCCGTGCCGTGCTGAATCTAACAGAACCCGAAGCTACCCATGAGCCCAAGAAGTGCACTCACACACATGCTCACCCTTGCGGAAATTGGTCTAGCATTCTTTTTATTTTGCCTGTTGTGAGCTGGAAGGTCAACTCAGCTCACACCACAAGCTGTGGTACATTTCGTGACTCAATTGGCAAAGGCAGGCTGTGTAGCAGTAGCAGTCTGCAGAGCTTGTGCTTTCATACAACGCCAGGTCTCCAAAGAAGAGCTTGCACTAGCGGATCAGCCACGAATCTTTTCTCTACAAAAACTAGTTGAGGTGGAACAGAGAAAACAATGGTTGTTTCAGAACTCTGACCGTAGCCGAATGTGCACAGTGTCTCAATGGTGTTCACAGGTCGCTGACTTCAACATGAGCCGGATGAGAGTTGTATGGACGAAGATTTGGCGAGTACTCAGCAGCCACTTTGTTGAGGCTGGGCTTTGCAGAACACTTCATGAGCAAAATGGCCTTCCATAACCTCAATGGCCCTTCAAGTTTGCATCAGGTGGCGACTCACCCGAACGTCCGGGTTTCCCACTACGCAACTTAGCTGATGCAATTTGCAATTTTTGAAAGCTTGGAGCACGCTCCACAAGTGGGTAACTCTTCAACATGTCGAGGCCATGGATTCATTGCGACAGCTTACCATGAAGTTTCTGGAGAAAGACGAGTTAGCTGGATACAACTTTCAGGCAGCTCCTACGCTCCTCCGCATATGACAAAGGTAGCTGCGGCATTGAGATACGAAGTAAAATAGAACAGACACCGCAGTCAAGCAGGGCACATTGCAATTTCTTGGTAGAATCCATAAGCAACAAGAAGCTGCTAGTTCGGTTAATGTACATCCTTATACAATATATATATATATATATATTATCTCACGAAAAGCCAGCCGATGGGCATGGCTGAGTCCGAACGAAGTCAGCAATACCGGCAGTCGCAGGGCGGCGAGGATCCAAAAGGTAGTGAAAATGTATGTTTTGGGAGGTCTTGGTGATGCGAGTGATGCAAATGACACTGAATAGTGCATCATTAGCATCACGAAGCTCAGAAGAAGGGTGGGAGTCGGGTAGAGGACAGGAGAGGGGAGACTGCGATGAAATGCAACAAACGAGGGCTGACCAGATGTGTGAGTGCAGGGAGGGAGTTGCTTCGGGGTGCCCTTTTGACCGTGAAGAGGCCCCCCCACTGTTGATGTTGGACCTTTGTAGAAGAGCACGGGGCCCAACTCTACCCCATGACCTGTAACAGTGCGAGTTGATCATGGCCTTGTGTATATAGGCTCTATCATACCGAGCCTCAATGCAGCACTTTCCGTCTCTCTGCCTTCTACTTTCCCGTGGCTAGCAACAGCAGAGGTAAGCGCAATTTGTGCTTCACCCCGTAAAGACAAGAATATTTTATTACAGGGGCTGGCTTTCGCCCCCTCTCTTCTCAGGTGTAGATTAGCCTGGCAATTTTTTCATGTCCTCTTTGTCACTCAGCAGTTTTGACAGCCGTTCGTTTAGGAAGCAGAAGGCGGAATCACAAGTGGACAGCCAAGTTGTTAAAACTCACAGCACAAAAAAAGGGTCAAACACAGTTCACAGCTTTCAATTTGGGTTCTCAAAAGGTGCTGCAGTGGCTTTGTTGCCACTTGCCTGTGGGAAACGCTGTGTCACCTGGGCTTATTTGTATGAGCATGGCTGCAGCATGCTACCTTTTGGCAACGTTCTTTCAGAGCAGCTTGGCGGTGGCCATTTGGCTTTTGGCATCGCTGTGTCCTGGACTTGCTGACTTGGAGAAATACCTAGAGCGGTTGCGGTGAACCTGTACAAGCACAGCAGATTCTTGAATGGAATTGCTTGAGGTCCACGCCGGCATGAGTTTGTCCAAGGGTCAATACAATGAATTCGTCCTTGTGAACTCTGTGAAAACTGAAGCCACAACAACCCGCACGTTTCTTGAACGTCTTGATCTCCTCAAACTTGTGTCGCAATGAAAAAACAGTCTCTGGCCCCAGGGTAGGTATGCAACATCAACGAGTAGGCAAAGTGCGCTTCTCAAGTGTGTGCCTTTCAGGTGCTGTCAGAGTGGATGTTGCAGTTTGTGATCTTGATTTGTGATTTTGTAATTTTAGGGTTCAGTGCAATTGTTTGCAAGGAATGGTTGAAGATGTGTTCGCGCGCTTTGTTGTATGTGAGTTGGCGAACAGATGGAAAGAAAGTCATGTGGTTGTCGACATAACATAACTTGTGTTGGTGCCGCTATTCAACAAAACAGGGGGTGATGCTTGGCGCAATAGAGCTGTCTCTCATTCAAGCACTCTTTGCACACCGCAAGACTTGATAGTCGAAGTTGAAACACATCGAGGGCATGCTTCATGCAGAACTTGTTGGTTGATTTGGGGAGGGTGCGAAGCAATCCTTTATATATAAATATAAAGCCATAAAGCTGTTTGGGCAGCCAGAAAGGATAGCACACTCTTAAGTTCCCTTAAAAATCTAGGAACCAATTGAATAGTGCGAGCGCTTCTTCAAGGAAGCTTCCCCCAAAGGCGGCCGGGGGGAGCTTCTTTAAACAAGAAGTGCGAGCTATCCTGCGTCCTAGGTAGTAGCGTTCTTGTAGCTACTAACTACCTATCTACTACCTGAGATCCATGTTCCTTCTTGAGGTTCCCTGTGTTGGGTCCACGGGTGGGATTTGAGTTTTAGTGTCTCTACCGACAAGAGACACGACTTTGGAACGGTTGGATCAGGCTATCGAAAATTGTGAATCACATTTTAAAGAGGTGGTTTGTTATGGCATGTTGGTAAGAGTTGCTGACTCTGCTACACATGTTCTGCGTGGTGCACGCAAGCTTTCGTGCAAATCACCTTCAGCACAGGCTGAGTTCTTGAAACCGTTCGAATGCATCATGGTGCGCCTTAGAAGAAGTCGGATTCATTCAATACCAAAGCGCCATGAACGATGAGCACCTGAGTGGTGTTTAATCTAGGTCTAGATTTATTGAGCAATTCAGGTCGGCCCACCGCCAGTGAGCAGAGAGGTGAAGGACATTTCCTCAGACAACACAAGTATTGCAGATGTGGAAACTAGGTTTGTGTGAGGACTATTTGGTCTACATTATTTCGTACATGGCAGATGCCCGGAACTCACCAGATTTTTACAGCTGTCTGGCTGTCCATGATATGTTTCTGTCAGACTGCCGATGCAGGCAAGTTTTCAAAATATCCGGACCTGGCCTCGATGTCTTTGCAATGTGATCATTCTCTGAATTTCTTTGGGCTTTCAGGTCTGGATGGAAAGCAGTGCTTCACATTTGTGCAGCAGCTGCTCAAGATCCGGCACTCAGCGAGGCCCAGGTCCCCTTCATTTAGTTCGTTCGGTGAGTGTCAGATTTGCACAGGCCACGATTGAGATTGCCTTCAAAGTGGTCGAAAAGGTTCCATCTTTCGTGTGTCTTCGAAGGTTCGAACTGCTCAGTTTTTTGAGGTCAATGCAGACAGCTGCTACCACCTGTTTCTTGAGAATTTTACTGATGGAATCCGCGCTCTGCTATCATTCGCACAGTGCAAGGCCCTACACTCAGTGCAGTTTGATACTGAAAGTCTGCTGCCGTCAACAACACTTTACAATACTTTTTATCTCAAGTTGTACAAAAGGCTCATTTCACAGAAGGATATAGCTGCAATCATGACTGAAAAGCTGCAAGAACTGCTATTTCGTACGTCTCGCACACAGCAAGCTTGATGGAAGAGGGACTGAAATAGTGCAGCCTTTGAGAACCTGGGGCCCTCAGCCCTGTGAGTAAAAACTAGAGAGTCAAGCTTATGACGCTCCAAATTCAAAGTTTATGTGAAGCACTTTGTAATTGTTTTGAAACTTGAGACAAATTAGGTAGAGAAGCGGCCTGGCAAGGAGGCTGGAGTTCCTGACGGCGCGATGGGACAATTACTCGACTCCTTTCACTGGCATGAGGCGAAGCCAGAGATGTCAATGCAAGCGATTTCCTATTTGCTCAAGGTGCCTCGGGCTGCCTTGGATGTCCTTCTCGTCTCAAACAGATTTGAAGAAAGAAATGAATTCGATGCTGTATCACTTGCAAGACGGCTCAGCCTATGTTGCAGGCCGCAGAAAAACTTGCGGACCCGCAAACCGATCTTCCAGCAGGGTGCTCTTTATCACAGGCTCGGCAGATTCGAGAGTAAAGCATGTGCCAAGCTTTTGCACTTCAGGATCCTGCTATTAGTGATGGACAACCCGCGGCTGTTTGGTTGATGCCTGAGCAAGCTTTCGTCCTGACTTCACTGGAGTCAAATTGTCAATTGTGTTTGCCTTGAGGTTCCCCATTTTGCGAGGGCTCTCAATACTTGTTGGCGACCCTCGCCGCGATGCGGCATGCTGAGCTTCCAATAGCCACAATAACTGGATAGTTCAGAATGCCTTGTTCCTAGTTGATTTATGTTTTGTAGAGTCAGCTCAGGCTGACTTAATTTTGAGTGTTGAGCGGATGAGGTGAGAGCTGCGGCGCTCAATGGCGTTTTTGACATTCTCCGTGATTATGGCAAGCAGATTTTTGATGAGGAAGAGTGCACAAAGAGCACAACATGACAACATGTCCATGGCACAGGCTTCATTCAACAGGTTGTGCCTTCGCTGCGGCAATTTTACGGCACCCTTCAGGACATGTGGCGGATGGTATTCAACGGGGTGCCAAACCAAGCTCTTTGAGATGGCCGTGGATACACTGGGATAACTGGTGCTGATGTCATCAGGAGCAGTGTTTGCAGAGGTAACTGAGAACCAGGTTTTCATGCTTCCATTCTCTCAAGGTTTCCTACCTGCACAATTAGATGTTTGCAAAGGAGATGTTGGCCTCCATACGGGCTTAAACTTGATTTGCATGATAGCCTTTACGCTGAACAGATTGTACAAAACCAGTACTTCGAGGTCATCAAGCCCTTGTTCGATGACATTCACCACCAGCTGGCTCCACAGAGTGACCACAAGCAGGACCGTCTTCCAACTGTCTTAAGATTCTGCACTGCCACACCACTCTAAGACTCCAGGAGGGAAATGGTGCAGAGGCTTGGATGCAAAGGGCATGTGGGCTCTTTTGAAGAGCAGTACTGTAGTACCAGAGACGCGCAAGAAATAGATAGATAGACTCGACGTTTTTTCAGAAGTCACGGAAGGGTAGACCATGTAGACTGTAGGTTCTGCAAACTTTTGTGTTATCATCTTCAACATTGTCCATTTCATTAGGTTCAAAAGAACATCACTTGGAAGCACGAAACATGATGAAGCATCATGAAGCATGACAGCATGGCCGAATTGGTGAACACTTTGGCCAGGGCAGACAAGATGGCCATTGGGCCTCAATGGGGCCAAGCCTCCAAGCTTTGTGTGCGAGTGGTGTGTGACCGATTGTGCCGTTGACTTTGGCCCGGCTTGAATTCTTGAGGCCACCAACATGCTTAGCAGCTTTGACCCAGCTTGTCAGGCTGCACACTGTGTTTGTGGTTTGACAAAGCCCCGTTGCAGACAGTTTCCATTGTTTGCCCTTCAGGTTCTTCAATAAGCATTTGCTTGAGCTTTCTTCTCTCCTGTCTCAATGACCATCGTGGCCGCAGACCAATGCTTGACATTCTACCTGCATGTACCGGGCCGCTCGCCTTCTTGCCATTCTTTGGCATTAGCTCTAATATCTCGCATATCCATCGCCCAATTATTTTTCTCCCGCACTTCATCGGCCTAGTTTTCTCAAATTTGTTTGAGAGTTTGCGCTCAGCTCTTCATTTCTCAGTTCCATCATGACCATGGGCCAATTTGTCCTGTTGTGCTGTGTGACACGATTAGACACCGGTGCAGGTTGATTGAAGCTAACCTGGACGTTCTGGCCTTCCTACTTGATGATGTTGGGACCTGATCCAGCTCTTTGGCGTTCTTGTGGAATTTCGGAATACCGATATGAGGTGCTCCGGTTGATCAGAAACTGCATTCAGCACGAATTTGAGGCCGAGTTGTTTCAATCGAAGTGCCATGCTTTGCCTCTTTTGCTCCAGGCAGTTGCACGAATAGGTGTCGAAGGTTTCAAGCAGCTGCTGATATGCACTGGCAAGAACATGAAGCCGAATTCCTGGCAGAAGGCCGAACGCTGTCAATTCAAAGAGTGGTTATTGTAAAGTAAGTTGCCCCGCAAGGTCACGACATGTATTCTGGAGCTCTTCCGGGACAGCATGCCAACAAAGCTGATGGAGGTTGATGTGAAGGCCGCAAGCATTTCAGCAGATGCAAGGCGTCCAAATTTTGTGTCAACCCTGAGACCTGTGAAAGGCCTCGTCGCAACTGCCATTCAACAAAGATGATGTTGTGATCCAGCCCTGCACACAGTCACACTGAGCAGGTGCATTGTATCACTGAATCGAGTGAAACGCTTGAGGTGCGTGGTCCAACTCCTGCTTATCGACATGCTGCAAGATGCTGTCTCACAACATTACGAGTTGGACCCCTAGAGAGAGAGAGAGAGAGCACGCTCAG
Source organism: Durusdinium trenchii (assembly GCA_963970005.1). Classification (NCBI taxonomy): domain Eukaryota; class Dinophyceae; order Suessiales; family Symbiodiniaceae; genus Durusdinium; species Durusdinium trenchii. The sequence continues at coordinate 287,772 of CAXAMN010006014.1, forward strand.
AACCTTTGAAGGACTCGTGCCCTGCGCCAGAATTTCATGGCTCCTGATATAGACCTTGAACAACTATATAAGCCTCAGAAGAGTTGAATTTTGCAGCTCTAGAACCTTCGCCAGTGACCGAGAAGAGAGGGTTTTGTTGGAACTGTAACTAACCAGTAACTTGAACCCTCCATACCTTTTCTAAGTTCAATCCTTTTCCTCAGGTTAGGGTCTTGTGATTCTATGTCAGTGTTCTCCTCCTCCTTCGTCCCTTTCTCCTTCTCTTCTCCTCGTCCCTTCCTCCTCATCGTGTCTGCTCCTCCGGTCTTTGACGTCACTGTGTCGTGCTGGAATCGATGTACACAAGAAGTTAAAGAGTACGTGAGAAGAGAACATGTCAGAACATGCAAAACTCAATGTCAGAATTTGTGCCCGAGCAAGTGTCAGCTAATTATGTGTCAGAACATATATATTTATATGTCTGAACAAATGCCAGAACACTTGCAGTTGATGTCAGAACAGATGCACGAGTAGAGGCCGGAACAACTGTCAGAACAAATGTCAGAACAGATGCAAGACTTGACGTCAAGACATATGCCAGAAAAAATGCCAGAGTACACATCAGAACAAACGTCAGATGACATGTCAGAATGTCAGAACATATGCACGACTTGATGCCAGAACACGTGTCAGTTCATTTGTCGTCGGTGAGTCGATGCGTCTCCTTCTATTGTTGAAAGCACCTCTTGGGGTGGGTCACTCTAAGTACAGGTCATTCTTAAAAGAGCCGGGTTTGTTCATGTAAGTTCGACCTTGAATCGAATGTGGCTGCCAGCAATCTTTTCAGGTTCTTCAGAACATGGACCCAGCCGGCCTTATCACACGTTCCCCAGCAGAATCCCTTTTCCGTTTAAGCATTTTGTTCTGTGTTGTGTTTCAGACATGAAAGCTTAAATATGCAGGACTCATACATTCATGGACTCTCATGCTGAGTTTGCTGCATTTATTTAGGCAGCAATCTACAGAAACCTGTTTGTTTCAGAAGTCAAACATGTTCTTTTCCTACGATATACTATTGTGAATCTACATGTTCAAACTGGAATCTATTTATATACAATGATCTATTCTTTAAGTAAATTCAATTCTTCTATGTATATATATATATATATTTGTTTTGGGGCTTCTGCTCTACTTTTCGACTTGAACATTATTCGATTCTGTTTCCCAGTCTTCAGCTACCGGCAAACTGCTATATACTAGCACATCCACAACACAGTCTACACAAAGTAGGTTTTTATTTGTGAGATCCTTGGCCCTTGGTGCAGAACAGTAGGAACGCCTTGTGTAAGGAAAATTCCAGAAAGCGGAATTATGACTCTCCTCGATGCACTACAGCAGTCCTTTGAGTTTGCACAGGACAATCTTCCATTCTTCTCGAAACAGACGAGTGTTGAACTCTGAATGACTTCAAGGGCATTGAAGAAAATGCCTCCTTCTGGAGGAATTCAATCGGCAGATTGAGCTCCGTCAAGCCTTGAAAAGACTTGGCTTCATGAAAGAAGTGCCAAGCACTTGGTCTCGTTGTTGAAGACGGCCTGCTGTCCACTGCCGTGAATAGTAGACAAGTGAGACTCTTTGTGTGCCTGCAATTGCTAGGAAGCAACTGCCTGGGCTGTCCATCTGGCAAGCTTCCGCGAAGACAGGGCTTTCACAGCCAAATACAACAGATGTTTGTACATGCCGTTACATTTCTTACATTTTCAGACGCATGCGGTTGTGGGCAAGTCTTCTCGAGATGTGCATGCAAAATGAGATATCACTGCATTTGCGCCAGGCTAAAACAGGAGAGAGAGTCACTGAGCTGCTCCCTGAGAATTCTCTTTCAGGTGGGAGTGTTTGGCAAGGAGTTTGTCAGTCAAATTGTACAGAAGTTGTGGGAAGCAAGGGTGTTAGTAACTGTTAGTCCATTTTTGAACAAGGCAAGCCGAAGCTATTGCATTCTGTTTCTGAACTTTGAACTCGGTACACTGTACTGTAGTTGAAATTACACTATATAATTGAAAACTTGGAGCAGGAACCCCTCAAGCGGAGCACAAACTTGACACTGGCAGAAAATCTGAAGCCATGCAAGAACGTCACACGAATATAACGGTTTTCTTTGCTTTGCGTCGCGTAAGTCTCAAGTTTCAAAGTAAACAGTAAACGAGCAGAACGGTGCAGGTGCAGGCTGACCCAAGAATGAGTGGCAGTGAGTTTTCATCCCGTGCCGTGGATCGTGCTGCCGGCTTGCATTTGCTTGAATTTGCTATAAGTCTTTGGTTGAAGGGAAGGACTCATTGTTACAGGTTCCATGGCTTCTTCACAAGAAGCTACATTGCATAAGTATCCAAAGTCTGGAGACTAAAGCAAGCTTTGAGAGGAAGTTCAGATGCAAACTCTTCGGCTAAGCTGGAGATTTGACGCAAGGCCTTCTCAGACTCTGCAGCTCCGTGCTACAAAACTATGTAAACAAGGCGGAGCCGACTAGTCAAATGAGTGGACGAGTCGAATTGTGTGCAGTGCTCAAACCGTGGAGAAACAAACAAGGCGAAACAAAAACTGTTTGATTTGAGGAGCGGATTCTGCAGCGTTCCGAGGCGTAAGGACCTCAAGAATCCCACGCCAGACAGACTTGAAACGCAAGGAGACAGACTCGATCAATTCTCCAAAGACCTTCATGTTTTTTCTTGTTTTCCCTTTTCCTTGTGTCTGGCAGTCTTCTCAGGCCAGAATCTGCAGAGACCCTCAAGGACAAGGAGGCACACGTCGTGATGTGGCAGTTTTGCAGATTTGCTGCGATTGACCACCTAACCCAGATTCTCAGGGTGTTGACATGTGCATGGAGAGTTCAATCCGCAACATCAGATGCAGGAATTTGGAATAGTTATCACCTGTCAAGCCTTCCATTGACCATTCCCTCATTTTCCCATTTTGCTGTATGTACTTCCCACAAGTAAACAAGAGCCCCTTGTAGCATGTTGCGACAAGTAAACAACGCAGAAGCAGCTGCTCCGTAATTTCGACAAACCTTTGCATGCCGTCTGCCATATTGAGGATGACAGTTCGGTTTTCTTGCAGACTCTAATCAAGAAAGCAAAACAGTGATGATCTTTAGGAAAAGTAAGGCCTCATGTTCAGAAGGACTCTAGATTGGGAGGGGGCATGGAAGAAAACAATGAAGTGTGGAACAGCTAACACTTCTTCACCCCTGTTCTACATTGCAAGCTGTATAGCAAGGTCTTACTGTAATATTTTCTTCCCATTTCTTGCCCAGATGGCCCGGGGTTATGGCTACCTGCCTCTGTTGTCAAAAGTAGTCTACCACTTTGGGAGGCTTTACCAATGGCCTTTTTTGTCAACCACTTGCGTTGCCACTATCCACGTGATTTTGCTTTCTGTCACACTTTCACCGTCGAATTCAAAAAATATATACTGTAGAGTCCTTGCACCTTATCAAGCTCGCTACCTTTCCCTAAAGAAGTCCGGCAGCAGTTCATTCTAATTTTGTGATGCCAGTCACAACGCTGAGACCCATTTGCATTTTCAGCATCAGCAAAATTGCACGTGACCATGTCGGAGCGCAAACTAGGAAGGGGTGCCAGCACATTGAAGATTTATCCATATCCACTGGATAAAGTAGAAGACAAATTGAAATACAAGATAATTTACGCCCTTCACTACTTTTTGCACACCTGCAATTTTAATGTATACTGTAAGCAAGAAATACGATTGGTCGTGTTCAGCCAGCCACCCTCACATGTCGGTGTTGACTTTCCACTTTTTTCATGACTCAATGCATAGCAGTGACTAAATACGGCAGTTGGAGTCTTTGAGAGATCTGTGAAAAGATTTGAGGCAACGATCGTGGAGGTGGAACGTGAGGCACCAGCTGCGGGAACTGCAAACAACTTTGAACTAACAACTTTTAAACATGGTTTTCAGTCGGAGTGTGCTGTCAGGTAGTAGGGCTAAGTAGGGCTAGTAGGTCGCAAAGACGGACTTTTCGCAAGGCGAAAACGATTCTTGGTCTTGGACAACGACTTTCCTATGGTTTCTCCAATGTTTCCCTGAACCCCTGCCTCACCTTTGAGCTTTTGGATGCAGGTTCATGGATTGGTGCCTATCATCTCTGAAGTGAGAAGCTAAGTTTTTTGTGCTCATCGGATTTACTTGAACATGCGAAGCAGACGACCCCGACCCTGCCCGTGATTATGCAGAGATGCATCCAATCCTTTTTGTTCCACATGCATGGGCATCAGGCTTCCATTATCTCATGAGCATCGCGCACATTGAAGTGTTTAGATTGAAATCACCATATGTGTGCACCTTCAAGAAGTAGTCCCCCAAATTTAAAAGCCGAAATGGCTTAGTACTCCTGTGTGACTCGACAGAAGCAGCAAAAGCCTTTGAGGCACATGGTCTAGGACGAGTCCTAAAGCAGAAGAGTCATGCTGAGTGTGTGGACATTGTTTCTTCTAGCGTGCAGTTGTTCATCTTTTGCGGTGGTGGTATTGTTGGTTGTATTTTGTTCAGTTGTCGTTGTTATGTGAGTGAGGTCTTGGTGCAGAATGTCCTTGTGTCTCGTTCTCTTGCGCTTCGTCCAGTTTAAACGTTTTTGTCCATTCAATCTATTCCGCCTTTCTTAGGACAATACTGCAAACAAATTCCCATGCCACACTGTGCAAAAGTTGCTCCCTGCCTCCATGAATTCCGTCCAAGAAACTTTTGCTTGGCCAAAACATGTTTCAGAAGGTTTTATGAAGCAACGTTAGTGCAACCAATCGTAGTCAATGACCGACATCAAGACCCAATGGCAATGAAGAAGGTATTGCACCAGGACATTGATCGTCGATTCAGCAGTAGCACAGGTGAATGCATTGTAAGCACTAGGCAATACTAGGCAGTGCAGAAAAAGACATGGATCTATCGAGCTTTGACATGGGTCTAAGAACAAGACCGCTGCGTAACAACCGATTACTCTCGCAACGTTTGACTACTCTTGTCAGGTGGTGGTCAAGGGATTGAAAGACCTTCCGCCGAAGCTGTTTGAGCAGCGCACCTCCAAGATTTGCCGACTATTCTTGGAAGCTTCTGTTTGCAGCTAGTAGTAACGGCCTCCAACCTACTAGCTTCTGTTTGCAGAGATGTTGATTTCATGGCATACTGTACCTGACGCAAGGCACATCCACGTACTTTTTCCTCTCTTCTGTGACCTGACGATCGTAAGTTCTCGCGAGGCCATATGGGCATTTGTATATCCAGGTCTAAACTTGTTTGGAATTGACAGATACTTCGCCAAGCTGTGCAAGGTTCGCGCTCTGGTGCGAGACGTGCTTCTGGAGCAGGTAGCTCCCCTCCTCAAGCCAAGCCACAGACTGAGAAAGTCTTTAATCGCTTTCATTTGTTTCGAGTTGCAAGAAACAGAACAAGAGTGGACAACATGTTTATGCAGAACCCCGGACTATTCTGCGTTTTACATTTTTTTGCTTTTCAAGTGCTATCTGGCTTATAATATATATATATATACTGTAGTATGTAGTATAATGTCATATAATATATTACAATACAATATAATGTAATACACCATAACATAATATAACATAGTATACTACAATATAATATTATATGATATAATACAATATAATATAACATAATATATGATGATGAATGCCTAGAGTACCAACACCTTGCATGAGGTGCATTGCATTGTTAACAGAGTACATATACTTTACAGCATATCAATTATCTATACATATTCCATACTTGCATAGCAAGCAGCAGCCTCAACTGGCTTTTTCCATTTGGGAGGTACAGCTAAGAATATGAGAGGGTCAAAGTGCTATGGAGTTCTGGATGGCCGATGAGGAGAGGTTCAAGGTCTCTTGAGGTCAACCCGGAAGGAAAAGGAGATAAAAAAGAAGGTAAGTGGATTTTTCCAATCGCATACCTTTTCTCCAAGTTTTCCAGATGAAGCTCGGTACCTTTTTGCTGCTGGTGGATTCGCTAAGCATCCATGGTCAGCAGCAGGTGCACATGAGATTGGTTTTGGTCTTGAAGTCAATGTGGGCAGTTTGTGGTAAGGTCCTTGAAGTCATCCAACATCATGAAACTCTGAGAGCTACTTTCCGTGTGAAGCCGTAGATCCATCATTTCGGCTTGTGAGACGACATGCTGCAACGTGACATGCTGATCCGTGCAAGCGTACAGAGCTTGCGAGTTGGATTGCCGTTCAATGCGGATCCTAGAGTGACCAACAACAACCAGCGGCGCAGTCGTGCAGTCTGTGTTGCTGGTTCTTCCAATCGGTTTCCAGCCGACAATGCACGAAGGCACTTGCCAGGTGGGCTTGGTCTGGCTTTCTCACTTGTAGACTTTGGAACACACAGAAAGTACATGAAAGTAATATGTTAAAGTCTGCCCACCAAGTTTTCTGGAACAATGGCAATGTCAAATTCGTCTCACTGGAGCAGGGCTGCGGTCGCAAATTGTCGATGCGGTCAATCGCAGAAATTTGTTGGTCATTAAAAAGAAGAACAAGTGCATCGCTGCTAGTAACACGTGCATTACTACTAGTAACAAGAAGCTACTAGTAACAACTTCGATTCTCAGAGTTTTCTCGAGAAGCAGCGAAGCACAGCGAAGCATTTGGAATGAAGCATGCCGAAAGGGTGCAGGTTGGAGTGTCTAGGCCGTAGATGTCTGATCTCAAGCTTTCAAAATAGCAAAGCAACAGGCTTGTGCACTAACACGTGTCAGACATTTCTTAGATGAAGAGAACCTAGTGACAAGGTATTTTGAAGCTCGGTTATTCTCGAGTAGCCGACCGGGGTCATTTGATTTGTCTCAGGCCTTTTTGAGCTTTTTGATTCTTCGCTGGTTGCTTGATTTCTCAAATGCAGCACCGACAGGCTTCCAGCAGCTAACATTTCAATGGTGCTTAGCTCAAATTTTCTTGAAGATCTTTGCAAAGCAATCTGCATATGATGAGCATCCATTCAAGACAGAATTGAACCATCCACAGTAAGGCATCTGAATCACCGGAGCCACAGGAGGTGCAAAATGGGTTGCTTTTCATAGTGCCACGTCCTACACAAAACTTCTCATTGCCAGGATTGGGTCGCAAAAAACTTTGCCTTTTCTGTGAGCCAGGAGCAGCCTGTTACCCACGAGCCATTTGTGCTCAAGATCTTGGCAACTGTGCAGGTTCTTGCAGCTTGTGTTAGAACAGTTTGTGAAAAGCAATCGGACAGTTTGGGAGGTCCATCGAAACCTCAATGGTCTTCGTCACAATGATCATTTGAGGCTGAGCTTCTCACTCTGTGTACTGCAGGTGGGTTTGTAGATTTGCAGGTATCGTCAGTATTGCAGCCGACGCCTTCGCCGTCTCTACTTTGCTCTACGCTTCAAGCATGGCAAGAATCGCTTCAAACAGGCCAGGATGTTCTTCTTCCAGCAGTACCTGCATAGGAAGATAGCACCAACATTTAGGCCAGTCTTGTGTGTTTGTGGTTTAAGTTGAAATTGCTAGGCGAGCTTTCCCGAGAATTTTGATGACCCCAAATGGATATTCATTCCGCTGGTCCAAACTGAACGAGCCTGGGCATTTGGAGCTTGAGACTCAGCCCTACCCAACAGGATCGAAATTCGTGAGACTGCTTTTGGACTTTTCCTGTCCAAAAAGTAATCGATCACTCTTTTCCAACATTCTTTTCAATTTAGGTCCAGTTGAAGGCAGACAATGCAGCGGCAGCAGCACGGAGACCAAGTGCGATAGGGTGAAGCAGCTTCTATGCAAGGCTTTTTTCCTAGTTCCATGGCGGAGCCTTTTCATGTGAAGGAGGCAGTTCTTTTCTTTCTTGGCAAAACACTGAAGAGAGACTTACAAGGCCTTCAACGCTCGTTGGAGACACCATTCTGAGCGCAAGCAAGCACCCAAGGAGAACAGAATTATCTCGCCCACTCCTGACGTGTCTGAACATTGTTTGTTCAAAGGTTTGCGAAGGCATGCCAATATGCACAGCATTTGGAGTCAGCGTCGGCCTTGAAGATCCGATTGCCCAGCAGGTCTACCGACGGCCGAGTCTTACAGTTTGGTAATCAGACCTTGTCAGACCTTACTAGTAACAAAGGGCATCGCTACTAGGAACAAGAACGCTACTAGGGGCTCCTGGCCTTACTACTAGAGCAAGGACGCTACTAGTAACAAAGGGCATCGCTACTAGGAACAAG
>CAXAMN010006014.1:296028-318583 GCA_963970005.1 Durusdinium trenchii
GAGCAAGGACGCTACTAGTAACAAAGGGCATCGCTACTAGGAACAAGAACGCTACTAGGGGCTCCTGGCCTTACTAGCAAGGACGCTACTAGTAACAGGGCATCGCTACTAGGAACAAGAAGCTACTAGTAGCAAGGTGCATCGCTGTCAGCGTTGTGACGCTTAGGTTTGCAAAGTGCACTGTGATCAGCGCACACAGCTCGAGGCGGAGGTGGGAGAGTTCATCACGTTGTCTTTTTGCACCCCTGACTTTTGTGATTGTGAGGCCTATGCTGCTTTCATGGCAGGTGCGACAACAAGCATCTCTCTCAATCTTAATCACTTGCCAATTGCAGGAACATGGCTTGTGGAGCGTGAACATTGGGCAGAGGTCTGGTATCAACTTGTGAAGGTTCAAGCTCCTAGGCGCAAAGGTCTACCAAGGCGTTCTTCGTGTGCAGGCGAAAACAAAGCTGGCCCGTTGCAAAAAGCTATGCGAGCACTTCATTTTGGCAGCTGATCAGGCTGGAGCTTGGTAGAGCGTTGACATCAGGATTTGAGACATTTTGTCGTTCCTTTCTGGAGTGAACACTTAAGACTCTTGGCCTTCACATGCTTCAACCGTGTGCTGTGAGGCCGAAGCTTCAGCCCTTCGAACGCACCTCCAGGATTTCTATTGTCGGCTTTGAGTGTGTTGGATTCCTGGGTGAAGATGTGAACAGTGTTGAGATGTCTTGACCAGCCTTCCGATCTGAATGCTGTTTGGGTTCAGGCCTTGAGTCACCTAGGTTGGGCATTGTGGACAAGATGTGCCATGCCCATGCGTTCTTTTGAACCTCATGCCCCTACAGTGGTAGGCGGAGCAAGGTGATGCCTAGAGCTTTGTCCTTGGCAAGAGCATTGAACTTCAGGAGACCTACAGTTGATGAAGGGTCTGCCGGGTGTGCACCTTCAGATGCTCCCAAAAGGAGCGTGTCGCAGCCGGCCTGGATGGCTTGAACTTGGCAGCCTTCCAGTCCTGCTTCGACTTGGCCTCCCATTAGCTTCCAGGCGGTGAGTAGCACGTCACCGACGAGGCCTTTTGATGAGATAGCCAACCTCCTTCGACCGCTTGACCGACCAGAAATGTCGACAAGAAGTCAAGAGACCACGAGTTCAAGGAACTACGTGATCACGTCGGACCTTTACCAGGGCACAAAAGCATAACGGCAACCTGCCTGAGGCAGAGGATGTAAACATGAAGGATAATAAATGGCCCTCCAGAGTGAACACTTCTACATAGACATGAAGGCCCTCCAGACGCGGCAGTGATGTTTGTGATGATGCAGGCCCGCCCTGAAAGAATTGATCCACTGCCACCGATCCACGTCACCAACTTCTGGCTCTTTGGCTTTGTAGAGCCAACGTCCAGGATTTCTATTGTCTGGCTCATCCAACTTGTGCCCATCTTTGGAGGTCTAAAGAAGCTGCCACGCTCAACTGCTTGCTCAGGTCCGACTACACATTTGAGGGAGGAACTTGAGAAGATGGATGATGGAAAACGCTCATCGCGGAGGAAGATGAAGAAACCTTCCAAGGTCCGCTGTAAGTGGTAGTCTTGGACTGGGAAGGCGTGTTTGACACATCAGCCAATGAGCAGAGCTTGCCACCATCGCTCCAGGTGGCGCTGATTCGAGACTCGATGTCAAAACAAGTTCAAGGATCGTTGGGTGCTGCAGAACGGCAACCCCGCGGATGTGCTGATGAAATTTGCGCAAGCCCATGAGGTCCCGATGCTTGTGCGTCTTGAAGCAAGGCATTGTCAGCTCCAGATTGAAGCTGAAGTGACCAAGTCAAGAGTCAAAACATCATCACATAGAACGAATAGTGGGGCTGATGATGATGTGAGCAGCCTTGAGATGTCCTGACCATGCTGTCTGGCTTCTGACGTGGAGTCACCTAGGTTGCGCATTGTGGGCAAGATGTGCCATGCCCGTCCCATTCCCTTGAAGCTTGCGATTGTTTCTTCAGCTTCCTGCCTCTATATACATGTTTCAACGTTTGGCCCTTTGGCTTGGCTACTATCTTGGAAGGAGCTCGCCCCCATGCTTCGAGAATGCAGGCGGGGGAATTTCACGTCCTTTTTCCAATGCTAAAAGGCGTTGAAAGCGCTTCCAACAGTGCAACGGTTGCAACTCTTGCGCGTTGAAGAGCCTGTTGCAATCTGCTCAGGTACAACTTGGGAGAGGCTGAGGAAGAGGATGAAGGATTGTCCAAGGCGGAGATTGGACGGTGGCAAGTTGGAATGCCTTTGGTAAGCACGATGCCAATTTCCCTGCAGCACCCGCAAAGGTGACTCAAAGCGGAAAATCGACCAAGGACAGGGCGATGCAGCTCATTAATTTTTTTGCAGTGTTTTGTTGTGGCTTTGGCTTTGGACAATTTAAGATATGGTCAATGCTACCCCATTTGTTTCATACCCATATGCCGAACTGGCATTCTAATCGCAAAAAACAACAAATGACATTTGCAGAGAAAGTAAATTGTAGAGGGGCACACGCAACAGTAGAGGTAATGATTTAAACAAGGACCAGGTATCAAAGCACGCACATAGTTAGATTTTACTGACAATTTTGAGCGAACACACAACCTCTTTTCAACCTCTTTTTTGTGAGTGGTTGTTCGCAAAGCAAAGCAAAGATAAGACATGGAATGGCAACATGATTTTTTCAAGAGAGTTGATAGAAGGAAGCAACGCAAAGATGCCCGGGTTTTTGCTTTGTTTGCGCGGAATCCTGCACATTTGTTTGCAAATGGTCCCATTCGAGCAGATGCCCAGTCACACGAATGAACTCGCGCACAAAAAGGCCAACTCGGGTACCTCGTGTCAAATGCGAGGCATATGAGCCAAGCCTAGCTAAAAGTATTGATGGAACATTTCAAAAGCGCTAGAGGCTTCATCCCGAAGTGAGGCCAACCAGAATGCAACAAAAATAGAACTCTTTCAAAGAAACAATAAGCGCCTATTGATTGATATGACCTACAGGTAGCTTGCAACCACGCTTGTCGGTCGATGGAGTGGGTTGAAGGTTTCTTTGACAATGCACACCACGCAAGGTGGCTCTAGATTCCTGGAGCACTCTTTTGAGGATTCTCTTTGCAGCAAACATGTGGAATGCACGTGTGTCGAAATGGTATTTGACATGTCTTTTTGTTTTCTTCTTTGGGAGGGGCGTTTGCAAATGTCAAATTACTTGCATACACATTGTCACATTGCATAGACACTTGTATATACGGTCAAATTAGGTCTGTGTGCAAACACAAAGACACAACGTTGTAAGTCCATCGGATCTGACCATCGAACGACTCAGGACACGGATGGAGGGATGACCTATCGTGGTCATGCAGTGTCTATCCCTTCGGAGAAGATCAAGGCAAAAGTCAAGCCTATTCCCTGGCTTTCCGCATTGATAGCAAGCTAGATACGTGTTTGCGCTCGCAAGCAATTCCTTGCTGAGGATTTGCTTGGAATCAGCCAAAGCAGTCCAGGTTGGTCTCGCCTTCTTCCATTTCATGTCAGGAGATTTCATCTTTAGTCAGCTTTTTTGTAGCCAGGCGGATGCTGATTCAGAGAACCGGGGTCCAGCTTCGACCGAGAAATATGGTAAAGTCCTTAGATCACTCTTGCAGCTTCTCTTCGCGCTCCCCAGGAATTCCGAACAGGCCATGCCTGTCATTCCAAATACCATCAAGTACCGTGTTCTTGAACTATTGCAGTTATTCCAAGGTGAAATTTCGATCGAATTTGGCGAGGTGCTCAAGGACAGACATGCATGACAACTATTTGGCTTTTGTTCCACCGTGCTTGTGCACCTTATAACCCCATTTGGCATTGCAAAGGACATTCATGGTGAGATTATAGCTGCAGGCGCTGATGCTGACACAGCCGAATGGCGGACTGCTGAGGCCCGCCTTGTTGGGATGATCCACTTCCATTGACTTGTATGCTTCGAGTGTGCATTTCAGGCCTTTATCAGAGAAGCTTCCCTTTGTTTGAGCTGCTCACTTGCACCTGGCAGTATCAAGAGCGGACTTCTCTTCTTGTGCAACGCTGGCACTCCAAGCTGAGGTGTTGAGCGAAACCTGATGCTGCTAAAGCTGCATTCCCGGAGTAAGAGATTTGGTGTGACAAGACTATATTCTTTGTGACAACAGCATCACAACAGATTCAAGCTCCCCGCAAAAGTGCCTCCAAGTGACAGGGTGCCCTTGACAATTGAAGTGCGAGGTCCCATTTGACTAAGCTGGACGACACAGAAGATGTAAACACCATTGACTCCAGACGCTATTGCCGTCCGGAGGAGGCACAGTGATGTTTCTTGAGAGAGTTTCAAGGGACACAAAGCAGAAGAGCTGACTGTCAAAACCTTTTCATTGTGTAAGAACCTTTGACTGTCCACAGTGCACTCAACCAGATATTCGTTCCATCAAAAAGAACGCTGCAAGACTGAGGGAATGCGCTTCTGCGAGCTAATCAAGGAAGATCTGGCAGCCTTGGCACAACTGCCAGAGTCCTCGCCAGACTTAGAGGCTCCTCAGCGTCGAAGAAGCGTTCAAGAGTCGCACAAGTCTACTTGGATGCTTTTGGTTCATTATACTTCGTTCACAATAGGACAGGCTTGCCGTGTACAAGAAGGCGGGCCTTCCACAGCTTTCGTATTTACTGTAGCTTGGCCGAACGTTGCAACTCTTCAGTTGTTCTGGTTGTCTCCGCTGGAAAAGGCAGTTCTTGACTACAGATGCATGTACCTGGCACTTTGTCATACAGCTCTTGGAAAGCTGCTCGAGGCGAGTCAAGTCCACTTGATTGCAGGGAACAAGGAAAACAAACTATGTGGAAAACCTGCTTGAGCAGCAGGTTCCACGCAACGAACTCATAGCTTGTGCACTAAAAAGGTAGTGTTGCTAAGCTATTTGACGTGAATCTAGGAAGATACAGTACCAAAGAACCTTTCAAGAATGAAAGACAGCAGCGATGGTGCTCTAGTCTCCCACCAGTCCCACCAGTGTGATTTATATATATATATATACATACACTGTACCGATATGTTTACAAGCTGCAACCACTTGCTTCACTGGGCCTCTTCCCAAGAAAGCCAACGGGTGTTTGCTTTCTGCTCCCCCAACAGCAATTAAATAGCTTGAGGTTTTGGGGCACCAAGCCTCCAATCTGGAGATGTTCCAAGGTTCCGTATCAGGGTTTGGTGGAGGTGCTGGAACCAACAGATTACAGATGAATGTTTCAAACAGTTCCAGATGAAGATTGTGGAAAACGGTTTACCTGGTGACCCACAAACCATTGCTGGTGCAGGGTGGAAGGGAAGCTGCTCTCCTGCGCAGTCAACTCTCTTACGTCCCATCCTGTCAAGTTGATCTGTGCATCATCTGAAGCAAGGTCATCAACTTGTATTTTAATCTTGGGATCTTGCTCAGGGCAGGTGAACGGCACTCAGTACTCTGACCCATGGAGATTGCTCCGGACAGATGGACTGTTTTAATTGCCTGGGAGGCCTACTGCCAAACATCAAAGCTGGCGCCTTGATCCGTACAAGGATGATCCTACAATGTCTATGCTGTTGTCATCTGCGACATTCACGCTCAGATCTTTGGCAGTTTGCCGATGGGATTTGTTTCGTGATTAATCCCTGCGACCTTGTCTTGGGCTGTGTCTGCATTCTGAACATGGTCATGGGAAAGGCAGAAGCAGTGTCTCAAGGGCTACTGCAACATATGACAGATCTCCCCTGCGGGTCTTTGTTGCTGAGAAGCTTCTGCATCAGAGATTTCCGTCTGTGGTCACCATACGCCATAGGCCACCTATTGCTACACCTGTCTGCTGTGCGGTCAATAGCCTTTAGCTTTAGGACTAGGCTGTTGGGTGGCTGCTGCTATGCTACCTGTTTTTGCGAACCCGAGGGTAGTGCTGACTATCTGAGTCTGGAAGTGTTGATGAAGTGACTGCGCCTGGAGCTGTGACACAGTCACGTGGCCCTATGCTCTCAAGAAAGACAAAGCTTTCCTCGGTTCCGAAGGTTCGAAATGGGGGTTGCTAGCAAAGCGTTCCGAGAATAGGTTGCAAGCAAGGGATCTTCCAAAATACACGCGTGATGCTTGGTGCTTGCAAACAAAGGTTCCCACCGATCATTCCAAGTCACCGATCATTCCAAGTCAACATCGTCGCACAAAGGTGCCAAAAAATGGTTAAAGTAAAACCTTGAGTGCACATTCGGAGCAAGTTTTGCCATTAAAAAGGTTCAAGGAAGACTTCAAACAAGACTTTCATTGCAGCCAGCCACTTGCGGTGCAGATTTTTCTTCCGTGTCGGGGCTTTACGTAGTCTTGTTATTTGCAACTTGTTCCATTTTTGTTGACTTGCCTTCTGCCTTCAACAACTGAGGCAGTTGACGCTTCCTACACGAGTTTCCTCATTTGGGGAAAGGGTTGAGTGACCCCAACAACCTGATACTGGTAGGACCCTAACATTAATCAAAGCCTTGGCCAGCGTCATGTGCATTCATTCTTTTGTGCATTGTACATCTGCTCATCGCTATGTCAGGCCGCAGCCCTCCTGGACATGCTAACAGGAAGAATTGAAGAGGTCGAGATGTGTCAATTTGTCTGATCATTAGACCTCATTATACTTCGAGAATGCCATGTTATTTATTCTTGTTCATGTGCACAAAGTCACATTTGACTGCCTTTGGAGGCAGTTGGGAGTGGTGGGCCTGGACACTTGCCTCGTCTTGAAAGTCTTTTTCATCACATACAGCAACAACTGCCGCTGCTCGGCTTGACTTAGTGTTTTGCAGAGGAGAAGCTCACCCTGACCGTTGCTCTCTGTAGAACTATTGTCGTCGCAGTGGTGGTAGCAGTGGTAGTGGGAGCAGGAGCATTAGTAGAAGTGGTAGCAGAAGCAGGAGCAAAAGTAGGAGGAGAGTAAGAGTAGTAGCAGTAGCAGCGGGGGTAGGAGTGACAGTAGCAGTACCAGTGGAGTGGTGGTGGTGGTGGTGGTGGTGGTAACCTGGTAGTGGCGGTGGTCGTGGTGGTCGTTGCTACACCAAAACCATGCAGGCTTCGTGTTGCCCGATGGCATTGCAGAGTATTGGTTTTGTTGGCCAAGGCAAGGGATGCTTTGTTGCAAAGCTGAGAGTCGAGTCGGAAGAGTAGAGTCATTTTATATGTGATTGTGTCCTGATGTGCTCACTTTCCTAATTCCTCGACGTCTCGTTCGAAACTTTTTGCTCCAGTCCAAGAAGACGAAGAAGGATGACGCCGAGGCAATGTTTGCTGCAAGTAGCCTGGATGGGCGCATATGTCCGGCAAGCTAAGGAACCATCCGTTGATGCACCCAAGACTAAACAGGACTGCTGCATGGCACTTGGTGATTTGAGCCCAGAGCTGTCGTCCTGGAGGATTTGCTTGCAACCTTCCCTCCGAAGTTCCTAGATATACCGTGCAAGGCAAGCAGAAACAAGTGCCACGCTAGTAGTAACAGGTGCCTTACTAGTAGTAACAATGTTTGCTATTAGAAACAAGTGCCACGCTAGTAGTAACAAGAGATTGGAAGAACAGATTGTTGGCTATTGAAATATGTATTGATCGGAGGATTGGAGTCATTAGATCGGTAGGTTGTAGGTTTTCTCCTGGCATGTTCTATCCGAAGACAACCCGTTGGGCGAAAGTAGTGTGGAAGGAAGATGAAAGAAGTGAATCAAGGTTTTTGGGTTGTTTGGATGAACCATGGCTAAATAATTACGCATCTACCTGTCACATGTACATGCTTTGGGGGGCCAAACTGCCCAAGTACTGTGCGTAGTCTGCAGCCTACGTGGACCCTTTGGGGGAGGGTGTACTCTAGCCTTTTGGATATAGCGGGATATTTTTTACTGTGACTCTTGGCTTCTAGCTGGCTCTATCTTTGCTTCTGGCTTCTATTGGCTTTAGCTTTTATGTGGCTTCTGTAGCTTTTGCCTTTCGATGGCTTCGTACAGCTTTTGGCTCAGTGACTCGTGTGGCTTTAGGTTGACGTTTGCTTGCGAGGTGGTTTGGTTTTTGATGGCTTGCTTTTGGTGGTTCTCTTGGTTTCGTGGGATTTTGATGGCTTCCGTTGGCTTTTGGAGGCTTCTTGTAGCTCTTGTTGGCTGCTGGCTTTTGGTAGCTTCTCTTGGCTTTTATTGGCTACTGTTGACTGGCTTCCAGTGGATTCTTAAAACCCTTCCCCCAATTCCCCTTTTGCACCACGAAATCTGCAGCCTCTCCGGAATCCTGCCTGCCATGAAATCTGACCTTTAAGAGTGGCACCCCTGCACCAGCTTTTGTATTTTTCTTTTCTTTCACCCAGGCCTCCGAAATCATCTCGGCAATCTTCCAAACACTTCTTTGCAGCACACGCTTTCCTTTGCTCTGTTCCAGGAGCAGGGGGCACTACCGGGAACCTCCCTACTCCCCTTCCAGAAAATCAGAATATCCCGCCAAATATGAAAAAGAATCTCGCGAAATGCTCAGGCCCACCCTAGGCTTTTGTGCAAACAGAACTTGTCCTGACCCCAAAGAATTCAGACGAACCTTTTCAGCAAAAGCAGTATATAATTCGTGTTGGAAAACACACCGGAAGGATCCCGAAGGTCTTGTTTCTAGCGACAAAGCAAGCGCAGCTCTGCTGGATGACAATGCGTGACAATGGTAAGCTCGCTTTTCCTCCATAAGGTTTGCTCGAATCTTGGGCACTAAAAGTGCGTTTCCAGTATTAACGTATTATCTCAGTGTCCCCAGCATGAGTGTCACCAGAGATAAGTTTCGTCTTATTGTCAAGATCACCGATGAGAAAGTCTTTGGTTCTTGAGACGACCGTGCGTTAATTTGATCAAGCAACTTGAGTCTTCATGCTCCACGCAAATCATTGAGCACAGAGCTGGCATCTAGATCGAAAGAATAAAGGAACAGTACTGTATCAACAAAAACACAGGATCAACAACACAATAAGAACAGGATCAAAACACATCATCCTGAGTAGGTTCGCTGGTCCTTTGGTAGCCCTGCCTTTGGTCCCCTGGTCCCTTTCCTGGCCCGCTGGGTGGTCCATTGGTCAAAACCACGAGGCTTGCGAAAACAAAACGCTGCCCGATTGCCTTGGTCCTTGCGTCACTTTCTGAGTGCCCTTCATTGATGAGGCACTGGAGTGTGTAGTTTTTGATGATGATGATGATGATGATGATGTATTTTGTGGTGCCTTTTGAGTCTGATGGCTTTTGATGCTTTGTTCGCTCTGGGGAAGCGCAGCCCCTCCCCCCAACCCCCCTCCAGCGCCACGAAATCTGCATTATTTTGCCAATGCGCTGCGCCTACCACGACAGATTTTCTAAAGGTCACCAGGCACCCATCGCACACTCACGCAAAATATTGCGCGCGCTCGCCCAAGTCTTTTTGACTTTGTGTTGCAAGCACTCTTTCATTGTCCTGTGGTGGGTGAGCCCTTGTTTGATGATCAATAGGATGTGCAGTTTTTGATGATGATGCTGATGCTGATGCTGATGCTGATGCTGATGCTGCTGCTGATGATGATGATGATGATGTACTTTGTGGTGCCTTGAGAGTCTGGTGGCTTTTGTAGTTTGCCACCCCCCTCCAGCGCCACGAAGCTTGCATTTTTTCCCAATGCACTGGGCCTGCCACGACCGACTTGTTAAACGTCATCCATCGCATATCCACACAAACAAACAACTACATTCAGCTGCAAGTGCCAGATGACAGTGGGCAACCACAAACACAGAATCACAAACACAGCCGCTAAGTATTGCACGCTCTAGCATAAGTTTTTTGGTTATGTGTTGCACACATCCTTTCATGGTCCTCGCCCGCCCTGCTGCTGTTGTCCTTTCCCTAGTCTTTTTTTTCTTTCACTCTTCACTGGATCTTTTTTATTATCATTTTTTGCTGATCCCCGTCAATTTTTTTTAAAATTGATTGTGTTTTTTGATCCCTGACCCAGAGCTTGTGATCTGAATCCGATGGTTTGTGGTTTTGAGTTCTTGGGCTGGAATTGTAGAGCTTCCCTGCTCGGCTCATCAAAACATTTCGCACAATCACAGTGGTTGGGTGTTTTGATTGTGCCAAATTTTGCGTTCGTGTGCCAAAATATTTGTTTGCTTAGCTACGCTGAACCCTTTGACCATATATATATATATCATATATCTATCTATCCATCGGTCGGTCCATCTATCTATCTATTTTTCTATCTATCTATCTATCTAACTATCTATCTATCTATCCATCTATCTACCTATCTATCTATCTATCTATCTTTCATAGGATTCCGCACGTATGGCATTTGATGATTGTTTGCCCACTCGGCTAGAAGGTTTTGAGAATTCTCATTCGTTTGTAGAATACACTGATCACACTTACATTGCGAGCCAAGTGCTCAAGTTTATAAGTTCGAAAGGATCTGTTCGTTTGACTTTCCAGACCCTGAGTAATCCTAAATTGGCTTTGCAATCCCAAGTTGGCTGATCTTTAATCGACTCATTGTTGGCGATATGTCTCTGTACATGTTGCATGCCGCTTCGACTGCCTGCAGCCCCTGCTTTTTGACCTGGCCTTTCCCTGCATAGAGTCGAAAGCTCTGATGTGCGAGTACTTGCTGTCCTGTTGTTTAACTGCAGAATGGCATGTGTGAGAGGGCGGGTACTTGCATTGGCAGCATTGGTTTCTACTTTTTCCAAATCTAAGGCCACCAGACTTGGACGAGATCCTCCCGAAAAAGCAAGAAGGCGCAAAGACGGGGGATCTGTGTTTGAAGGATTTTGAAGGTTTCAAGTTGCAAAGAGCAAATTGTGAAATGACGAAGCAATTTTTGATTGACTAAAAGGAAGGTAAGGCACCCCTTTGGACGGGGACCTTGTCTTCTTCCTTCTTATCAAACAAACAAG
Source organism: Durusdinium trenchii (assembly GCA_963970005.1). NCBI lineage: Eukaryota > Dinophyceae > Suessiales > Symbiodiniaceae > Durusdinium > Durusdinium trenchii. The sequence goes on from CAXAMN010006014.1 coordinate 306,975, forward strand.
CATATATATATATATACACACACTTTATAGATATATACAGTTACAGTTACATCATATCTATACTATTACATATTCCATACTTAATTAATTTTTTTCATCTTTTAGACTTACTTTTCGATCTTTTTAGTTGGAAATTGCTGGCGGTGACACAGGTAAAGGTCGACAAGCTGTGGCGGCAGTTGCGGGAGCTTTGGGCTTTGGGCTCAGATGACTTCTCGTTGGACTCCTTGAAAACATGTTTGACGACGGGAGATAGGAGGACTTGAGTATAACGCACAGTATATTCCCAAGGTGGACTTGGCAGCCGCTTGGGCGGATGGATGGGTAGAAAGCCGGAATCTGAGAGACTTCACTCTGCTTCACACGAGGACTCTGGGATTGACAGTTATATTCATTCGTAACTTGATTCAGGTAAATGGTGGTGAGTCTGGAGCGATGAGCACAAATAGACATGAACCTCACCCGAGTTGTGCTACTTTCGCAGATTTGACATTAGCAAAGAGTTTGTGGCCATTTGGAAACTGTTTTCATTGCTTGATTCCTGCTTCGAGTGTTCAAGGCTACATTTCATTGAATTATCCCTTTGCTTTGTTAACATTTCAGTACACTTTGAGTTCTGTAGCCTTATGTTCTTTTATATAACTGTTTCTTGTTTTTGTCGAAACGAACAACCAGCAAGAGAACATTATGTTTTTTTTCTCCCTCTTCAAGTGTCCAACACCTGAGACAAAAGCGAGTGGTTACCGGTTGCTTCGTCGTGCGGCCTCCATCGCCCTGTCAGCCCTCCATGGCGATTGCCTCGAGAGCTTATGCCTTTTCGAGCGCTTTGTTTGCACTTGTTACTACTAGCGATGCACTTGTTACTACTAGCGATGCACCTGTTACTAGTTGCTTCCTAGTAACTTGTTTGGGAAAGTATGCATTTCCAATGCTTGCATATTGTGTCCGGCTAGGCAGGTGATACGGTAGGCGCTTATGCAGTAGATCGTCTTCTCGGTCGCGGGGCCTACGGGGAGGTGCAGTGTAGAGAGTTTTCTCAGTCATTTGCCAAAGTCTGTTTTGCAAAGAACGACACTTTCCCATGTGCTTTGAAGAAGCTTTCGGACGTCAATGCCTATTGATTCCCAAGACATGTGTTCTCGAACGCATTCCAGACCCCTACAAAAAGCAGTGGTGATACAGGGGTGATGCTTGTTTACCTTGACATTGATTTTCACACTTTGTTCCTATCGCGCTTTGGAGGTGTTCCTGGTGCATGGACAGGTGCAGTATGCAATGAAGGTACTTGTCCAAGAAGCAAAGACCCTGCATCGATGTTTGAATTACATTCAGAAGTTGGATCAGTCATGCTTTGCATTGCCTGCAGTGCACATCATTGTTTTTGATGAAGCGACCTTGTGGGCTTCCTATGGTTAAGTTTCCCTAAAAATCTAGGAACCAAATCATTAGCGCGAGCTATCATGCTTCCAGTCGGCAGTAGCTTACTTGCAAGTGGCAGCTACCTCTTCTACTAGCTACCTACCTAGCTACTACCTCTACGGCCTGCCCCCACCGGCCAAAAAAAGAACGGTTTGGTAGCTTGAGGTGTTGGACAGCCTTTTGTAGCAAGAACCGGAGCTATTGCTGGCTTCCCGAGTGTTCGCCTTGTGAGAAACCAGCAAGCCGTCTAGCCAAAAAGCAGAAGACGCAGCGCAAACCAAACAATCCAAGCCAAACACGCGTGATTTTTGCGAGTGAACTCAAACCTGATCCCTGAAGACTGTCAGAGAAAGCGTTTCTTTTAAAGCAACTGAAGCCTTCGTATGTCGCACATACGGGCCATTTCATGAGTTCAAATGATAGGACACATCCCACTGCAGAAACCCCCACCTGGAAGCATGCTTCAAACGATCTGATTGGACACAACCCAGTGCTCCCTTCAAAGCGCTCACCTAGTTCGATGATTCGATGATAGATGCAGCAATTTCTTCCGAATTCGACACATCTCTTCTCAACGCCCTATTGGGACACGTCTGAATTTGCAGCCAGTTTTGAAGCTTCTAGGTTGGAGGCCATCGCTATTAGGATGGAGGCCATTGCCTCTAGTTTTGAAGCAGGGCTTTCTAGAAGTCGCTGCTTGAACCCAACACCGCTTTTTGTGAAACCAACAAATGCCTCAAGTTGCGGGAACCAGGCTCACTGTGGAGTCAAACAAGTTAAACAAGTTCACGGCGCTGTCGCCGCCTGTGCAAGGGTTGTTCATGTTGTTTGACCCGTCGCATGACAGTTTGTAACCCTCGCAGGGTTTTGAAGGTTTCAATGGATCTGCACACCCTTATTTTCATTGAACTTTACAGACAGTAATCCGGTGTTGATTTGTGTTTACCGCCACAGCGAGAATCAAGTTTTTTGTTCGTTTACGTGACCTGTACTTTTTCGGAGACACTGCGGTTGGTGCAGCCACAGCATCCAGCACCAAGTGTGGGTGATCCATGGTCCAAAAATAACTCGAAGTCCAAAAAGCCATGTGAATCTAGTGCTATGTGCAAAGACAAAGCAACACACACACACGTCAGTCCATCAGCGAGTGCCTAGATCCAACAAGTCGTCCAAGTAGCGGGCTCACAAACAAAGAAACCAAACAAAGGACCGGGCCATGAAAAACAAAGTCAAATCCTGACAAACGAATTAACAACACGTAACATAATCAAAGCAAACCACGCAAAGTCAACCTGCGCATGCTTGAACCCCAAAACTCGGTTTGAATGGTGTTATGTCCCTCAGGTAGCCCCAAACACAAAAAGATGAAACAGCAGAAACAACAATTCGGTACATATGAACAAACACATCAACATCGTTCATTATTGTCACCCCCGCCCCCCCCCCCCCCCCCAAGGCCCCCCCACCCCCAAAAATCAGTTCTCGGGCGGCGAGGACGCCGAGAATCTAAAACAACCAATGCCTTTCAGCCTTTCAAAGGCTATTCACAAAGTAGAAAGCTTACATAAGTTTATTTTGCAGGGGTCTGCACTCAAGTCCGCTCACTGTCACTTCAAAGCTTTTGACCAAGGTGATTCCATGCGACCTGGGGCCAAAGCAGGCGCATCGCATTGCAAAGTAGGATAGAAATCAGGCACGTCGGCGTTTCGCGGATGGAAGGATCCTGGTTTGGACTGCCCTCGCGCTGACCCAACTCTCCAGGCGACAGGGATTCTCAAACTACATCAGTAGACCTCTACGGACTCTACGGCATGCATTTTTGCAGGCAGCTTTGGTTGAGGCCAGCTTGCTGCAGGCTGCAGCCGCTGCTTGTAAACATGTGATCAACTCGCGATTGGAGTGTCTGATTTCAGGGCTGAAGCCTTATACTCCTAATGAATGATCGGCCCTGATCGGAACTTCAGGAGTTGCGATACCCCCACATCGTTTGCGAGCTTGGAGAACTTTCGCGACAAAAGCACCGAGCACCGCAGCAAACATGCCTCAGGTCAGGTGTGAGGAAGTTCTTTTCGACATTGCCCGAGAAACTTTGTGCTTGGTGCTGCGGCCTCGAATCGAAGGGAACCAAACGGTGGCAGTTCGTTGCAACCTGTGCCAATCGCCGAGGCTGGAATACATGGATGGTGGGGACCTTCGTGGCCTTATCGAGCAGCGACGCAGAGAGGTGGCAGTCGGGACGAACATCAAGAATGGTGAACCGCATCCTTTAGCATCAATCGCGAATCCGCCAGTTGTAACTCGAATGCCTCTCAAAGACACTTTTTGTATATCTGGATATGATACTGAGTCGAAGATACGTAGTCCCAAACTGCAACAACACAACTGCAAATCTGCCACATGACATGTACTATACTGTAAGTCCATCTCTGGGCTTGTCACACTGAAAATTGAGGTCCAGACACACTCGGTTTTGCTGCCCTTTGTTTGTTCGAAAGGGGACATCCTGAAAATGCAATTTCGAAAGGCTTTAAGATCGCCTGCAAAATAGAAGTCAATTCTGAGGGCGAACATGTTACGTTTTAGATTGAGGGAGATTTTGATCCAGATGCTTTTAATGAATTCTTCTGGATCAAGTGGTTGGTCTAGAGTGCCGTGCTCACATTGCAGAATGGGTGCTTTGATGCGCACTTTCCTCGAAGAGTACTCACAGCTGTGGGATGTGCACTCCAGTCGGGGCGCTTGATTTATGAGGTATGGGGACAACGCCAGCTTGGATGCACTCCCTTTAGCTTGTTGGAGATGCCGCAACATTTTCACTTTGATTTATATATACTTACACACGTATTATTAGGTATATTCGTCATGTCGTGTAATTTTTGAGAGTTGTCGCGACTACAATTTTGGCAGTCTTTGAAGTTGGAGCTTGCCACAGAGCTTAAGGCCCAAAGCGCCAAGCTTTTTCATATTCGCGGGCTGCTTGAGGTACATTCACAATGTTGGCATCCTCCATCGGGATGTACTACCCCTGGTGCGATCAATTTGTACGTTACGGTTCAAGCCTTGCAGCTGCTTGAGGTGAAGCCAGCAAATATTTTGCTCTCAAGGACTGCACTCTTCAGCTCAAACTATGGTAGGGCGGAAATCTCAGAACCAATTTTCGGACTTCAAGGAGATCTGGCCGTATCAAATTGGCAGACTTCGGAATTGCAAAGCTTGTGGAAGCAGCCACGCTCAAAGCACACACGCTTGTTGGCACGCCAGAGACCCAATTCTTTCAGGCTTGCATGACGCATCAATGGACAGTTTACAGTTTCGTTTTCTCGAGTGGACAAGCGGAGAGCATGTGGGTAACCTCTGAGCTTGCAATCACTCGGGACCAATGTGTACAAATTTCCAAATTGTATCATTTGCTCACCCTGATGCACCCCTACAGTGACGCCTCGCTGTCCAAACAGCGCGACACCCACGAGATGCCAATAGATTCGCTTGAAAACTTGCAGCCGTGGGTGATAGTCGTGGCTTGCCACAGTCCATGAAGGATGCAGACCCACGCAACCAAAAGCGACACGCCAACGCTGGTTTGTGTTCACTGCACCCGTTGTAGTCCGTTCAGGAGATGCAAACAAATGCATGGTTGCAAGAATGCGGATCACCATGTTAAGCATACTTAGCACTTTGCCCTACTTCAACAGCAGCTGTCAGTCCGTAGTGTTTGCACTATTGATATGCAGCTTCAGTCCCATCGCCCCAGCGATGTTTCATCACTTATAGTTGCAGCAACTCCTGCGGATCCAGGCCATACTACTTTTCACCTGAGCTAGTGTCAGGAGAAGAGTCAGGGTCCCATCAACTTCTTTGCTTCGCTTGTATAATGTTTTCAACTTGAAAGGCCACAGATCTCATGCATTAAGGTACGGTGCTCCAGCAGATTGCTGGGCTTTGGGCTGGAGACTGTGAGAAAGCATTCTTTCCCTTCTATATATTCAGCACCGTTTCTCTCTACTCGCACTGCGGGCTTTTTGCATACTTAAGGTGCGGTTCTCTATGAAGTGGTGGCATTGCGAAGACCTTTTGAGGTCCGGAGGTGAGTGCAAAAGTCTTAGCTTTTCCTCTAATTTGTTTTGCACATGGGGCCATGAGTCACCTGCGTTAAGTTCTTCCTGAAAAAGTTGCCTCGGATCAACACAATCAATTTGAATGTTTCCTCAAAAACAGAGTCTCCATGTTCGGAAGGTCTAGAGTAGGCTGACTTCGATGTCGAGGTTTTGCCGATGTTGGTGTTCCCTGTATGACAGTTCATTGGCTGCATTTAGTCCTTTGGGTGTTAACTCCCGAAAGCATTAGGTCTGTTGGCTGCTGATTTAGACGCCCCAGGATTGGCAGGTCATAAGCACCCAAACATGGGAAGTTGTCTTGGCCTGCACTTGCACGACTTGCATGCTTCTGCACCTCTTCTGTCTACCAGTGCGTAACCCTGCGCATCAATATTTTTGAACGTTACGCAGAGGATACTTCTTCAAGCAGATGCTATTTGAGAGTGTTGGGCCGATGACTTGACTTTGATTGTTAATGACCACTGTAAGCCATTTTCCCTTAGGCAGATAGATCCAACTCAGATTGTGGCCAGGCAATTAGAAAAGATTGGAATCCTCCTTTTGTGTTTTGCTTCCATAACTAGGTTTTGAACACGTATTGTAGCAGAGCATAGGTAAGCTGAAACAAGCACTTGTCAGCTCTAGCCAAACTCTAGCTAGTTGTAGAGCCAGATTCTTTACCATGTAATTGCATGAATTTCATGCCAGGCCAGCAACCAGCTTGCGCTTGTACGCAAAATCTGTGAGGAGAGCTTGTACGGAGTTGTGGGTTGAGATACAAGAAGGGAAAGAGTTTCACTATGCTTTGCTACACACATTTCGCCATAGAAAACGATGTGTCACACAGGCTCGAAGGCTTCAGAAAAAGGTCACAAACCCAAGCCATGGCGGCATATGCGCCGTCTGACCTTCGGACGCGACGTTCTTTGGCGAGAGCTGTTGGTGAAATGTGTTGCAAGCAACAAAGGTGTAAAATACAAATAACATAAGACATCCAAGCACTAGAGTCTACGGCGACAGTTTTCTGAAGATTTGTCTTTGAGGTTCAAACTTTGGTGCCTCTGGCTGGAGCTCGGAGAACACCTTCGATGAAAAGCCAGACCGGCACGACAGCATGCCGCTGTGGAAGCTACCCCGACACCTGCAGGCGTGCCACTGACCCAAACTAATTCATGAGAGCGGTTTACTTGATCACACAGAGTGGGTTCAAATCGTTCAAACTGTTCAAATCCTAGGTCATGCTGATAGACTGATACTGCTCTAGCCTCTTTGTTGGGCAGGTTACATTTGTGCTACTCTTTGTCACGGCCATGTTTCTGCATGCTGACCAAAACCTTGCGGCACCAAATCTATCAGCAATTGCAAATGACTTTCAGATGACGCCCATGCAGAAGGAGTGGGAGAGATCAGAGAAAACACACATCTGATATATATATATATATGTAGATTCTGCAAGTTTCAATCAGTTGCAAGGACTCACGTCTTGGTGGTCTTGTTCAGTTTGGCTTCTTCCTCGTGGGCGGTTCCTCACCTGGAAGATATAAACAGCCTTGTTAGGGGGTCTTTGCAGCAAACTTTCAAAAAGGGATGCAAAGGGTAAACAAGCTCGCACTTGCTTCCTTTACGTCAATGCCTTGGGCACATCCCATTTACGTTGAAGCCATTCCTTTACACCTCGAATGATTGCCCGTTTGTCCCCTAGCAGTACAATGGAGATTGGCAATGGCACTGCAAACCCATCCCAAAGCCACAGCTGAAGCACTGTTAGTGGCCTAAACTAGAAAGAACATGTGACCTACACGACGAACACGACCAATCACCAAGGTGATGGCTCAACCCTCAAGTATTGTAAACGGTTTGGTCAACCGTGATCCAATTCATGACACATTGGTGAGCCTTTGTGCTTAGGCTGAATCAGCTACTGTACATGTGTCCCTTGCTACGTAAATCACAGGGGTAGATGGTCTGTGCTTTCGAGTGATCACAAAGTTTGGACCGTTCAACACATTAGAATGAGATGGAGGCATCAATTGAAACAAGTCTTCCTGCTCGGCCCAAAGCATCAAGAACTCGATGGTCCTAAGCCTTAGATGTTGGTAAGGAAATCAAGGCTTGCATGCATCTGAGTATTTGGCTTCTGGCCAAACAACGAGGTTTTGGTGCCTGACACGCAGTATTGGCTTTGATGTGCTCCCACAAGACACTTTTGTCGTACAGATGTAAGCTGTAAACAAGTCTACTTGGACTATTACTCTCTCATTGATGTGGTTTTCAACGCGTTTGCCGGAAAGCTTTCCCAGCAAAACACAGACCTTCTGAAGCGGTTTAAGTCAAAGTCAAAGTCAGGGAATTGACAAGCACAGGGAGTTTACAAGTACGGTCAACATGGTGAAAACCCGCTTTTGAAGGTGCGGTATCTGTGCTGGTCGGCCCAGCAGCAGATCAATTTGATCGGATTTCGGTGCTTTGTGGAGTTGTTCTTTGTGGCGCACTGCCCTCTTTGCTCATGAGTCTCATGGTCCCATCTTCAAAGGCCGGCGGAAGCGTCCTTGTTACTACTAGTAAGGCACTTGTTACTAGTAGCGATGCACTTGTTCCTAGTAGTAAGGCCAGGAGCCCCGAGTAAGTAGCATCCTTGCTTCTAGTAGCAAAGTGCCTTACTACTAGAATTGTTGTTCACTTGACATTTCAGACATAGTTTTCACATCCAGGCAGGATTCTTCTACTTCTTCATGGCAAGGATTTGTACGGGGGTGGGTGGCCTAGAATCTAAGATTTTGTAAATTGTTTTGATGTGCAAGAAAGTCATTGGTGGATGCATTAGGTGGCAATTGGAGGCTCCTTTCCAGAACCTCAGACAGCACTAGCAACACGAGACATGCTCATACCCTGAAGCTGGACTTGGATTCACATATGGCTGACGCCTTTTATTGGACAACAAGGTCCTTTTTGCATTTTCTGCCGATGTTTTCCCTCCTTCGCAACGGACGTTGATTTCTGGAGCCTTGAACGCTGCTGGAAATATTGGAGCTGCTCTTGGCGGTCTCATGTGTCTCAATTGCACATACAAGAGGTGCTTTTTGAAATACGAGATTATAAGTAATATAAGGCCCCTTTAAAGCCCTGCCTCCTTCTTTTTCCATATCTTTTTACCTTCAAAGAAGCATTCTACGAAGACGGTAGTGGTCAAAAAACGATGTCTCTGAGCATTTCCATTTCTTGAGGTCTGGTGTCATTGGACCAACTTACGGCTCCTAGTCTGAAGGTGCTGAGGCTGGAGGTCTCCAAAATGCTTAGCTTCAAGCTAACGGGCCAATTTTGTTTTCGCTCTAAAGCACCCACAGAAGAGCGACAGCTACGCGAGATTTCTCGCCAATCGAGGCTCATCTCAGAGGATTTGCTAGGAAAACGCAGCAAATTGAAGTTATCCCAGTTCCCCCAAATCTAGGAACTGAATGAATAGTGCGAGCGTTTCTTCAAAGAAGCTCCCGCCGCCTTTAGGGCGGAGGGGGTACTTCCTTGAAGAAGCGTGAGCTATTTTGTGTCCAGTTACTAGAAGCTTTAGCAACTAGGAGCTTATTCCTTTACTTAATTAAGTAGGCGCCTACTTAATTATGTAAGGGCGGGCTAAAGAAAAAGAGAAACAAAAGACAAAAAAAGAGAACAGCACAATGCTTTGCTTCTCAGGCTGGAGACTTCCCTTCACAATCATTGCCATACCGACATTGGTTTGCGCCGCTCTGGTACGCCTTTGTCTATCTGATCCCCGCACACAACAAAAGGCGCTTTCTTTTCATCAGACACTGGAATCTCGAAGCTCCCTTGCCCAGTGCTTCTTTGGAAAAGAGCATTTGTTAAAACAATTCAATCGAATTCGACCTCTCCGCTTCGCTTCAATCCCAAAACTGTTGATGCTTTGGGGGAGATGGTAGATCCTACAGATCCTAGGTCGTAGGACTTAAAGAGTCTGTGGTTTTTGGACAGCTTTGTTCACTTGCAAGTATTTGGTTCATTTCTTCTAGTTAATCTTCCACTTGAACCACCTACGACTTTTTGTGCATTCATGTCTGTTCCGACTTGGACACGCTCGCCCGGAAGGTTTTTGTGTTGAAGGAATGAGGTGCTTGATAGCTTCCGGAGCGCATTGAATACATTAGAGTAGTCTCCTATGTCTCATACAGTGTTTCGGCCTTCGACGGGGACATAGTACAAAGTAAACTTAGTAAACAAGCATTCTGCCCAAACTCAACAATTCAAACAACATCGTTCTGCACTTGCGCTCTGTTTCTCTCTCTCTCTCTCTCCCTGTCTGGCCCGTTTCAGATGATAATTACTGGAAGCCAAACCAAAAATACCCAACGATGGCTAATGGAGGTTTGCTGCCCAAAACAAAGGCATGGGCCTACTCAGTATCTTTCCAAGTGCAAGTTTTTCACCCCGCTCGAGTCACGCTTGGGCAAAAGCTCAATGTCTCTTTACGGAGACATAGCAAACCTGGAACATAATGCCCTTCGAGAGTTCCAGAACGGGTTTCGGAGCATGCTTTGGGGCAAGGATCTGAAGGGCCGTAAACAAGGTTCAGGAGCTTGCTGTTCCAGGGAGCTTGGGAGGAGGTTGAGGTTCCACAGCTTAGTCTGGCCATCCTGATATGGAGGCAGGGGAGGTGCTGTGAAATCCTGGTGCCACCGTCCCAGCATGGCCTTAAGTCTGATACCGCCAACCACAAACACTTTATTGTTCAGATGCTTTTTGTGTTTTTGTTTTTGTGTTTTTGTTTTTTGCTTGCGAAGCTCAAGATGCTAAAGCTGGGGCCCTTCGTCCCAAGACCCCTTGGCATTAATGTTTTGGCCTCCATAGAGGCGAAAGCGAAGCGTGAAGAGCCAGTGATGAACGAGGAGCTTTTCTTTTCTTGTCTTCCTTTCACTTCGTTTTCTGCACGCGAAGAAGTCAAGCATACCAGGGCACAGCGAGCCTGCATTTGGGTGTTTGGAGGCCTTCTCGGCTTGGATGGGAGGTTCTGAAATTAGAGGGGAAGGCCTCAGCATGGAAGACCTGGTCTGATCCTGAACTTCTTGGAAAGGTGAGAGATGTCGTTCTAGTCTTGCTCTTTGCGACTAAGGATTTGACGAAGTTTCAGAAAGTCTTTGCAGTAAAGTCGAATGTCTTGGTATTTGCGCAGGTGCCGAGAGTTTGGTCTGTGACACATGCTGTTCAAGTTTCTGACACACCTTTGTTGGAGGCCCTTCCTGGCTGCATACCTATTTCGGTGATCGTAACATTCTTGGCCGACTACTTGGCAACAGATCAGGGCATGGCCGTGGAGGTGCGGTTGAAAGTTTGAATATGCTTTATATGAGCCATGCCAGCCATGCCTCAGATTTACTATGCTTCCCCCTCAAAAGACCGATATTGTCAGACACTTGTCTCAGACATTGATATTTTCAAAGTCAACCACGTATTGATGCGGAGGCATCAACTGCAATCACGGCCATCTTTGGGATGAGCTGCCTTTGCTTTGGTGTCACTGGTGGCTTTCTTGGACAAAGATTATGGAACCTCAGGAAAGCCGCTGATTGATGGGAAGATATGGGAAGCGTTCTGAGCCCTCGCTTTGCCTGAGCATGTTTGCCACAAAATGCCTATCGACTGTTTGCAGGCAAAAGAACATGAAATATTTCTGCATGCTGACTGCAAGTGGCATGCTTGTTGCTCAACTTTGTCAGAGCAGCTGCATGTGAAAGCTAGCAAGCAGAGGAAGCAAGAGCGATGTGCATTTGGAATTGTGACAAAGCCATAATCTAGCTTCGCAAATGCTCAACTTAGAAGCACTCATCACTCAGCCCAGGTTGCACCATTGCCGTTTATGCTTCTGGTGAATTCCTCGCAGGATAGGACTTGCAATCTCTTGAAGAGGTTGATTCCGACTTCTTGCATTGGAATGACAAGAGAATTGCAACGCCAACAGCATTACAGAAAACGTTCCGGTTCGATTTTGCTCACACTGCAGGCCTTGATCACAACACCAGCTGGGCGCCCGACAATGTTTGCTTTTTTTTCTTGCACTCTGTGGTGGCTCTGCTGCTCTAGCAGGCCATC
>CAXAMN010006025.1:0-16703 GCA_963970005.1 Durusdinium trenchii
TACTGAATATCTCTGCAAATGATCAGCATAGAAAAAGACAACCCCCCCTCATTGTGACCTGCATTTGACAGAATCCATTACATCGTTCCCGCACAACGACACGAACAGCCGTTTGCAAGAGCACTTTACTATGTGCAAGTGTAGAGTGGCATTTGCCTTTGCAAGGGGCAGATGCATGAGATCCGGTTTCTTGCGCCGGGCGAATGCCCTGCATTCACCCGATGGGATTCTTTGGATTTTTGAGACAGTGAAGGGGAGCACACTGCTTAACGGAAAGCCTTGCCTCGCGTTTTTCAGAGCAAGATTGTGAAGCTCTGATAATGGTATCATCAGAGCCTTAACAGTTTCAGACTGTTGTACATCATCCTTGGAGGCTGCAACCGTGGCTTTCAGTCCGAGTTCGTTGTTTTTTTGCGGGAATCGTTTGAGCAGCTCAGTGGCTCGAAGAGGTATCAAAAGGGCAGCATAGTGCAGGTTTCACACTGGCTGTTGGTACACCAGTTTGGCGGTACACACTGCAGTTGAAAACACCTGGCAGTTTGTTTTCAGCATTTGTTTCAACAACTTTTCCATGGAGAAAACAGCTGACGCAAAGAGTTTGACATCTCACCTTCTCCGAGGCCTGATCCTCCACATCCGACAGTCGTTTGGGTTCGGCCCCAAGACAAACAAGTGGAAGCCGTGGAGTAGCTTAAACATTCCAAACAGTCAAAGTGACTGCAGAGCTTGGGAAGGTCCATACACTTTAGGACTTGCTTGAGGTGAACGAAGACTTTGTCCAGCCCGCCATGGGCCGACCAGCAGAGGAAGAGCAGCTGGGGGTCTTATTTACTACCATGTTGGTATGGGTTGGAATCCATGCCAAAGAGTTGCTCCTAGCTTGCTAAAGCTCAGACACGATGTGAACTCAGGTGCTTTGGTTGCCAATGCATGGCCACTTTTCCCGGGCCTTGGTTGGCCAACGGCACCTTTTCCAAGGAGTTCGCCATCACCGTTGCGACATTGCATGGCATTGTGGTGTTTTTCCGTTCTGGGTCTGCAAGAATCCAACAATGTGCGTTGCTCTTTGCGCATCATTTGCAGACAGCGACGACTGATTGGGTGCCTTTGGAACAAATGTGACATTGCCGTTTTGGCGGATTGGCTTCCAGCAATCCAGGTACACCTGCGAGGATGCAAAGTTGCAGAACCTCATTCCGGAGTTCCATTGGGGAGGGCCAAAGGACTTTGGGCGAATCGCATGCGTGTGAAATGACATCACAAGAGGAGCTAGTAGAGTATATATATATATATATATAATTGTTTGATAGAATCACGTTGCACCAACATTTGGATCTGATCTTGTCATGTACATGAATGACCATGCAAGCATACTGCGCAGCACTTTGAATATTTGGCTAGGAACCAAATGATTAGTGCGAGCGCTTCTTTAAGGAAGCTCCCCCCGCCCTCAGGCGGGGGGGAGCTTCCTTGAATAAGCGTGAGCTATCCTGCGTCCAGTAGCTAGGAGCGAACAAGTTCCCAGTAGCTTGCTTCTCCCTTACTTAATTAAGTAGGGAGGCGGGGGAGCGGGCTAAAAAAAGAATTACATAGTTGTTGCGGTCTTTCATGCGGCCATACCTGGACATGCTGCCATGTGGCTCCACAGCTGCGGCTTGAGCCGCAAAAGGGGACACACATCATGTTTGTGATGTTAATTAGCGAGATTGGCAACACTGTGCAATCTGTGGATAGCAGCACGATGCAGCACTCATTATTTCTTCCCCAAACCTTCTACTATATATTAATATTATATATTCCCTTTGAAAGCAACATGTTATTCTGTCAACTACTTGCTGTGAGTTGTCAGCTCAGTTCTTGATTCAAGCGCGACCAATAGATTTGGAAAGACAGCTTTGTGAAGCAGGATACCTTCACCTTGCAAGCCGGACCATGGTTTCAGCTCACAACGGCAAACAACCGAATCAAGACGTTGTACCCACTGTTCCAGATCTTCCTCTCCTGAGACGTGCAGTCCATACCGCAGGTCCATCACAAGTTTGCCAGTCGGTTGCTTTTTGCGTGGCCGTACTCCAGTTTGTAGATTGTTGCACTTTCGCTCAGAACACGTGCAACGCATTTTGGCCTCGATGTTGAGCCACAGAATTTGGAATGGCAGCCGCAGGCAGATGTGGTGCGGACGCTTCAGGATCGCATTGAATAGGCAGGACGATCTACCTGGAGAGACACAGTTTCAAATTCTGCATTCTCTTTTTTTTCTGTGCTAGACTGCTAGATGTGCATTGTTCTTCCGTATCGCCAGGCCGAGTCTAGGGCCTGGAGCACCTCTGCTCACAAGGCCAATTTGGTCTTGGCTTGATTTATTTGTGGACTTCAGATTATAAAATATACGCAGCCTCACACTCCATGAGAAAGATTGGTTATTTATCTTGCAGAACGGGCAATGCCGATGGCTGCTTGAGCATTCAGTTTGGAAAGTGGCTAGGCATCCAGATGGGCTGACTTCAAACAGTATGTGCAGGTGCACTTCTTAGTTTGCACCAGAGTGTGCTCAGAGAGTGCAGCCTCTTTTCTCCGGGCAAAATCGGCACAGAATTCCTCAACAGCCAATGCCGAAACTGAGGTTTTCAGGATCTTACTCTCGCATCATGAAGCGCAATCGTCCTCCCTACATTGACTTTGAAACAGGTGCGATGTGCTTGTTTGACCAATCCTGCCATTGATACCTACATTTCCCACTGCAGTGCTCGTGTGAAAGGCAGCATGAACGACTTTTTTGCAGGAGAATCAGAATGCTTTGTAATTGTAGCGAGTCGGATATGTCCTCCTTGAGAGGTTAAGCTCCTCCCAGACAATTCCAGCATTCAGAATGAGTAAGATAGATAGCGCCAGTTTTGGCGCGAACGTACTGATAAAGCCTGCCTGATTCATCCCGATTCTCTCCACTGCTCCTTGGAGATCAATTGCCACATCGCAGGTTTTCCAAAGTCAGATCCTCCAAAGCAGACCGTAGTCGCTGCGTTTACTCTCGTGCAGATCTCAGCCTGCAATGTTCTGTATATACACACCCTTGAATTGGGCGTACCACAACTTAGGTTGATGATTGACTGGTAAAAATGGGGGGCAACAAGCCTCAACCCACAAGCACTTTGGAGCCTATGTTTCTTACTTCTTACCCTTCTTTCAAAGAACACATGCAGGACAATCACACCTGTTGAAGCAATTTTCAATGAATAATAGAAGGTAGTCTAAATTCCTGGTGTTTGCTGAGGCAAAGCAGCAGAAGCTGGAAAAGCTCTTAGAGGCGGGTTTCGAGTTGAACTTATCAGAGACCAAGGATCACAGGGTGCGGCTGATCTACCATGCTTGGAAAGAGCGCAGCCAAGCAACATCCTTTTACAAGTTTTTCTTGCACAAAGAAGCCATTTCTTTTTAGCCTGAAAGAGGAAGAATAGAAGACGAAGGAGAAGAAGAAAACAAGAAGAGGATCAGAGGAAAAATAGAAGATGATGAAGAAGACGAAGACGGAGACGGGGACGAAGAAGATCTGTTTTTGCTTCATGGTGTTTGGGAACAGGGCCTTTGCCAGGCCACTCCGCAGAAGACTTTCCGCGGTCGTGCCACTACCTGAGAGTTCTTCTCTGTGGCCATACAGATTGGAATTTGACAGGTAGACTACCTGTTTACTTGGTTTACTTCTTACAACTCATAGTATCACTCGCATCCGACGCTCACTGTGAAACTGTGTCCGACATGTGCAACGCACTCTGATCTATGCACAAAATAGTAAAACATATGACCCACAGAAGTACATGCAACACCAGTTAGATTGCAGAGATCGAAATCTTCCTTACAACTCGCGGCCTCGAAGGTGGAACCCGTCGTAAGATTCGTTCAGACAAGCTGTAGAGGTCATAAAGCAGCTTTCGACCAGAAGAATACGTCACGCGGGCCGGAATGACGTCGGAAGGACGGGCTTTACACAATGCTCTTGGGATATGCGAGCAATGGTGAAGGGCCAAGCACAGCATCATGACATACATATTGTACTGGTCAGACATTAGGGTCACCACCATTCAGATACCTTGCACCTTGTCCATGACAAGCAACATGGAAACCAAGACCCGTATACAGAGGGAGAGGGACGCAGTTTCAACACCAGTCAGCAGTTGTTAGGGAAAAGAGAAAGAAGAGAACCACATCCAACCATCACTATGCAGCATCCATTTTACTGTATTTGTGGAACTAGGTCGATGAATGATGCTTCAAAGAGTAGGTGAGAAGTCTCAAGTGGAAAGGTCATGCAACACGCTGAGTTTTGGGGACGGGAAATCAGGAACCCAAGGTGTTTAAACATACGGTGCAAAAGTATTAAAGAAGCAGTCCATTGCAAAGGAAGTCTAAGTTGGCAGAGTAATTCATTGGTAAATCAGCTTTGTAGAGCAAAACAAGTCAATCTCAAGCAAGAGACTTAAGACTCATCACAGTGTGCAACTTGAACTAGCAGTGCTTATAAAAACCCTGGAAAAAAGCTCTGAACTGACTTGGTCGTGACACATTCCGTCTGTTACGTCTTCTGCTAAAGATGATTCCAGACTACTCCGTGCCCTGACTCCGTGCCCTTGTGCCTTGTTTGCTTCGTCCAGGATTACTACCCGACACCGGGAGGGTGGCACTATGCAGCGGCTTCGCTTTGTAGATTTTAAGCGTGCTCGCAAGGACCCTTGCACTGAACAGTTGTTGCATTTTGGACCACTGCACTTGACAAATGAACATACTTCACTTGAGCCAAGAAGCCGTTAGAAACTAGAATGTTGAAAACAGGCATCTTAAAAAGAGGAGCACATGCTGTCAGGATATTCCTGCCACAGTGTTGCGCATTGAGTACTCCCCAGAGCGTACATCTCACATTGCACTGATCCAGTATCAGGCGGGATTGGGAACGTGAGCAGTGCAGGTTCCGGAAGTCTCTCAAAGTCGGTGTTGCGATGGAGGTGGTACGTGCAAGTGCTAACCACTGCAAGTCAACGCTGCAAACACCAAACACCAAAACAAACGGCAGCCTGTACAGGTTCTTCAAGAAGTGATATTGTCATGGCCCAGCCATAAGTACTTGTTAGCAACTTTGCAGCGAGGCCTGCAGTCACAGCGATAGGCTGCGCCTGAGTGAAAATTCCTGTGCCGCTTTGGAGGGGTTGGTGACAGGATGGGGTTTTGAGCTACATCCTGGCTCCGCTGACGCTCCGGCCTGGTGACCAGGCACTGAAATTGGTGCCTTTTGGACGCTAAAATCAAGCTTTTGCACTCCAAGTTTCCGCTAGATACAACAACTCTGCAGTGCTCCCCAACAGAAGCGGTTTCCCAATACCTTTCGGTCTCTAATTTTTAGGATTGGTCGGCTCACTATACATATATATATAGATATATATAAGTGTTAGCTGACCAAAGCTGCTGTACATAGCTGTGGCATTTCAAGCATTTTTTAATACTTTTTTGCATCCCCGAGTGCTGTTTGAGCCGGAGGTCGTAGCAAGCGAGGCTGCCAACATTGTACCAGGAAACTGCCTACCACTGAGGCAAAGCTGGTGAACGCACAGCTAACCTCCATTTGTAATCAACGCATTCAGTATGGGCAGTATGGGTTTCAAGTGTACGGTTCATCCAGAGGATGCACGCTCGAATTCACTGTTTCAGGAACATTCCCGTTGGTTCGATCATTCACAACATTGAGCTGCGACCAGGCCTTGGTCTAGGCTATACAAGTCAACCAGAAGACCCAGTTGCTTCGTTGAAGGGATCTTGAAGGTTTTCTGTTGATTTTCTCTCTCAGCAGTTCCTTCCATCATCGGGTCCGCAATGATGTTTGATGGATCATCTTCAGGTTTCTTGACATATCTTGACCCCTTCCGTTTTGCATTCCATTTTGTTCCCTTTCGGACGAAGCACACGGTGCTTCTGTGTGGGGCGTTGATGTGAGGCGCTGGCGGCCAGCCCGATGCTAAGACTCCTTTGTTAAGACAAAGCAAAAACAGACATCCTCATTCCTCATGTTCAAGATTTGCTTCTCACAAGATGAATACTTCTTGTCCCATCAGATCCGAGCATTTGATTTGCTATGGTTGCAATGCTGTGGTTTGCATTCTTTGCCAATCTGCCGGTTGCTCTGGAACTTTGGGCGCAGTTTTTCAGTGTAGGTTCATTCGCGCTGCGGGCACCTTTGCGACCATTGTCACGAAGGAGAGAGGACGAAAGGTGTTCGTTCGACGCACCAAGCAAGTTGAGAGCAGAGCCACATCGCCCAGAGGACCGACAATACGCCACAATCAAGCTGCGGTCCACAGAGATCCGAAAGTTCCCATTGGAATGCTGGCAGCACTGGCTGTTTATGGTGATTTTTGATGAACACTTGCACTATTTTGCACTTATGTGCACAAGTGCTCGACACTTTGTATTTTTATGTATTTTTCATATTTTTCATTGATGGAAGTAAATATATACATTTATTAGTACAAACAAGTACATCCACAGAAAGTCACTTGAGATCTGGATGCAGTGTGCAGCACTGGAACACCTGCTGCATGACAGGGCATCAATAGGACAGCTTTCGCATTTGGAGCGGGCCATGCGTTTCAAAGGCTCTCAGCTTAGTTAGTGGAAGATCTAAGAAGGGCATGTACAGATATGACAGTTTATGGCATGATAGTATTATGAAAGGACAAACTGATACTGTGTATATACACTCTAGTATAACAGTATAACTGTATAACTATTATGTTTGTTTCTCTTGTATTCTTGTGAAGTTAGGCCTCACATGGGATTTCTGAGGCAAAGCTGGCATCAATCGCTGGTTGGGTTGGCGGCCATCCGTGCGAGGGACTGCAATGGACCCGCCTGTGAGCCCAGGATGCAGTCCACATCCAGTCTAGCGTCCTTGCTCCTAGTAGCTATGCCAGGAGCTACTAGTAGCGTCCTTGCTACTAGCACATCTCCGGCTTAACCTCAACTCCACAGACCTTACGTCCAACCGTTAGCATTCTCATTTCTGTCGAAGAAAGGTATGAAAATAGAATGCCATTGCCACGCCATGTGCAAATAAAACCAGGAGTACTAGAACTCATTAGAAGGCCCCTGTCCTCAAATCTAGACAAATCTTGTTTCTCGTGTCTCAGGCACACTCATCCTCATGGTGGTGGCACAAGTGCAAAGCACACGAAAAGGCCTCTCCTTCGATTCAACACTAGACATTCTCTTTCGATTGTACAAAGACTCATTCAACATTACAGAACTTGACGGGTGCAGCCTTTGCATGTTCAGGCCACCGGTGTCTCCGTGGGGTATTTTACGCACGGGATACAAGACTCGGTCGCCGCTGAAGCCTTTGGGTTCCTTAGCCAAGTTGATGGCAATGTTTTTGTTTTCATTGTTTTTTTTGAGGCCGTGACGCACGCATCAATGATTTGGTTGCTAGATGTTTAGGGAACTTAACTTAACCATGAGAGCTGCACTGAGCAAATCACGTTCCTAGCGTACATGAAGCAATAGGAATCGGAACATGTTCATAAAAGTTTTTTGAAATTAAAATTGACATAGTGTCAGTGTTCACAAAAACTGTTATCCCAACATTCTGGCAATTTGAATTTGAGGTTTGATTGTGCGGAGAAAACTTCCTGGAAAGGTGGGTTTCAATAGCTTATTAACTTGCTTGCTGTTGTGCTTGAACAGTGTGCCTTCTGTGAATATTTTTGGCATCAAGCTGTCCCTGTCAGATGCAAAAGAAGTTTGGCATTGCATCGTGAAACGCGTGCTCAGTAGTCAGTAGTCCAAGCAATCAAGGTCAAGTCCGTTTGCCCACCAAGTCCATACAACTTTTTGAAGGAGGTCCACTCACTCACTCCCTAATGTTATGGGCTTGAACAAAGTCCTTTTCAGGAAAGGAGGCTGCAGGGAGTTGAACCTTGGTGGTTTTGTGGCGTTAGTCATCGTTCCTCTGCCTTGCGAGCAACAGAGCTACCCTACAGGGTTCAGATCTTGACCTTGCCTTGCGCAGAGGAAAAGAGCTGTCCAGAACAACAAAACGGAAGAGAACATGAGAGAACCTGTAAGTAGTCTTGGCATTGTTTCACGCATGCAGTGTTCATTTCCTCTCACAATTTTGGACCTAAAAGATCAATGCTTCCCAGATGTTCCAACTAGTAACAAGAAGCAACTAGGAACAAAGGGCATCGCTACTAGCAACAAGGACGCTACTAGGGGCTCCTGGCCTTACTACTAGGAGCAAGAAGCTACTAGGGGCTCCTGGCCGTACTACTAGTAACAAGAACGCTACTAGGGGCTCCTGGCCTTACTACTAGGAGCAAGAAGCTACTAGGGGCTCCTGGCCGTACTACTAGTAACAAGGACGCTTTTGTGTTCACCTCCCAAAAGTCTTTGCGTTTCGTCAGGACGGCCAGAAGTGCCGCTCCTGCCAGGCTTTCGCGTTGACAATCGAGGCACAGCGCGTTTTCTACTTCAGATTAGCCTCGTAGCACGTTGGGCAAAGGATCTGGACTATCCAAATGGCATGGGCTCACCCGACAACGTTGTGCATAATATTTTCTGGCCACCCTGCCCTGTTTGCACAGGCGAGAGTTGTTTGTTTGGGGAGGGTTCACCATGTGATGCTATCTCTTCAGGTTGGTTTAAGGAATCTTTTGGAGTTCCAATTCCCAATTTGCAGTAACGTCAGCCTAAAATCCTGAGTAGCCTAACTATGTGTATATAGATGTACGTGTCATACATGCGCACCTGTATGAATCGAATTTGCTTGAGTCAAACAGTGCCAGGGTTGCAAACATTCCGGGTGACTGGATGGCGATTAATGAAACCGCGGTGGTTGAGTTGAGTGAGGCACTCCAGCCATGTGCAAGGATTGTTTTGCGTGCAGTTTTGCAAGCAGTTGCAGATTTGATCCATTGATGCATGTGTCTCAAGCCATTTGTACAAATGTGCAATGGAAGCATTGATTGAGTCTATTTGAGTATACTGCCAGTTTGCTCCAACCATGGTTGTGGGCCGGAACAGCGTGAAGCTTGGATGGGTTGTAACATTTCAGCAAAGCTGGGACACTGACACAAAGTCTATTGTTGGAAAGGAGAGGAATCTTGGAGATGAAGGGGTGGGAAGTAAGTGAAGCAGCTGCCTTTGGCCTCCTATGTGCCCAATTTCATCCAACTTCCCTGTCTTCATTTTGGATCATCTTGGGATAGTGCGGCTGTAACGAGGTAGAGGTGACCGGGGAATGGAGCCACCTTGTCCGGAGAAGGGAATGCATCGGCAGGGAGCTAAGCCAAAGTGCAGCACCATGTAGCACCGAAAAAAGCAATAGAGATGAACAAAAAGGCCATTGTGGTCGTTACGGTCTCTTTTTTTTTCTAATCTCTTCTTGTTATTACATTTTATATGCAGAAGTTCTGAAGGGAAGACTGAAGTCTGTTGACTGTTGGCTGTTTGATCCAGGTATCATGTGGTGATGTGGTCTCTTGATTCGTCCACCCGGCTGATTACGGTCAGAATAGACCTAGCAGATGAATGTCTGACTGTCAGAGGTTTATTTTCTTGCATAGAGCAAGTCCATACACTCCACCAGACTCTCCACCAAGATGCCACCTTAAAAAGCTCTTTTGTAGGCAGCTCGATGACATTGACTCCGACATTAGCTATGGAGCTTTGAAGTCCCTCTTGGAGGTGCACCTTTCCAGTTTGCCATTGTAGACGAGTAGCGTCCGCGTTGAGTACGTGGCACGCAGACGCTGTTTTCGGGTATCTTTGGCAATCGTTTGATGCTTTTTTGGGACTATATATGCTGGCTATGCCAAAGAAAAGCCGAGGCCCGTAGACAACCTGGGCACTAGAGCTCGCCGCCCTTATCAAGCTCGAACAGTTCCATACATTGGCATTTTTAAAATCTAGCAAGCACATGCTTGCAGACACAAAAGACTTGTGCTGCTGATTTGTGTTGATCAAGTTCACTCGTCCCACCCATCATTAAGTTTGATGCCATTCGTTCACTCTCGCCCAATAGATCCCAAGCTTTGAAGAGAACCAACACATCACACGGGAGTTCAGTTGAGTCGTCCTGATCGCCAAACAGTCCCTCATTAAGCTGCGTGGCTAGTTGGCGCCGCACACATGCCAGAATTACGACAATCGTTGTTGGGCGAAGAGTATCGCTAGTGTTTTATTCACAGTCTTGCCCAGCATGTCCGACGACATGTGCCAACTCTGCAGCTGTCACGCCTCCGAGCATCCAAGCTTCCAAGGCCAGCTGTTTGCTCATTGAGTTTCTTTTTCCTTTGCTTGCCAATCATGGGATCTGGCCACAGGCTGAAGCATGGCTGATGAGGTGTGGATCAAGAGAAGGGAGCATAGCAATAGCAAGTTCACCCGAGATGCGGCGTGGTGACAAGTCAGTCAACATGAAAAATGTGTTAAACACACGCACAAAAACACTTATTGATTTGCTTTGCTCTTACTGTTTAAGTTCTGCTTGGTATTTTCTTACTTCAGGGGAAGCTGACAGCCGAAGCCCTTGCGCAGCTGGAGGATTGCAACCATCGAATAGATGAGCAATCTTGAAGACAATGTAAGGAGATATGACTGTGGGTCAAAACCGGGACCCCTTAGTCCCCGGTAGGTTGACCTCCCTAGTAGTCTATTCTGTGCATGTTCGGTAGTCAACCAGGGTGTGTCGCAGTTTTGACCCACTGCCATATGCCAAAAAGGCACCCCTGGCATGTGTCCAGAGTCTCGCGTCAATCTTTGGACCATGACCTATAAGGGCCAATGCGTGTCCAGCCAGCCCAGGAGGATGAGGCACAGCGACAGGATGCTCCGAAGAAGGCAGGAACAAATACACAGATCTAAATCTTACTGTACCTTTCAATTACCATGAAATTTGGCAAATCTCATCAACTTCAGAACTGCACACCTTACCCAGACTACTTTTCCACTTGTTGCAAAGAAGGATATCATTGAGGTTCCTGTGGTGGTGAGGAGCACAGGAGACGTGACAAGGGCAAGGAGGTCACAGATGACAAAGAACGAAAAGGGAGCAAGGCCTGTGGTTGTCCAAGATGTGACATGACTTTAGACGACGTCTTAAGACAACGGTGTCCCAGAGCTGCTCTTGCATCCTGACTCGTGCAAGTTCAAACTCATGTAAATGCTTCAAAGAGGGAAGCAGTGGTGGTTGTGGTAATGAAGCAGTCCAGCAAGTCTAGCAGTGCGCATTTCAACAGTAGTCTGTAGATTCTGTAGTCTACCAGTTTGTTGCTTTTGTCGTTTAGTTTTGGTAGCACTCGCCCGCTTCAGCCTACAGCTCTGCTTTGTCATGCTTGGGAAGCTGCAGGAAAGCAAAGTAAAGTCGCCTGATGAGTCTTGGCAAAAAAATGGCCATGCAAATCAGGGCAGAGCTGGGCTAAGCTTAGTTTCTTCAGCAAGCACGCTCTCCTTTTTCCTGTTTAGCATTCTTCTGCCGGAGCATTTAAGAGCTTTGGTTGCCTCCATTTTGTGTGGATCCTGGATTGCGAGGAGATTTTTGGGCCCAGTGATGCGGAGGGAGAGGCCTGAGGAATATGTATCACTTGCATTCAGTTGCTGCCTGCCAGTCGTGCCACTTTGGATAGCTGTAGTCTAGATAAAATCATAAGACTTTTGAGAATGAGGGACATGATGCGTGATGGGAAACAGCAAGGCAATGCAATAGGCCTGAACAGAGCAAACTTGTCACGGTGGGCCTGGCTTGCATGCACCCAGGCTTTGCTTCATGCCTTTCACACCTTTTGTTCAACCTTCATCAGTTTGTATAGCATACTTCAGCTATCCTGTTAGGTCAGATTCATGTAGAAGCAAACATATTGACATGCTATCTTAAACAATTCTCTCTTCAGAATATCAGACCCTTGATGCATGTTGATGCCACAAAGGAAGATCAGGAAGGGCAAGAAGGGGGTGAGGAGGATCGGGCCCAAGAATGACAAGACGCAATAGCACGGCAAAATGGCAAATGGCATCCTGAAAGAGAGTTCAACCTCCGCAAGTTAGGGTCTTGAGAGCACAAGCACACTTAACTTTGGGTTTGTCATAGGTTTGCCTGCCTTTTCAGGAGCCCAATGAGCAAGATGCAGAGGTAGAGGAGTATGTCTGGCAAGTTTCTGGATCAGGTCTCCACAGTCCATGGAAATGCATCTCATGGGCATGGAATCATGGAATGCACCTTTTGGACCCCAAAGAGCAAATTCATGTGATTCACCGGGATTTTCAAGACACGCCAGACCTGGGCCTCCAGGAGCACCTACAGGTTGGGATTGAAGATGTGTGAATTTAAATGTTGAAAGTTGAATTTATGCCTTTGGAGTGTGTTTGTCAGTGTTCTAGATTGACTCTCATGATTCCCCGTCACTACAGTCCACAGTTTCTCATAAATTAACTCTTGAAGTTGCCAGAGCGTCGTGACGAGTGCGGCTTTGCAAGCAAAGGTTTCACCATGAAGTGGGATTTTGAAGCAGAAGCTTGGAAGCATACTTTCAACAGTGGAGAACACCACACCATGGCATTTATGCCCTTGGTGCCGTTGGCAGAGGGGAGACGGAATCTCACCCTACAGACGCTCAAAGCAAAGCATGTTCTGCAGCGTGGAGCTGGAAGGCACGGAGATGCGGAAGAATGAGCCATCCGCCAAAATACCGAAAACACAGAAAACCATGAACACACAGATATGTGATATGTGTGAACACTGTACGACCAAGGAAGAATCACAAAGTCCCCAGGGAGAGGTGTGCACCTGAGATCGTGCTGCTAGAGTGCTTTGTACTATTCTTAGCTTTCTGTGTTCATTGCGAACAGGGTGTTTGCGTTCTGGGTTCCACTTACAGCATGTTTGCTTTGCCCAGGAAACCAAGTTCGAAGACTTGACACTTTATCACGCATCATTCCCAGCTGCATTCCTTGGTGTGCCTCTTTGCATACCATATCAACACAACTGTGTGGCATGCCATGCTAAGGTTGGGACACAAAACAACGAGGTGGCAATAATTGCCCCGCTCTGAGCGGACAAGATTCCTTTTGCAGTTTGACATATTGAACAGTTTATATAAGCATACTGAGCGGCATACCAGACACTTTGAGCATTTGTCATAATTTGAGCCTCTCAGAATCAATTCTTTGTTTTTGTTTCCAGGTCCCCAGCAGCCAATGTGCCTCACAACTGCCAATTGTACCAACCAAGCAGATTAGACCGGCGGGCCAGAAGCCGGACAACACATGGGCATGAGCTAAGCAACAAGACTCAAAAGAGATATATACATCTACTTTCAGAGGCACTTCCTTTTGAAAGTAGCGGTAACACAGGGCTACGCATGGTTCAGTTTTGCTCGGGCTGATGTTTTGATGCACAACTTGGCTGTTGCCCGCACAACCTGTCTTCAAGATCCTACGTGTGACGACATATTTGTGCTGGTTCTACAAATTGTTGCGGCCCACGCGGAATACAGAAGATCACCTGTTTGTGCGTGTATTTGTGCTGGGCCACCCTTTCGTTCTTACAGTTCTTAGTCACATTACATTGCGGCATACATGAACATGACCTGAAGGACAAAACAAGAAAGACAGCCTGAGCGTTTTCATGAACCAAGATGCAACATTTGCATTCTCAGCTGATGATTGAGGTCATCCCAGACTTGTGGGGCCTGAAACTCATTTCAAGCCTTTTCTGTATCATGTACAGCACGATTGTTGATGTCTTTATAAAAAGCACAAGTAAACCCGTCAGAGTAGATCTCAGATCACATGTCGCCGATAAGTGCCAATGATCACATGAGCTCCAGGGTGGCAGGCACCAAGAGTGAGACTGCTTGCTGACTACATAGCAAAAGCTATTAATGGGTTTGCCCGGGGGGCCTGAACTGCCGTTGAGTTTGGTTGAGATTCTGATTCTGTAGAATCCGGAAAATACATGTGCCATTTGCCCAGGCTGTAGTACCTCGATTTCTGGACTGTGGGCCGCGGGTGCTTTTTCGACTGTGAAGAACTAACTTGCAAAAAAAGGGTTCAAAGTTAGCCATGCGAATGGCACTCTGCCATTGGATGGCAGGACAACCCACCTTACAAGGAAGGGCCTCACGATGATGGTGTGCCTGAAGACTTCTGCATCAAGAACCTGGACTGGTGAGATTTGCACACAAAGAATTGGAGCTGACTACAGAAGAGAGATGGAAAGAAGTCGGGAATGTATATAATAAGGGAAATCAAGGAAAGCCTCCCTTCACTGCAACGATGACTAGTGAGAGGTGGACATGAGATAATTTAGAGTCTTAATACTGTACGACCATTGGTTTAAAGAAGCTAAGCATCATGAATTACACTGGGCAATGCGTTTGCTGAGCTTCCGGAGGATAAGGACCTGCCTGGATCTCAACCTCTGCCAGGGGTGATGACACAACCCCTAGTAGCGTCCTTGCTCCTAGTAGTAAGGCCAGGAGCCCCTAGTAGCGTCCTTGCTCCTAATCTTCAGGTACTTTCAGACGCAATCTTTTCACTTAGGATGAGCCTGCGTAGTTGGCTGATGAAGGATGTCTCAGATCTCAGTCCAAGGTAGTCCAGAACAGGAATGTGTTTGGAGGGTGCATTTCTTGAGAGTTTGGATAGTGACTGATTAGCTCACTTGATTGGCTCACTTAACAACACTTGAGCTCACAACTCTTCTACTTCCTGTTTTTCACATGAAGCCTTGAAAACAACTACAGAATCAATAGAGTTCTGCCGTTGCATGGCTCGGATTGCTGAGACCTACGAATTCTTTCTCATGAAATTCAAGATTGCGGCCAACTTTGTACGTCGCACTGCTGGTGCAATCAGGAACATATCAATGTGTCCAGATACACAGATGGGTCTAGGGGTTGAAGGAAACTCAAAAGCATGCTCCAAACTGGCCTTTGCTCAGTTGTTTCTACTTTGCTGCAGGATTGGTGTTGTTGGCATTGGCTGGGGTGCATGGATGGCTTGCTACGGTGCCGGGTCAGAAGCTGCAAAGGGCATTGATTACATTGGTTTGGTTTTTGACTCGTTTTTGAAGGAAGAACTTCAGCAAGACAAAGTTGAAACCCTGGTGCTTGCAACCGGCCAACTCAACCTTCCTTTACGACAGGTGCTGAGTCGTTGCAGGCGGAGTTTTCCTGTGCTGTGCCCGATGCCAAGCTACATGCGTGTTTAAACCTTTTTTGGCCTCAAGCTTTCAGAACTCCAAAAGAGCACAATAGAGGAGCCCACAGTGCATTTGAAGACTTCAATCTTGCAACGTTAATGTTTGGTCATATAAACAAGATGCTTATGGAGCTCGCCATTGCCATGCATTTTGGCCGAATCCTGCAGGTTACACACCCCGCTTCTGCACATCCTGGGCGCCTGGGACGGCGTGAGCATCCCACGATTGATTGGGTCGGGAAGCTTGGGAGCTTTTCACTAGGGCCGGCCTTATACCGTCCAACAGGAAGCATATCTCTTGAGACTTCAGCTTTGCACTCAAACTTTGTCAAAACGTGGAAAGTAATGGACACAATTTTGCACTCTTGTGAACCAAGGAAGTTTGGTGGGCCTGCGATAGCTTCGGAATAGAAAAGAGAGAGCACAAAAGCTAGTCCTTGAAGTTTTTGACAGTGTTTGGGGTCTCACTCTCGCCAAACCTGTTGCCTTGTTCAACTTGACTAGAACATGACGAGCCTCGCCAGGACACATGTGAA
Organism: Durusdinium trenchii; assembly: GCA_963970005.1. Lineage (NCBI taxonomy): Eukaryota > Dinophyceae > Suessiales > Symbiodiniaceae > Durusdinium > Durusdinium trenchii. The sequence continues at coordinate 15,774 of CAXAMN010006025.1, forward strand.
TTTGAGGTCCTTTTTACGCTGCCCGCAGAAGCGCCAAAAGAGTATGAACGAGGAGGACAATTGCTGGCGACATTCGCAGCTGATCAGCTTGTGAGGTATCAAAGTCATTCATCTTTGCTGCCCGGTCTGTATGGGAGGAGAGTATTTTGAGGTGAACGAGGCATTATTTCGCAGGCCAGCTACAGTACTGGGCAAATGCTTTCAACTGTTCTATCAAATTATGTTTGGATGTGCTTGACTTGGTTCAAACACATCTACCATTTACTGTAGTGCATTTTTTTGTGTGCCGTTACACCTTTAAATCTATTGCCGGACTGACAGAACTAAATGCGATCTTGTAAAGCTGACAAACACCACGGAGGGAGCACAAACATCCAGGCAGACTGAATGTGACGATTTCAGATCCATGCCTTATGGCTTCGTGCACTTCTCAGTGGGCAGCAACTACATGGCGGCCCCCCACCCGAAGAGCGATGGCCTCCAACCTCCAACCTATAGCGATGGCCTCCAACCTAATAGCGATGGACTCCAACCTAATAGCGATGGACTCCAACCTAATGGCGATGGCCTCCAACCTAATGGCAAAGGCCTCCAACCTAATAACGATGGACTCCAACCTAAGAGCGATGGCCTCTGACCTAAGAGCGATGGCCTCCAACCTCCAGCCTGTTAGCGATGGCCTCCAGCCTGTTAGCGATGGCCTCCACCGTAATAGCGATGGCCTCCAACCCAACAGCGAAACCTAATAGCGATGGCCTCCCCCCCTAAGAGGGATGGCCTCCAACCTAATAGCGATGGACTCCAACCTAATAGCAATGGACTCCAGCTTAATAGCGATGGACTCCAACCTAATAGATGAGCTGCAGGGTAATAGCGATGGACTCCAACCTAATAGCGATGGACTCCAACCTAATAGCGATGGCCTCCAAC
>CAXAMN010006025.1:23172-51658 GCA_963970005.1 Durusdinium trenchii
CCCCACCCCCCACCCCCCACCCCAACCCATTCACTAGTTGCATGTGGAGTAGGCACCACCCGTTGCTAGGAAGCAGGTAAGTGCGCAAGTGACCTAAATTTTTGATGCCAAGTGCGCAAGTGACCCAAAGTGCGCAAGTGACCGAAATTCCCAGTGCGCAAGTGACTGCCCGGCCGATCAACTTATCAAGTCCTATCAAATCTGATAAATGTATGCTGTTCATACCTTTGTGTTTCTTGCTCTTGCTGACCACGTAGCGCCCAATCAACCTCGACATTCTCGTGTCTTGCCCCAGTTACTTTTATGAGAGTGTTGGTTTTAGTTTTATGAAACAGAATCGTCAAACGGAGCACTTTGTCAATCTGCATGGATAGCCGCGTTCAATTGGGTGTCAGGTCGCAGACAGGCACAGCTTCTCCACGCTTGTACAACTGATTGACAAGGAAATCGAAAAGAGAGAGGTCGCGTTCTTAGAAAAGGCCACAGCGCAAACACTTCACCTTGAAGCCTTGATGTATTTACCTGGCATTGTTTGCCAAGATTGAAGAGCATTATGCTAATGAAGAGCGAGAGAAGGAGGCGCTACCTTCTTGGCTTCATTATGTGGCAACTAAAAAGCCAACGTAGTGCAGATCAATATCTGTGCTCTCCGGAGGATTTTTCTTGGTCAGGAGGTTTACAGTTGTTGCCTTAAGCCACACCATAGGACGGCCACATTGTTTCAGATGAACGCTCTCACAGAATCTCACTCGGGACATAACTGAAACTTTGAGCGTGCATTGTCCGTGTGTAGTCTACTGTTCTTTCTACAATGTTCCTTTTCTTTGCTGTTCAGTATGATGTTTGGCGTGTTTGTCCATCAGTTTTCTTGCATTAACAGTTCCTGTGAGTGCTACAAGTTTTGCTGTTTTTGATGCTTCCACTCTTGCTTAGCTTGTTGGGAAGTTGGAACATGGGTTTCTATTGATGCTGCCTGCTTCATTGGCACCAAACGTTTTTCACCTCTTGCGACGGACGCGATTCACAGTTGTCAAAAAGCAATGCCAAGGGCTGGCTGGAGTAGCTTTGGATAGAATCCTCGATGAGAAACATATATGCGTTTAGTGCGTTCGCAACTCCTGCCTCAAACACAGATTGGTCGACAGCAGCTCTTTATATACACAGTTAGTGGAGGTCCGGGTTGGCCGGACTAGCACTGACACGGAAGAGGGCATGGTGTAGACAAGAAACCCAACTTGTGGTGCTGCCTTTAGTACACCTCGAGGGGGCAATAAGCTGACAAGGTTGAAAACAACAATGAAGAGCCTTGCCCAAGGATTTAGACTCGACCCTAGGCATGTTCAATCAGCATGTTCGCAAGGCACAGTTGGTGCGTCCTGTGGCTGTTGGAACTGCACAGACTTCCTTGCAAATTGGATAGATAGAAATCAAAGACTTCCTGGGAGCACAGCTGCTGCATTGGCTCTTTTGTTTTTGTGAGAGGCTTTTCAGCATGTTTGTGAGCCCGGTCAGTTTGCTAACTCATTTGGCCTATTCTAATGTTTGTTGCCCAGATTTGAAAAGAATTTGCCTTTCAATGTTCAAATATCAAGCTCATGGTAGAGTATTGAGGATGTTTCAATGAGGCATTCAAGTCAAGTGTGCAGAAGCAGTGCTTCGCCGGTTCTTTTAGGGAGTTCTTCTTCTGCTCCTGCTGTGAGGCTCAGCAAGCCTTGAAGGCCATCGAATTTGATGAGAGGCTTTCAACACGGATGTTTCTACTTGGCTCTTGTCCTTGTGCTGTCACTCTCGCTGACACAGCTATCTTATCTCAGAAGCACTCCGTCTCAATATTCTATATATATATATACTTCAATCTACTCCATGCAAATTCGTGCGATTTCATTCGGCTGAATTTGCGTTCCCAGCCATGGCCATTTGAGCTCCATAGAGCACATGTGCAGAGAAGCCAGCAAGTCAGCAGAGACTTTTGCCCTTGCCGGAACAAGGGCAATTCAAGTGTGAGTCTCTATGATTTCTCTCAGTTCAATCTCAAGCCTGCGGAGTGTATTCTGTTCATGACACCATGTACCTTTTGCGGCATCGACGGAAAGGCCGGCCTCAAAGCTTATTCAGACTCTTGCCGCCTCACCACAAAGCAGTCGTGTCATAACTGGAATTCAGGATGTGTATGGTGTGTCAGCCTTTTCATTGCGGCACAATGAATCTATTTAAGTGTTGCGGCAAGGTCAAGGTTGTCAACGGGTTCATGGTTGCCAAGGAAGGCTCTCGCAGGCCTTGCCTGCAAGCTTCCAGAGGTGCCTGGGCGGTGTTGCATCTATGGACCAGTAAGGGAATCTTAGTTTGTCCAAGTGCGGCAGTCTTGATGGAAGGCAGGCAAAGGAACAGAACAAAAACGATCACAAAGGATGGTTCAAAAAACACTAAGCTTTGGAGAATAGCAGAATTCGCACGTGATGCAGACGAAAGACAAGGGGTCATGAACAAACCAGGGTTTTACAGTGCAAATCCCTTGACAGAAGGAAAAGGGGGTAAGATAGCAAAGAGAGAGGAACCACGAGGGGAAGATGTTTTCAATGCGTCTTTTCTCTTTTCCTACTGCACAACATTTGTTTGCGTGGCGTAGTGTTTTGTTCGTGGAAATTGGCTGTGGACACATACATATCATGTATATATACATATATACACACTCTTACACACTTGGCACAATGCAATTAAAAGCCTGGTGCTGGCTATCTTTAGGTGGCAACAGAAACCGTTGCGAGTGAGCATGCCCATTGAAAGGCACTCCGGAATGGCAGCCGTGGTGGCCGTTTGAGGAGGTGGGAACATTGAGTGCAGCTGTCGCCATAATGCCAGTTGGCCTTGAAGTGTCTTACAGTGAAGCATCGCAAGCTCCGCAACTCTGGTAGATTCTGGTAACTCGTAACACTTTGAATCACTTAAATAGGCAAGATGAGCTTCTTAAAAAGCAATTTTGCTCAATTGCTGTTGATCTTTAGTGTTTGACGCTGAAAGCCCTGTTTGTTGGCCTTTTTTCATGTCATTGCTTTAGTCTTACTTGTTGAGCCTCTTGTACAGTAGACTTAATCCAAGTTCTGCAGGCAGTGACGTGGTGCTGGGCTCTGGTGATTTGGTGGCTGCGACGGTCTGGCAGATCTGCTGCAGGTAAAAAGTACAGGTGCCCTGAAAAGCTGAGTTGTATAGTATCATGCTCCAGACTCTTTCTCAGAACGTTGTATTCTGAAGAGAAGAGGTTCTACAGATATAGTTGCTTTTCGAGCGTCGTCCAAGCTTAGATTCTAGGTCTTTGGGCTGTTTACAAAGATGGCAGTCGACCCACTCTGCCCGCCTTGTTGGTGCATTGATCGCTGATCCTGAAGTTTCTCCAGGACGGACAGGCAGGATGTTGAGAACTTTAACGACCGCTTCTTAGGCCGCAGATAAGAAAGGGTTTAGCCGGCTTGCTTCTTGATTGGTGGCTGAAACGGCAATTGTCTTGGCACTAAATTCTTAATAGTCAACCGAAGTTCCAATTTGCAGGTCGCCGTGTGAAGCGACAGCAGATGAGTGAATCTGCCTCACAATTGGCTTTGAGGCTACAATCTTCTTAGCTATGCCATGATGGCCAGTGACAATAAGAAGTACCGCTCTTTCCAACGAGCTATCCAGCAATCCATTGAGCATTGGGCAAGCTTGGGTGACTTGGCTTCAGCATCTCAAGCTTGAGTGGCAAAGTGCAGAGAGAGAGAGAGAGAGACAGAGTGAGAGAGAGAGAGATGGCCTCCAACCTAGTAGCGACGGCCAACCTAGTACAATTCTTCTTGTTGAAAGTTGCAGCATGTCTTGACAACCGTGTCGGTTGAGTTGGCTGTTGAACATCACATCGTATGCATGTCATTTTGACACAGGAGAGGACACTGTTGTGCTGGAGATCGGCTGTGGTGCCTATGCACCGTTCGCACGGCTGTGCGCCGATGAAGGGGCCAAGCAGGCCAGCTAGACATCAACCAAGTAAAGAATTGAATTGTCAGAGTTGGCTGCAATGTCAAGATGGCAAGGTATACGCTGTCGAAGGCAATACCTGGGCAGCAGAGCGGGCTGCGCGGAAGGTGCCAGCGAATGTGCAGGTGTGGAAAACTGGAAACCGTTGAAACGCAGAAACCAAGCACAAGCATGTGAATGAACGCCAAGCTTCAATCTGAATTGGGGTGAAGGATTGATTGGCGTCACGTTTGAGGTCTTTGCAGGTCTGTCCCAGCAGCTTCCCAGTGAAAAGCTCGCTCCAAGACCCAATGTGGCATGGCGGCATAGCATAGCATGGCATGGCTTTTTGATGAGCTGCTGTGCAGTCTGTCCTCTCATTCTTTGCAGTCAGACACACAGCTAGGATAGCAGCAGAGAGGATGGCCTTTCTCCAGGTATCAATTTAGCATGGATTAAGTCTGTAGAAGATTGAGGAGGGAGATTTGTGGACTGCCTGGGACTGCTTGCCACCAGAGAAGGTCGTTGTGATGGAGACCATCGGAGACTGGGCAGCCAACGAGTTTATGGCAACTTGGCATTGAAGGAGACCCCTTCTATGGGTAGAGTTAATCGCTCTCGCTGCGACAAACAACCTTGGCAACTTCACACCCACACACTTTCTGCACTTGTCACAGGATGTTACAGGCCATTTCATCCAGAAAAGATCAATAATCCCACTCACTAACTAAACCACCAACTAAAAGCAAAACGAATCCCACTTCCAAAGATATCCACAGACAGCACCCTCTGGTTGGTGGGTTCAACCCAAACCTGGTGAACCTTCTTCATCCCGTTGGCCGTCATTCACCTTGACTGAGTCGCTCTTTCTTCATTTGGAGATCCCTGACCCAGCTTCGGACCCTATGCGGCCTGTGCTCCTCAAAATCCTCAAACACCTTTGGTCCAAACGCAGCTACTCAAATGCAAATCGGTGCAGGTGAGCACATTCTTGGATGCCTCTCGAAGATTGTGTCGTCCAGACACAAAGTGGATACCAGGGCAGGTAACTCACTTGCACGAAGCGTATCGAAGAGTATTTAAGTCATGTGATTGTCCAAAGATGCCATGGGCAGACGGAAACCCACTTGGATTCTTTGCTGAGGTGCGCACATGCTATGTGCCAGTGGAGACCCCTACCTGGGGCTGTGAGATACCACCAGGCTTATGGCTTCTGGGCAGCGACGACCAGCGCAGCAGGTGGGCTGACTTTTCTTTCTCACTGACTAAAGTTAGAAAAAACTTTCATATGGTAAGGCCAGAATCCGTGATTTAAACAATATAAAACAAAAAGTCAAACAAAAGTCAACTGGAAAAGTCAAAGTCAAAAACAAGTCAAATTGAAAAGTCAAAAAAAAGGCAAAAACAAAGGCGAAAAAAAGTCAACCATTGCCATAGACCACAGCTCGAAAAAGTCAAAGAAAAAGTTGGAAAAACAAGTCAAAAATAAGTCAAGACTGTGGCTCCTTGCCTTGGCGGATTACTGGAGTTACTGGAGTCAAGAAAAGTAAAAAAAAATCAACAAAAAGTCGAAAAAAGTCAACCATAGACAGACCACAGCTCGAAAAAGTCAAAAAAATGTCATCAAAAAGGCGAAAAAAGTCAAACACAAGTCGAAAAAGGGTCAAAAAAGGTCGGCTCTGGGCAAATTGTCCCTTTTTTGACTTTCTGAAATTTTCTGATTTGACTTTTTTTTTGACTTTGACTTTTGGGATTGACTTTTTTTGATGTTTTTTCAAAAGCCCTTTTGATCAAGCGCCTACCAGGGGCGGGGCGGTCCCTGCGGAGTCTTGGTCATGGAGTGCCATGTTGTTGAGCCACATCTGGCTGATTTAGATGTGGGTACACGATGTTCGGTTGTGGTCAACATTGAATGGAAAGACCAAGATCACTGGGTGCTAGGTGAAACGGTCCACAGACGCCAGAAGATCTGGATTCGGCATGGGATCGACCATTTGGAGGACACCAAGGTCACATTTCTTGATGTGGTGATAGTCAAGGCTGGACCGGTTCCGTCTGCAGAAATGGATGGCATGTCCTTTCATTTTCCCCGCAAAGTGCTCACACCGGAGGTCCTGTGTCAGGTGGTCGAAACCTGCACTGGCCTTGGGGCCCTTGGGAAAGGAGCGATTGATGCTGGGTTCAAAGTCATGGTTCAGAATGAAATCCGGAGTGAGATTTGCGACTTCTTGGAGCTCCAACAAGGCCCTGTCATTGTTCGTGGTGACATTGGCGAGACAGCCACAGTTGCAACCATTTTGAGGCATGCACCTTCCGCTGGAGTTCTGACGGCAGGGGTTTCTTGTCAGCCCTTCTCGAAACTGGGTGATCGACGAGGTGCAGCAGATGATAGGTCGAATTGTTTGCCCAAAGTCCTTCGTGCAGCTTATTTGATGCAGAGTTCCATCGTGGTGCTGGAATGCGTAGCTGATGTCACGAAGTTCCCTGCATTTGAAGAGTGCATTCGTGCCTTTTGCCGTGACTCGGGCTTTCATTACGAACGTGTTCTTTTGGAGCTGGGGGATGTCTGGGTCTCCCGAAGGCATCGGTGGTGGGGTGTTCTTTCCAAAGGCAATTTTGGGCCGTTCAAACTTTTCGATTGGCAGGGGATTCGGTCTAGCCCCAAGATTTCGTTGGTGTTGAACAATTTTGATACTGTTCCCCCCCCACCTTGAGCAGCAGCTTCGATTGACTCTCTACGAGCTTCGTTCGATTCATGAACTTGGCACTCTGCATCGCTACACCATCCGCATTGATCAGCAGGCTCCCACGGCCGTTCATGCTTGGGGAAGTCATTTCTATGGATGCCGATGTGGCTGTCGGTCCTCAGGATTGGCTCTCGAGCGGTTGCAGCGGGATGGGATTCATGTGCTGTTGATCCCCACCGGAGGCATGACCAAACACATGGGGATGGAACTTCCTCACATGCGGTATCCTTCGGGTGCAGAATGTGCCCTGTTGAACGGCTTGTCGCCCAACATGGAATGGGGGAAAGATGCTCGTCTCGGATTATGCCTTGTTGGTCAGTTGGCTTCCCCAATGCAAAGCGCTTGGATTCTTTCACATGTGCGCCAACACCTAGCTCAAAGAGGTCTTGTGCCCCCATGCCAAGAGGGCCCGCTTGAAGTTCTCTCTATGCAGCGCACCAAGCTGATCGCAGAAGCCGAGCAAGGAGGATTCTTTAGATTTCCAGATGCAGGAATCCCTCCAGTGATTCCATTCACGGAAGTCATTGAGCAGACCCTTGTGGAAGCACCAGCTGAACCTTCCCGGGGTGTCACACCTGGACATTTCATTGGTATCCTCAATGGTGTCGAGCAGTTGATTCCTTTTCGGGCAGGGTGCCGCATTTGGCATTGGGTTCAAGCAGAATTGGCCCTCTATCCGGTTGACACCAAATTCTTTTGTGGCAACGCCCAAGGTGAAGCTGCATCGCTGAACGAAGAGATTGGTGAGTTGACCCGCATTCGCCTCGACATTATTGAAGGTGAGGGAGTTCGACGATGTGGAGCTTCGTGGACTCGACTCAGAACCCCCCCGTGTATTGCTACTCCTCAGGATGTCATCGCCATGCGGGCTGATGGGCCTACGGTTGCTCGTAAATTGGCTGAGGCTGAAGACTGGGGCATTCCATGGGGTGATGACGAGATTGCATGGCACCTGGAACAGCTGGCCAAAGATGCTAACTCTTTTGCTACCTGGATCGATCCATTGGTTTCCGCAAGCACGCTGGCACATGGTACATCCTTGTTTCTGGCAAATGATGCCCCATTCTTTCGAGTAAGTGGCTGGTTGTTGTGTGTCCCGTTTCTGCAGGGTCATTGGATTCCATTGTTGGGTCATGTAGATGGTGACCACATTCATTTCTCAGTGTGGGATACTACGATGGACCATTTCGACAAGGTGCAGGAGCTGTTTCAACCAATTGTTGATTTGATGGGGGCTTCCACATTCTCTGTCACGAAGTACCTTCGCGTGGCAACGACCTTGCAGAGCTGTGGTCCGGATGCAGTTGCCTATTTACATTTTGCTTTGCTATCTTGTATGGCACCAACTCCTCGTTCACTGGAGCAGGTGGCCATTGCCAGGCATCAAGCATTTGTGAAGTCAATCCGAGAGGCAGAAAGGAGCCAAGATGCGGTGCTTTATGGAGCAGGCAATCATCAAGCATCGTTGGCAAGTCAGATCCAGGAGCTGTTGATCGAACGAGGGGTCCAGGCCCAAGATGCAGCTCAACGCACCAACACTGCCATGGACAGGATTGGGCACGCTAAGCTGCAGCTAGCCATGAAGTCACCGTTTCCGTGGAGCCAGCTGAAGGTGTTGGGTAATCAGTGCAACCCTCCTATGCGGTGGATTCTGGCTCATGAACTCGAAGAGCAAATTCGGGTGAAGGCGGCCTCGGGTAGTGAGGTGGGCCACAGAAGCAAGCCCAAGAAGCAGAAACAGGCATTTCAGGCGGTCAAAGCTCCTCCCCTACTCATGATTCGACCTGATCAGATTTTTGTGGCTGACAACACGTTTGTTGGAGTCAATGTTGATGGATCCACAGAGAGCGTGAAGGTGATCTCCATTAACATCTTGGGAGCTGAAGCCACTGGAGTCGCGTTGCGCATGCCAGATCAGAGCCGGCCATACTTGAGCCTCCAGCAGCCGCTTTCCAAGAAGGCCCTTGCTTTGGTGGTGATTGGTGAACCCCGACCCGAATTGTCCGCTCCCAGAGTGACGGAAATTCGCTTTCCGGCCAAGCGCTTAGGTGGGATGGAACCATTGTTAGTGAACGCCGTCCTTGTGCAGCTGGGAGATCGCCCGGTGCAGAAGTACAAGCCGGACACATGCATGAACCTGGACATTCTTCAGGCAAGTGTCATTCGATTTGCTTTGTACCGTGATGAACACCCTGCAGAATGGAAAGTTGTGGTCGATCGACCCCTTCGCCACCTCCAAGAGATGTTCCAGCCCCTTCAACTTTGCACACAAGCAAGCTGTGGTTGTTCAAAGTGGCATAGCAAGATTGAACAAGTTGCCACCCCACTGGTTGACATTTGGTCGAGAACTTTCCTGACGAGCACATTCAGGCAGACTCGTCCCCAGGATGCTGAAATCTTTTCAGTGATGACCGGCTTTCCAAGAAGCTCCTTGAGCCAGTGATTCGAGCTTCGGGCACAAATGGTATCTACGCAGAGCCGAGAGCAGAGGATGTCCGAGAGGCCTGCAGTGATTTCCAGGTGATCTGGCTCCCAAAACAAAAGCGGGAGGAGGCCACATTGTTGAGCAAGCAAATCCCGGAAGTAATGGGCCTAGCGCGATCAGGTGATCGCATGGGTTTGAGGGTCCAGACCGCGCTGGCCGAGAAGGTTGCGACCACAATTCGACCTGATGAAGTCTTTGTGTCAGCTTTGGGTAGAAAGCAATTTCAGATAGGTCCCATCCCGTATGGCACCCAGCGACAAGCACTTGCCAAAGCCTTGAAGGAGTTTGGATGGAATGCAAAGCCGGTTCAAGTCGTTCAGTCAGGTTTCTCGGTTCAGGGACTGCATTGGTCCATTCAGGCCACAGAAGATCCACCGTGTGCCATCCTTCATTTCAGGTCGTCGGAGGCGATCATTACGTCCATGAGTTCGGAGGCAGTGCAGGACCGTCATGTGCCAGCAGTCGTGGCAGCCAAGGGGACCATCGCCAAGTTCCATCCCCCTAAGGCGGCAGACAAGGACATGAAGGACATTCTGCAAGTCAATGATCCGTGGGCGCGATTCCAACCCTCTCCTTCTTCGGCCTCCAATGTTGACGTATCCCAGCTGGTGAAGCATGTGCGATCAGAGGTTTTGGCTCAGCTGCCTGCCCCAGTACCCACTGCACCTGGGGCAGATGTTGACATGACAGGTGGACAATCTTCGCAGGCTGAGGCCCGGATCCAGGCACTTGAAAAGAAGATGGACGAACTCACCAATGCGCAGGACCAGCTGCAGGCGACTACAACGAAACAAGCCTCGGCTACTGCGAGACAATTGGCTGCTCTCAATGCAAAGGTTGATGAGCAGAAGAGCGAGTTGAAGTCCATGTTTGACCAGCAGATGAACCAGATCGAGCAGTTACTCTCCAAGCGAGCCAGGACGGACTGACTCGGTTGCAGTGAGTGGATCGTGATTCAGAGTTTTGGGGTGCTGTTGATGTATCTCATTGCATTCTGGCTGGGGTTGGCCTTTTCGTGTGCTTTGTGATACAGCAGTGGGGTAGGATGGACCGACAGTGGTCTATCTGGTTTTCTTTTTCGCAACCGACCAAGCTTTGGCTGTGGACCTTATTGACGGTATGCAGAATTGGGGAAGCATCCCATCCGGGGCCCACGGATTTTAGCTGGCAGTTGGGGTTGATGAATCCGACAGGTTTGCAGGGCAAAGAGCTGCTTTTGAACAATGTCGGGTCAGGTATTTTTGGGGTGACAGAGACTCATCTGTCCACACATGGAATTCAAAAAGTTCGAAGAAGCTTGAAATTTGCGAGATCACCTTTCACGAGCCTTCTCCATGGCTATCCAGCTCCGAGCCCACTCCCAGGTGGTGGGCAAACATGAAGGGGTTGCGTTCTTGACAAGTTTCCCGGGTCGCTGCTTACAACATCAGTTTCCGGAGACTGTTTGGCAAACGGCCCGCATTCAAGTTGCTGGATTTTGCGTGGAGGATGTATGGGTCCAAGGGGGTGTCCTCTATGGCTATGCTTCTCAGGTGAATGGCACTTCTCCCCATGTGCTTACGGACCAGCTGACTGATTTTGCTATCCAACGCATTGCACTGGAAGCAGTTGGGCCAAGGTTCATTATGGGAGACTTCAATGCTACTGAGGAGGAGTTGCCAAGCATCCGGCAGTTACGTGCCTTGGGCTTTCGCGAATTGCAAGAGGTTGCCTCTTCTCGGTGGGGCCATGAGGTTCAGTCGACATGCAAAGCACGAACCAGGCCGGATTTGGTGTTCCTGTCCCGGAGTTGCAGCATTGCTTGGTTGACGTACAGATCCTCCAGGACCTTTTTGCTGACCATGCAGTCGTGGTAGGGCGGTTCACTGGTATGAGAAGTCAAATTCCTCGATCCTTTTGGCGGATGCCTCAGCAGCCTCCTTGGCAAGTGACGTGCCGTTCTCTACACAGCAAGGGACGGGACGTGACCCCCAGAATCCTTCGAGCTGGTATGCGGGAGTGTTCGCCAGGTTTGAAGGTTCATCGGGGGGAGAGCATGCACCATGGAGATCACGGTTCGTACTGGTCAAATTCCTCCCATCAAGAAGAGTCGCCAAGGGGAAGAGTTGCCTGCTTACTTTGGTCCCTCCAAGCCACATGCACATTGGTTCCGACAACTACGCCGGCTCCAAGCCTATTGCAGGTTGGTGGATCGACCGGAGATGACTCCGGCACAGCTTATCCAGCAGAGAGAGTTGTGGCAGGCAGTTCGTCAGGCGGCTGGATTTGGAGGGAGTTTTACCCACTGGTGGTCCCTTCATGGGATTGGCTTACCCGGTGCTCCTTCGTCTGTGCCAGATTTCCCACCGGCTATGAGGAAGCTTACGCCTTCTTTGATAGTTTCCGGACACGTGTTCGAAACCTGGAACACCAGTTGAAGTGGACACGGATTCGCACTGCCCAGCATCGGAGGGTACATGATCCATGTCTCATCTTCCGTGACCTGAAAGCGGAGAAAGCTGCGTCAGTTGAAGTGTTGATCCAGTCAACTACCGGAGAAGTTGAAGAGGTTGACCATGACGAATCTGCCATCACATTACGCACGGACACCTTGTTCAGCGGAGATGTACCACTGGTCTTGGCAGGAAAGCGGCGACAGGTTATCCATGCTACCCCTGATAAGCTTTGGCTTGATGATGTTTCGGGGGCCGCTCCTGGCAGCGTCGTTCGTCAAGAGAAGTCCACGGGTGACTTGCCTTCGTTGTTTCGGGCTTTCGGTGCTGAATGGGAAAGATGGTGGCATCGGCGCATGGATCAGATTCCAGGGCGCTGGCAGAGGTTTCAAGCAGAGGTCCTTCCTCTCATCCCTCATGCTGAGATGCTGTTTGAACCGATTTCACTGGATCAGTGGCGACGTGCAGTCCAAACCAAGAAGAGGCAGTCAGCTACGGGGCCTGATGGGGTGAGCCCGGCTAGATTTGCTGCAGTTGCCGGATGGCCTGACACAGGAGCTGATTGATATTTGTCACCATGCAGAACAAAGTGGTCATTGGCCGGTTCAAGCTTTGGTAGGTATCATCACAGCCTTGGCCAAGGTCCCAGGGGCCACTCGTGTCCAGCAGTTTAGACCGATCACGGTCCTTTCCATGGTTTACAGAGTCTGGAGCACCTTTCGAGCCCGTCAAGCCCTACGCCACTTGGGTACCTTGGCTGGCCCGCAAGTGATCGGCAATTTACCCGGGAAGACAGCTGGCCAAGTTTTGTTTACTCTGCAGCGGCGTTTGGAGCATGCACAAATTTACACAAAGCCACTAGTTGGGATGGTGGCTGATCTGGTCAAAGCTTTTAACGTTCTCCCTCGTTTTCCAACCTGGATGCTATGCCATGCTTTGGGACTGGCCGATGGTCTGATTCGGGCGTGGGCGGGAGCAGTCATCCCGTTGAAGCGGCATTTTCGGGTGCGAGGCTCTGTTGGTCCACCCGTAATGGGCAGCAATGGTTTCCCTGAAGGCGATGCTCTGTCCTGTGTGGCGATGGCGGCAGTTGCCATTGGCTTTGATCGCTGGATGTGCTCCTCTGCCCCGGCAAGTCGCCCGACCTCCTACGTGGACAATTGGGAGTTGATAGCGCCGGATCCGGATGCTCTTCGACATGCAGTGGACCAGTTTCGGACTTTTGCAGATATGATGGCATTAGAAGTGGATTGGGGTAAGACATATGTCTGGGCAACGCATGGGGTTCATCGGAAACAGTTGCAACAGCTGGACCTGCCAGTTCAGTACTGGGCCAAAGACTTGGGAGGATGTGTTTTCTACGGCCGTAGACATACCACAGGTTTGCAGGCTGCCAGATTTGAGGCTCTAGGTCCGTTGTGGGGGCGTTTGCGAGTCTCCTGCGCTCCATTTAGCCAGAAGCTGCGGGCGCTGCGGACGGCCGCTTGGCCACGGGCGCTCCATGCATGTGCGTCTGTACGGATCACGGAGCAGCAATTTGCATCGCTGAGAGCGGGAGCAGTCCGGGGTCTTCATTTGGACAAGCCGGGCACCAATGCCATGCTCCTCCTCGGTTTGCATTTTCATCCAATACATGATCCGGAGTTTTTCGCATTTTGGCACACACTTTTGGATTTTCGCAGGCTCCAGCAGGAACAAGAGGTACAGATTGATTTGCACTGGATCTTGTCCCATCTACAAGGTTGCTTCCCTCCGGGACCCCTTTGGGTTTTGTTTAGGGGCTGCCAAAGACTCCAGTGGTCCTGGGATGTCCAGACAGGCCTGTTGCGAGATCGCATCGGGAGTTTTAGTTTGTGGAGGGTTTCTCTGAAGGAACTGGAGTTTCGGGCGGTTTTCGCATGGCAACATATGGTGGGCACTTTGTGTCAACGCAGGCAGGGCTTTGCGGGATTAGCTGAGGTTGATGCCCAACTGTCCATAGGGGTCAGTTCGTCCCTGCCGGACATACAGCAAGGCCTAGTCCGAACAGCACATGTTGGAACATTCTTCACTCAGGATGGTCTGAAGTATTCCTCTTCTGATGGCAGTGAGGCCTGTGTACATTGTGGTGCAAGGGACAGCATAGATCATCGCATTTGGTGCTGCCCGGTCTTCCAACCCATTCGTGCAGCCGCCGCCAGCGTGCACGAAACTGCACTGCTGGCTGACGTCTCCGAAGGAACAGTTGCCTTTTCTCCAACAGTTACAAGCAGTTCCGGACACTACTCATGTGCTGGAAACTCCCGCTGCATGCTCTGGATGGCAGTTGTCTTTTCCCTCAGGTACCTCGGCTCAGGTTGGCAGCCTGGGCAGTCGTGCAGGGGAGGTCTCCAGAAGATGATGGCAGCCCGGAATGTTTGGCAGGGGGGGCCTCTGCGTGGACTGTGGCAGACCAGTGGCCGCGCAGAGATTGTGGCAGTTCTGGCAGCAGTCCGCATCGGCATTCGTGCAGGGTGTCGTACACGCATTTGGTCCGATTGCGCTAACGTTGTCAACAAGGTGCAGATGTTGTTGGACGACCCATCCATTGGGCGACCTAATGCCCATGATGCTGACCTTTGGGACCAGCTTGTTGTTGAGCTGCGACGTGATCATGCCATTACAGTGCACAAAGTGGCAGCGCATGTCGGGTCTCAAATCCCGGGACCAGTTGAAGAGTGGGCGGCTTACAACAACACCATCGTTGATCAGCTGGCCAAGAGTTTCAATGTGCAACGACCTTCAGAGTTTTGGACCTCCTGGAATCGGCTTCTGGGTCAACTGCAACATCTGGAAGCGGTTGGACACTATGTCACACAGATCCGCACTGCTATTGGTGAGGAGTCTATCAAACTGAGCAAGACATCCGTGAGCCCGGATCAGGTTGCCGCTCCCCCAGACACTCACATACCTGCAGTGCAATGTGTTCCATTTCCCCCGGGGACAGTCATGCCAGGGGATGCCATACAATTGTTTGGGTCGGAGCAAGCTCGGAGATTGTGGGCTTGGTTGCAAGAGGTCTGCGCAGGACATGTCTGGGGCAGCTGGGTTTCGCCGGCTCAGATGTATCTGGACTATCAGTTGACCTTTGGCAAAGTTGGCCCTGTGTATAACTCCAGTTCGAAGCGTTGGAGTGACCCGAATTTACCAGGGCTTGAGAGACTTCGTGGACATGAATTCCCGGCTCAGCTCAAATGGTTCAACCGTGCTGTTCGGTTTTTTCTGCAACATGTCCAAGCACACAGGTTGTTCCGCTTGCAGAGACCATGCTCGGCCGTGTTGTCACATTGGAGCTTGTGTTTGCCGCTTAGGTGGTCCCCGGTCCGCAGGGACCGAGTAGATCGGTGGCTGCAGAGACAATTGCCTGGTGGAGCCACGAGACGCAGAGCTTTCGGACTTTCGTGCTTGCCAACGGCCGGGAGCGACCCGACTATGGCCGTTGAAGTTCCGATCGATCGGCAACGATCCTTGGTAGCGAGTTGGCAGTCGACATGACTGACCTCTTTTGGACCTGTATGGGCCGCAAAACGCCGCCTGTTCAGACAGCAGTGAAAGAGTGAAAGAGTGATGTTTTTTCAAACTTAGAAAACAGGCTCTTTCCAATGAAGTATTTTTTTTATAAGACTAAAGATCCAGTCAATTGTAGGGAGACGACAGGGTGCCGGACTGCCAGACAATGCAGAGCACATAGGGTTGTGAAAGGCTGGCTTTGTCTGACGTGGCGACTCTGGAATTCTACGACTTCAACAACTTTCGTGAGGAAGCTCCACTCCACTTTAATAGAGGTTCTTCCCGAGGAAACTTTTTTTGTAGTCTATGATTTGCATGTGCAAGTTCATCACGACTTGGAGGAACTTGCTCTCACCTACAGTAGTGTGTACAGTTTTATCTTCAGCAGGACGTGTTACTATAGTAAATATTGTATGCACCATTTGCAAGATGTGTGTTCATGAATTGAGGAGCCTATGCTCCTGCAAGAACGACAAGCAAACTTCACAATGAATCGCTCTGGCGAACTGCAAGGCTTTCTGATATGGGTGGAGGCGAGTTTGCTACCATTGGGTTGGCAAGTTCATTTGGGTGGGGTTTGTTCACGTCTGTTCAGAATAATGTATACAGTGTTGACATGTAGAGATTGAAGGTGTTGCCCTTTGGTGATGAACATGAGTGCTTGCAACTCGGTGGTCATGCAGGCAAGTGACGTGGAACTGTTGTTGGGAATGTTGGCAACATTACGTTACGAGTACTATCGGTGTAATTATATAAGTAAAGATAGGGTATTGAGGTCATCCAGTTCAGACATTTTGGCACCAGTTTCTATTCTGCGCTGTGCATTGAAATTGAACTCTGAGGAGCTCGTTGAAAGATGTCGACATTAGCTGGAGCGCAATGCTGTTGGCACTTCCAGAAACACTCACGGTGGTCAAAGGTGACCGCTTTCCTTGTAAGACCAATGCCACTTGGCATCACACATATCATTTGGTTCTTTTGACAGCTTCTCCATGTTCATCGTTTCTTTTTGCAGAAGTGATGTGCTCATTGGCATAGCAATTTCCTGATGAGGTGCAACCTGATACGGTGGATGGACCATTGCTTCACCTGGAGATGCCTTGGACAAACAAGCAGTTCCCAATTTGCAGACAGAGACCTAGAAAATCCATGAAAATCCTAGAATGGTCCAGAAGACCAAGACTGCCTTCGGCCAATCCTATCTTACATTCACTGTCGCCAGTCTCCAAGGATGCTGCAGTTTCAGTGGAGCCTCAAAGCAGGGGCAAAATGGCAGCTCAGCCTGCAAAGTACAAGCGAGTCCATACCAAGTTGTGCTCAAGAACCGACGTTGGAATGGTTTGAGCCAGTGTTGTGTCCAAGCCCAAACTCTTTTTCTGAGCTTCTTGCTGACTCATTAATTTCCACATAGTCTGCAGTAGCCAAGGATATTGCCTGAAGGGCAGGAGATACTTTTTGCCAACCAGCCTGAGGATATATTGAGCCCTGAGCAAGAGTTTCTTTGGGAGCTGCTGGGGGCCTCCGTGCAGAAAAGATCTGTGCTTGCACTGCACTGTGAACCTATCAGCCAACGCCATTCATCCCATCAATGCAAGAGAGAGCCGACAGAAGGTGTTGTTGGCAGATTTTGTTGGCATGTTGTGACAGGCCTAGCTCCAAAGCCTCCAAGCGTAGTGGTGCGCTCCTGATTTGCAGATGTCTACAACAGCAGCTTGCAATTGTGTGCAACACCGGTCTGTGCAAGGGATAATTGACTAGAGATCTTTGTTTTTTAGAAATAACCTGAAAGATCGGGTTTATTATTGACAGTAGATGACCGTAGTTTATCATTGTATGGTTTCGGAGGCCCGGCAAATTTTATGCTTGTAATTGACTCGTAGTTTACTATTATGTGAGCATTACTGATAATAGTGCATGTACACTTGAAGCTTCCTTCCCTTTCGCTATTTGGTCAGGCCTCAGCAAACAATCATCCTCACGACCTGGTACAAGAGAAAGCCACAGGTCGAAGAAAAAATAGAGACGTGTCAAAGTCACATGTCCCTGTCAGAACATTTAAACTACGGATAAGCCTCCAGAAGTCAGAAAGGAGCTATCAGGAGCTATCGACATGTCTAAACGGTTCTGACAAGCAAAGCTCAGAGCGCAAGCGAAGCAACTTGCAGCTTGCACGCTTGTACAAAGGAAGCCCTTGGGCGGAGTGTGCTGAAACACGGCAACCCAGCCTTCTGGGAAATCAGAAAAAGTACCTAGAAGAACATGCTTCCGACTCCGACTTCCATGTTGGCATTGCTCAGAGGTTGAAACTTGTTTGCAATTTGCAGCAGCCAAACAGGCACACGAGCTCGCAAGAGCCACCTTCTACGCGCAGCTTTCAGCCGCGAGGCCACACATTGTGCGTGCGTTTTGTTTCAAACCAGGGGCATCCCGGCTTACATCAACAGACTTTATATGGACCCTGAATGGACATCTACAATGCCAGGATAATGAAGCACGTTTGTGCACATTTAATTGATTTCTATGCTTCAGGTGCACTATTACTACTAGTAACAGAGTGCATCGCTACCAGTAGCAAGTGCATTACTACTAGTAGCAAAGCTACTAGTAGCTATTTGCTACTAGTAGTAATGCACTTGTTACTAGAAGCGATGCACTTGTTACTAGTAGCATAGGCAGCATAGGTTTCTATATACATCAAAGCACCAGTTTGCACTTTGACTGTTTTTGGCTGTTCAGCTTCAAACGCGTATGACGAGGGTAGATGCATCGGGGACCGCAACCAACGACGGTACTGTTGGCAAATTCTTTGGACAGGGCAGATTCTGCAAAATCATAGCAATATCGTTCTTCATCTTCAAGGTGCACAGATTGGCCACTGTAAGGGCACCTGTAGCCAAGACTACACGGACTGGATTCCTAGAATGGACATCGATGTTCGCCGTATCTAGGATGACAGCTTGTCTCAACCACAAAAAAGATGGAAAGGGCAAGAACGGTCATCGATGACAATCTAGCACAACATGGATGCTGGCTTGAGCAGCTCTCCATTGGACTACGGTGCTGCACTCAGTTTCACCGGGAGTATTTGCTAGTATGAATCTCAGGCAAAAGACAATGTAGGAATCAGGAGAGGCCAACACTGCGTTCGAAGACGAGGCGATGGCTTTCTACCTGATGGCCGAATTTATGTCTCTTACGAGGGGGTCGAGTTTGTCCGTTGGAAGGACGGTCATGAGTTGGAGTGTTGTTAAACTTGGCTGAAAGCAACTTGCTAGAAACGCAGATAAACTTCCAATCAGATAGATTCACCGCTGCTTTCAGGAATGGCCAGCTTCTGTCTCAGAGGCTACAAAGCTTTTAGCAGTTTCGCCATACAGGCTGGGCATTAGTGCTCCACCACGGACCGCGGCTTTTTCTTTTTTTATGTTTGGCCTCCTTTTACTGGCCGCAAGACTCAGAATTGTTATGCTGTGAATCAGTTGATCGCATTGCAGGTACGAAGAACTTGAGGAGCACAGGGTGATTTCAACTCTTGACAGAATTGCGATGCCAGTCCATCGTGACTGGCGAAACCTTAGGTGCACCTGTACACAGGGATGTTTCAATTTGTCCGAATACATTGAGCCTTGAACAGCTGAACAGCGAAACAATTCTGCCGGAGGATGAAGAGACGTCGGAATCTGAGGAGGACAGCGCAAACCCACCGCGAGAGGCTCAAGGAAGTGAACCGATAGCTATGCAGGATCTCGTGGCGCTCCCTGTCTCAGCTGCAGAGGCTTTGTGAGTTGTTGAACTGACGAGAAGTTGTTTGAGTCTAGTTTATATAGTACTGTTTCCAGTCTTTTGTGTCTTCCCTGAACATTTACTGTAGATGAATCATTCTTTGTTCATTTTTCTTCCTTTCCTTTCTTCCTTCCTTCCAAGCGTCAGAATATCCAAAGAAGAGAGATGTTTTTTATTCCTGGTGCTGTCTGGACGTGCTAGGAGCTGCCAGAGAGAGTGATCGCCATCCTTTCTGAGGTGAGTTGCTGAGAGACGAAGGACTTCAGAATTCGCTCGGAAGCAGCTGATTTGAAGCCTCATCCTGAACGGTTCAATTGGTGATAAAAGCTAGGTGGGAAAGCAGAAAACAGCAACCTTGGACTCCAATCAGTTCCTGGATTTTGATAGAAATCTAGGATGGACATGTACCGTTGTGAAAGCCTCAGGACTACAGTGGCTTCTAGGACCACCCGCACTCATGAGATTAAGACGATTAAGGCGCCTGCTTGAGACACATGGCTCAAAAGAGACCCGCTGCCTGCCGCAAAAGCTTCAAAGTGCCCAGACAATTCATAAGGCACCAAGAACCTCTGAGGGAACTGTGACGCTTCAAATCAGGACACTAGGCTCGTGGGCACTGAAGGCCAAAGTAAAGCTGTTCAAGGTCGCCTGAAAATGTAGAGCCGACGGAAAGTAGCAAGTCGAAGAACAACGCATCGCTTGCATACCATGGAACCTAGCTGCCAAAGACCGAATAGTGAATAGTAAACACGCGGGGTATGCCGATATGCATGCACAACAATTTTGCCTCGCTTTACCCTCTCAGGATTGCAATGGAGCAATTATTTATACAAGTCTTATTCAGCCATTGTATACCTTTGCATCGTGCTTGCATCGGCAAACTGCTTTTGTGCTACTCTTTGGTTCATGATGTGGCTGTTTAGACTGCGAATAAACACATTTGACAAGCAGACATGAGCAACAAGTCTGATGGAGCAACACCAATCTGAAACAAGATGATCCATCACTTCAACCGAACTTCAACCTGTATACCGTATACCACAAATTTCCTGGATGATAAAGATAAAGTAGATGATTGAACTGATGTGTTTGATACTTTGTCTCGGATCTCACTCATCAATTTGAATCCCTATATTTTGGTCTGTCAGCACTATCCGGCAGGTCAGCACCTCCAAGTGCTTTGCCGATACCTCTTGTCAATCTCCAAATCGTTGTTTTCTTTTCTGAATGTTCGAATCACTTATAGACCATCGATCTAGCCCTGTAGACCACTCCCAGGCTCCCGTATCTAGAATCTAGAGTGCCATTGATGCAGCAGAGCAAAATATATCATCGGAGGATCGGGTTTGATGTGGGGCGCTAGCTAGATCTTTTTGGCTGAAAACAGAAAGGCTACGCCATTCATCCAAGCTTCGGTCATTTTGATAGCGTGTCACATATTTTGTGCAATGTGCAGCAACCCTTTAGACTAGAGCAGAGTGCAGAATGTAAGCGTATGAACACTATCTAAAGGTTCTCTCTGGTGATGTTGGTGCAGACAGTGATGCCATTGATGCAAGGTGGCAGAGGACAACCTGACCTTGGATTCTGAATTGATGGTGAAGACCTTGGCAGGGACTAGCACGGCTTTGGAATTGAAAGGTCAACTAACGCCATTAATCTCAATTAATTAGTTTCCTGGATGTTTGGTAGCTGATCGTGCCAAGAGTATTTTTAGTTCATTCTTACGAGCCAAACTACCAAACATACCAATAGGAGAAGCGGATTCAACATGATGAAAGAACATACATCTCAAGTGTTCCAGGAGTTTGGAACGTACTAAGGATGGTATTGATTCCCTGGGTGCAACTCTGGTGAGCATCTTAGACTGTACTTTTCAGACCTTTCTGCTGCCCAGCTTTGGGGCGTATCATTTGTATATCAATGAATGGTCATGTAGCAAAAACCAACCATCTTTGGGGTTGCCAAAACGAGTCTGGGGACTACAGAAAGCCCCATAGGAGACCCGCAGTACTGTTTGAACGTATTTTGGAAGAGTGGACAGCACCAGGCCGTTGAAGTGAGTGGTGCGCACTGCATGTTCGAAGGGTGCCGTGAAATCCTGTCAAGGATCACATGACTACATTCTTTTTACTGCAGAGTGGGTTGCAAGAAGCCTGCGAGGTTATCAATAACATCCAGATGCAGCTGGGAGTGAACATTACCGTGACTGATTGGATGGAGAGAACCTCCCAGTCGCTTTGCTTTGCAATGTTGCAAGATGTAGCAGCCTGGTCACAGAGTTGTACGTAATATACCATGTTTTTTGCGTTTGAAACTCGCATGACTCTTGCATGCTCGAACGTACGCAGGAGATGGAGCGTGTTTCTGATGTGGTCAACCGTGTGATGGAGGACTGCATAGTGTGGTTTGATAGCACCGATTCCCCGCGTACCAGCAACACACCAGGGTGCAGCCAAATCTGGATGACTTGACAGGGTGGTCAAGAATGCAGTCATGGCTCCATGCTGCCCAGAATCTGTTTGTTACGAAAGCCAGCCGATGCTGAAGTGCTTGATGGGCGAACAAAATGAGTATTAGGGGGTGTGGGGGTGGGGTGGTTGCGTGGTCGTGCTTTTCGGGTAGGGTGAACCCAGAGCCTGGTGGCGGAGAGCAAAAAAAAGGGTGGACAAAATGTAGTCAAAACGCGCCAGTTGAGCAGTTTGAGAAGAAGCGAACAAGACGAACAAGAGATGTGAGCGTTGAGGCTACTGAGCTGTTCCCGCCTGTGTTGCAGACTGGCTCGATATGCGTGACGCGTGCTATCGAACTGAGAAGGGAAGTGTGTTGCACTTATCGCCTTTCTGCCGCTACGCCAAGGGTCGTGCAAGTTTTATAAGCTTTATAGTGCGTCATTAGCATCACAAACTGGCCAGGCGCTCGGTCTAGCTGTGTGTATGGTTCTCCCCAGCAAACTTGGACGGTCAGCTGTAAAGACAGCAGCCTGCAGGCAAGTGTTACCACTTGAAAGACCTCAACTGCTCCGCCGTAGTCTACGTGGTCCAAAAGATGGTGGGCCAAGCCGCATCCAGGTGGTGTTGTCATGGCTTCGGGGAAGGCAAAAAGGGCACCAGCAAAGGAGTGCTATGTTCTGGGACTTGTCTAGGACTCCCCAAGTAGCTGTCAAGAAAAAATTCTGGCTGTTCCCAGTCTCTACAAGGGCTGGTTTTCGTCCCCTCCCTTCTCAGGTTTCAGTTTTTGTTTTTTATCTTTATATATCGTGTTCTTTTAGTCCCTGCCTCCTGACTTACTTCATTAAGTAGGCGCCTACTTAACTAAGTAAGGGAGTGAGTTTCTAGCTACTCAAGTTATTTAAGCTTCTAGTAATTGGACGCTAGATAGCTCACGTTTCTTCAAGGAAACCCCCCCACTTTCAAGTGGGGAAGTTTCCTTGAAGAAGCGCTCGCATTAATGATTTGGTTCCTAGATGTTTATGGAATTTTAATTTTCCCACGTCATGTTGACAGATGCCTATAGGAGCTTCCCACACCAACCGCTCAACCGCAACGCACCAAGACACGTCTAGGGCCTAGGATGACACACGGCTTGCTTTGTGTTACGGTAACTGCACAATCTACTTCATTTGCTGCACTATGACTATGAGAAGACTGGCTTAGCATTAAATTCAGACCTGACAGAACTTAGTGCCCCAG
Source organism: Durusdinium trenchii (assembly GCA_963970005.1). Classification (NCBI taxonomy): domain Eukaryota; class Dinophyceae; order Suessiales; family Symbiodiniaceae; genus Durusdinium; species Durusdinium trenchii. The sequence goes on from CAXAMN010006025.1 coordinate 45,824, forward strand.
AATCCAGTCAATCAAGTCTAGAGACGCTCAGTTAGGTTGTTTCGCCACAAATTTGGCGAGTTGTGAGGTCGAAGGCGCGCAGTCAAAGACGAACACAGAGAGGCCTGTTTCAGCTTCGCTGCCTTGATTCTTTGAACTGTAACAATCTACATGAATCTACATGCCGTACTCACGTGCAGTTGATTTTGATGCGGCATTGTGCAGGTTTGCTGACAATTGACAAGTTTCAAGCTGCACACAAGTGCAAGAGAACTATGCTTGTAGGGCACAGACTTCGGCAGAACATGGCATCTTTGCAGGCAGAGGATGAAGAGCCATCTCCATCTCCAGCATCCCCAAGCCGGCTTGAAATCGTTGAGAAGGTGAGGGTCAAGGAGTTAGACCTCCTGAAGGTTTGAAGGATTGTTCAGTCTCACGATGACGAAGTTAGCAACAACTCAGTGAGATGTTGAGTCTTTTTGTTTGAGGTGCTGTCCATCTTGAACGAGGTGCTTCAGCCACACTAGATGCGGGTGGTACGACAAAGTTTGTTTTGCAGTTTCACGGAGCTTGCTCAGGTGGCGGATGAAGATGAGAGTATGCAGCTAGTTCGCAACTTCAACGAATGGATTGCATGAAGTGCTAACAACTGGGTGCCCCAAGCATTCGTTTTTTTTTCTAGAGCGGGTCATTTCACGAACGCCACTCGGTTACAGGTCTTAATGATCAGGTTCCTGAGTTTGGCAGCTCCAATTCGATGTAAATGAATGGCCACAGGCATGCAGCCAATCCAGACCATGTAAGCTCTATGCTTGACCAAGGTGCTTGGACACTGCGCTGCTTGACGGTATTGACTCACTCGGGTCCACGTTGCTTGCATAAATAAGGGGGATAGGCGGATATTTGATCATTCGACAGAAGACTCCAGACACATCGAGACACTTTGCATTACATGAAGACATCGTAGAGCTGCGTGTCCATGTTGCTCGCATTGTTTGAAGTATGTTCGGTCTGGATTTTTTGCTCCGCCACCAAGGCTTGTGATCAATAACATCCAAGCATCCTTCGGGGTGGTGATGAACATCACCGATTGGATGGACAGCTTTTGCGTTCTATTGCTTGTGTAATGCTTCTCTTGAGATCTCTTCAGTCCTCAGCTGCCAGTTTTGTAAATTCCATACTGCGGGAATTGTCATAGCCACAGGAGATGGAGAATGCTGGGGATCTTGCAAACTTTGTGGTTGGTTTGGTGGAAGCACAGGCGAGCTGAGCAAAAAATGTAGAAGAAATCAGGAATTGTGCGGGTAAATGAGATAATGATGAAGAATGATGAAGAGAATGGTGGTACAAGATCTGGTAGGGCAAGAACAATGAGTGTGCGTGCTTGTTCTCTTCGTGACAGGCGCCTGTGCCAATCCTTGAGAAAATGCCATCCAAAGCCAAGCCGTCAAGACCCAGAGAAAAGCAAAAGGCACTTTGTGGGCACAAGATTGTTTTGATGCCTGATGCTGCTATGTACGCCTTGGGTCTTGAGTCTTGAATCTCAGATCCCCGTTCAATTCAAGCCACTACATGCCCGTACTTAGTACTAGTAGGCTTGAGTCCCAAGGTCCTCAATTACCCCTTGTACCCCCTGGCTACATCTAACAACACTTCCGAACCCAACCTTGCTGGATAATATACAGTATTTACCAGTGACGAAGCTGGGATGAAGGCTCGTCTCGAAGATTCCAAGCCACCTCAAGTGCCTTCACAGCTCTCCGCTTCTGTGGGTGACTGAGATTCTTTTCAGACAGAACAGCCATCAAGTTTTGCCCAGATCGTAGAAGAGCGGCTGTTGGTCTTTCCCCACAAAAGATTGCCAAGGTTTCTGGGGTGAAAGTACTTCGACAGGGCATTGGCCCACGAGTATTCCTTGTGCGTGGAGCCCAGTCAAGCTCTGAAATCATCCACCTGTGTCCAGATGATTAATTAGATCGCCGAGCTCATCTATAAAGAGATACAAAAAGCAAGTGCCTGCGGCAGTGATAGCGTAAGTCAATTGAACGCACTTTGTCGCCTTCAGTTGAAATGTTTCTCGCTGTCAAGGGATGCTCACCCTCCAGAAGCGGAGGAGCTAGCAGGCTTGGAGAAGGCAGAAGAAGCTTGCTGTTTGAATCTGAAGCAGCTTCAGCAAAGCATATGTTCAGACATATTTGCTGTTGTAGGTGCAAGAGAAACGTGCAGAACTTGCTGCCGCTTTGGCACCTTGCACCGTTTGCTCTTTGATTTTTGATGAGGCGAAGGGGGTGAAGCGTTTCTTTCAGCTGAGGGTTGTTGAAGGAAGTTTCTCTCGCACCCATTGTGCTCTTCATGTGGCAAATCGCAGGAAGCTTGCAGATGCAAAAGCTTGGCTGAGCTGGTGAGGCTGTACACACGCAGGGCCCGGCGCTCAGACAAAGCGTACAACACTACCGCTCTTTGGACTTTCCATAGCATCGATTATTTGTCATTGTGCATCCGCCTTCACTGTATTTACCGTCACTGTATTTGCCGTCAATAGTAACTTGCTTCCAGACTTCAGGTCAATGCGCATCGCATGATCTATGCAGATGTAGTGGTTTAGCCCTCAGCTGGAATGTGGGACCAGAGCAGCTCAGCTGGCCTAGCCTTTGGGCTATTGATGTCCTCTCTGTTTGAACATATTTCTATAATATATATATATATACAGTCGCACTGAGCGCACACTTCGTTACAACATATAAGAGCTCAGGAAGGAGAGCCTTTAGCACTGGCGGCCTGGTCGTTTAGCCGTTGGCAGCCTCAGGGGTCACTTTCTCTCGGAATCGAGTAGAGTTTTTGAGACCATCGAAGGTGTCATTGCCAATGCCTTGGCTTCATCGTTGGAGAAGGCAGGCGTCGGTGGGCTCAGTGATGGTGGTTTTTTCAGCGAATACACTTCTAACTTCTGTCAAACCTTATCAAAAATGGACCCAGCCGTGGTTTGCATTGTTCCATAAGGTGCAAGATGTGCGCCTCATTCTTTTCAAGGATCCCTTGCTTTTGCCAGAGCCATCCCAGGTGGCCTCCTTTGTTGTACATTTGAGATGATGATCTCTACATGATGTGCAAGCTCCCCACTCTTGATGACTTGCACTGAGGACGTGGACGATGAGTGGCGAGGTGGTGCTATTGAGGTGGTCATCCAAGGGAAACGGAGAAAGACAATTTTGTTCTCCATGTAACTATAACATAATACGTATGTAAGCGGACAAAAAGGTTGAATCGAGAAGCTTCACACAGCTGTCAGTCGCATTTTGCGCAAACCTAGGACCTGTTGTCTATCAATGCGTTCACAAGACTGTGAGTCCTTGCAGTTGTTCCATTGAAGTTTGGAGCCTTCACACCGGGACTGAGGCTGTGCTCTTCACTGCATGCGCTTGTGGAGCCTCCAAATGGGCGAGAGAAGAGCGGCGCCGCTTGCGTGAAAGAGGTGGTGAGACTCTGAAGTGTAAAATAACACTGGGACCGAGAATAGAGTTCAGTAAGAATAGGAAAAAACGTACCGTCAGTTCAAAGCAGCTTCAGTCACATGGATTTAGACTTCCTTGAAATTGACTGAGAGCAGCATCGATGCAAGGCAGATCGAGGCAGCTGAATGTTGAGGCCAACAAGATTGTTTGAACTTCGCAACACATTGTGAGCAGCCAGTAGATTGAGATGCTGACATGCTCGCGGGATGTTATCATTATGTTATTATTCTGGTTAAGATTAGAGTCACGCTTGGAGCAGCTTCTCCTGTTGTAACTATGCCGCTAAATCAATCAACATCAGCTTTGCGAAGGGGTTGCCTCTCAAGATCCAAGATGTTTGCAAAGTTCTATTCATCAGGATGAAGTGGAGGATATGCAGATGCGCCTTTTTTTGGGAGGAGGCCTACTGCAAATGTATTGCTTTGCAGATAGAACGCTTCCCGTGAAATGCCTTGAATTCCTGCATACAGGCTTGACTTGTTTGAATGCTAATCAGAAGGAATCTGCCGGTTGGCAGCCAAACACTCCGTGCTGCCAATGCGCTACTCAGGGTGCCAAGCCTGGACACTTGCAACGCTTGGGGCCGAAACGCTTTGCGGTGAGCGGCTGAGAGACCCTTTTGCATCATTTGAAGCCCAAAGCCAAAGCATGTTGTTTGCAATCTGGACCCAGCGGGGTCAAGGAGCTGGCGAACGCCACTGGCCGCAAGGCAAAAGAGATGGATACTACTCTGGGATGAAATGTACATATATGTGATTATACGGAATTATATGTATATATAATATGTGTATATATATATACGTGATTGATGTCTTGGTTGGTTTTCTCATATTGTCTTGAGCGCTGCCTTTTATGGTAACTTGTGAGTGAGCCATAAGAAGTCAAACCCTGAGCAGCTGAAGCTCAAGTTAGCACATGTGTGCCTGAATTGGTCCTTTGAGTCCTTTGCGCATCGTTGTCCAGATTCCTCTTCCTTTGTCAGTGATGCGACTGGAGGTTGACCTGTTGCAGTCTCTAACTCGACTGGCGCTGCCAAACAACTTTGAGGCCGTCAATCAAGCAAAAACGCGTCGACCAAAACAATCATGTGCGACAGGGACGTGCGGCCTTAGTAGGAGTGTGGGCGTCTCAGGAAGCTCAGGTTGCCTGAATTGCCCAATGATTTAGTAGCTTCTTGTTACTAGTAGTAAGGCACTTGTTACTACTAGCGTGGCACACAAAAAAAAAGACTTCAAAGACCTGAGAGCAAATCTGAACCTGAACAGATGAAAGGTGATTTGCACTCGCACAAAGTCTGGTTTTTGTGAGCTGAGGAAATCGGAGAAGCCGCCAGTGACGCGCAACACATGGTTGCTAAAGAAAAAGCCGTCAAAAGCAGCCGAAGATTGGACTGGATAAGATTGGACAAGCAGCTTGCGTGGCTTCAACTCTGATGAATTGTTCTGTCAGAAGTTGATAATCAGCTTCCAAGTAGGGATCCAGTCTTGCTATCCAGTCTTGCTTGCAGCCTGCCAAAGAGTGGGCAGCAATAGATTGAACATTGCCGTGGTGATTGCTTTCCAGCAAAAGTCTCCTCATAAGTCCTTTGTAGTTCTCCCGGAATTGCACAGACATTCGGTCACTGCATTCATTGACCACACCAGTGAATATTACTGATCAGGTTTGTCAACCTCCATGAGGCCAGCTCGTTTCGAGTCATATTGATGTGGCAAAGTTCAGAAGCTACAGTTGTATTGGGATCACCTGAGCTTTTAACGGCATAAGCCACACCACAACTGTATTGCTGATCAATTTAAGCCATGCAACTTATGCAGCGCCCTTTTGTTCGACTGTTCGACTGTATCCCTGTCCCTATCCTTCGAGTCTCATGTTGTTGTTCGAATGTCAGGGCAGTGCACCAGCGCCTGCGCCCGCAGCCGGATGAGATGCAGGTAGGGTGATGCACAAATTGAACTATATAAATCCAATGAAATGCCAACACCAATGCATCAGCTCCACACCGCACATGTCTTAAGCACCCTTGAGCTGTTCAGGTTTTTAACGAGCCGTTGCCTGCAGTACATGTGATGAAAAAAATGGTCTTCGGATGCAAGCAGCAAGCATCACTCTAATGTAGACTAGCGCTGGACAAGCGTTACATGTCACAAAGTCATGCTGCAACAGTTCCTATGCTGATGCATGCAAAACATGGGCAGCCGAGGGCTCAAGCTGAGCCTAGTCTGGAACGTCTCCAACCTACAATGTTACAACCATGAGAGACAAATATACGGGTCAGAGATATACAAACACACACACTTGGAGGCACTCTGCGGGCTCATCCCGGGTTGGCACGAGGCCAAACACA